>NW_004624765.1:8291204-8321395 GCF_000247695.1 Heterocephalus glaber | reverse complement strand
AAAAAATTATATATATGTGTATATATATAAAACACGAGTCACTTTTAATTACTGATTTTTTAGTTTTTTCCAACACTGAGCTTATACTGCTTTTACATTCAGAAAAAAGAGCCTTAAAAAAATCAAATAGATGCTAGTGTAAACAAATTACTGTGTGCCCAGTGGTTAAAAACTAGAACACACTAGGTGTAATACAAAATTCTTGATAACTATACCACCAATTTGTTTACTATGTTGTTTATCGTTGTTTTAGGGGGCACTCTCTTTAGGTGTACAGCGTTTACTGGCATGCAGATGCCGTGTGATGCAGACAGCCTGTTTACTGAATTTTTGAGCAACTCACTGGTACTGTCAGCCACAGTGTAAGTACACTCTGTGATGTTCGCTCAACAACAGAATTGCCTAACAACATATTTCTCGAAACACATCCTTCTTATTAAGTGCTACATGACTGTGATAGTCCCAGGGGGCCACATCTACTGTGACCCTGAAAAGGCTGCAACTGTGAGGTGTAATGGTATAATCATCAGGTGTGGCCTTGTTGATAAAGAAACTGGGTGAGAACCCTGGTTGGGTCTCATTTTCTTCATTAGAAAAGTAGGGTTATTAACTCCTCTTGCAAAGGTCTGAAAAGAGGCTCAAATGCACTAAGACATCTACAGACTTTGTGTACTGGCTGGCATGGACCACATGCTTTATACATGGTGGCTTTCTCTTTAATCACCCCGGGCTTGATTCATGTATGTGCCAAATTGCATTAGACCAGCAGTGTACAATGCCTGGATCTAAGCTCCCCTTTTGTCCCATACCTGGAAGTGGAAAGGTCACCTTTGTGAGGTCTAAAGGACATTTAGCTTTGAAGTAGAGACAGGGGTTTAGGTGAGGCCAGAGTGCAGCCACCTGGGTGGCCAGGTCAAGTCCTCTAGTCCTAAACAGAGGGCCAGCAGCATGGGTAGTCAGTGGGGACAGAGAAACCTGGTTCTTTGTCTCCCTTTGCATATAACCCATCCACCCCTTCATCACACTTTTCTCCCTCCTTCAGGAAATATCAAACAATGCAGATTACATGGCAGCCCCCCCCCTTGGCTTTGGATCCTGAAAGTTAAATATTATATCCATTTTGACATTAAGGAGCTAGTTGAGGGAAGTGAGGTGCAAATAATAAATAAAAATCACAAACCCAGTTTATCAGTCCTGTGCACAAGGTAAACTGATGGTCCAGAGGAAGGAGAAGCCAGCTCTGGAGGGAGATGGGGTGGGCTCCGAACATGGTGAGAGAAGCCTGGCCAAAGGTAACCCCCTCCAAATGTCTTTCTGACAGAAGTAGGTTTTTCCCTAGCAGACCAGGTAGGTTTGGGGTAGAAGTGGAATGCCCTAGCAGGAACTCCATATGGAGGTATAAATAGCATGACTCTCCTTCAAGAAACCTCAGTGACCTCATTTCTCCAGAGAGAAGGATGAGAACTAAGAAGTGGCACCAAGGCTCAAGACCAGAGCATGTGGGACAGAGGCCATGCTTAAGAATTGGGAGCAGCCTCATGGAAACAGTGGCCATTTCTTGAAGGACTCTAGAGCCCAGAGGAACAGAGCCACCTCTGTATTTTAAGCAACACCCCTGAGGAAAAGTTTTCACAGGGTGGTAGTGGAGCATATGGAGCCTGGAAACCAACTGGAGGACCTGGGACTGTCCAGATATGGGCTGATGAGGATGGGACAGGCTCAGAGAGAAATAGGAAGGAGATATGATGCACTCGTTTCCTTTTTTTTTTTCTTAAAGAACCATTGATTCCCTTGAATATTGTCATTTATATTCAAAGTTACAACTGTAAATCAGAGACACTCAGTTTGGGTACTATTGTGGCTTGTGTCTAGATTTCCCCCCAAAGCCTCATGCAGTCATCATAGGTGGGGCTTTTCAGGGGTGGCTTGGTCTAGAGTGTGTGATTCTGGGATTAAGTGTGTGTGATTACTAAATTAGTCCACTGATTGGTTTGGCATAGTTCTGGCTAGGATTAAGGTTACCCCTCTCTGTGTGTGAGTGCTACTCGCCCCAAAGGTGGGTAGCCTGGATAAGATATAAGGGACAAAAAGAGGGTCGCTGCTTGTTGCTTATTGCTTGCTGCTTACTGCTTTGCTTCTTCATTACTTTGCTGCCTTCTGCCTGCCATGAACTATTTCTCCTCTGTGATGCCTTGGAGCCAGCCAACTATGAACTGAATCCTCCACAAACTGTGAGTTGAAGTAAATCTTTCCTCCTTTAACTTTGGGTCTTGGGTATTTTGTCTCAGCAATAAGAAAAGTTAACTAAGACAGGTCTTAGTCTTCAGAAATGTATAAGCTTTCTATTTATCTTTCTTTTTATCTCCATTTTATGATATTTTCCAGGAATTATACCATTCTCCAGAAACGCATCCTGAGTGAGAGCTTTTTAAATCTCCACCTTTGAGAACATTATGGCAGTAAATGTTTTCCTTCATACAAATGCATAAACATGATTTTTAGAGCAAGGATCCCCAATATCTAAGCCATGGACTAGCACTGGTACATAGTCTCTTAGGAACCAGGTTGCACAGCAGGAGATGGGGAAGGGCAAGGGAATAAAGTATCACCTATATTTATGGCCACTCCCCATCACTTGCATTACCACTTAAGTGCTGCCTCCTATCAGATCAGTGGCAGAATAAGGTTCTCATAGGAGCTCAAAGCCTACTGTGAACTGCACATGTAAGGTATCTAGGTTGTGGGCTCCTTATTAGAATCTAGTGCTTAATGATCTGAGGTGGAGCTAAGACAGTGATGGTAGCACTGCACATACATTAGTAGAGAGCTTTGACTGCACAGAGACCACAATAAATCAATTACTTGGAGACTCATCAAAACCTAATGAGTGGCAAGTGACAATTGTACAGCTGCATCTGGTGGCAAGTTTTATGTCAGAATGTGACAATTATTTTAGTCTGTGTGTGGTCTGCCCATTATTTTATTTACCACCTTGTTGCTTCTTTCCTGTATTGGGTACTTCTTTCCATCAAGTTTTAGTAAGCCCACAATGAATAAAAAGTAAAAAGGAAATATCATAGGAGAACGTCTTTAAAAAGGAGGAAACCCAATGATGAGACAACAGAAGATTCTAAAGCTGCCAACAAAAAGAAAGTGGCATTTAAAGGAAAATACCAAGACTCCTACTTAAACTACAGGTTCATTGCAACAAGCTATTGACATCTGCAAGCCCACTTCATATAATATGTGGCAACCAGCTATCCAACAAAGCCATGGAACCTTCAAAACCACTTTGCCACATGGGGACCGTGCACCCTGTATTGAAGAACAAGGCTAAGGAGGGTTTTTTTTAAATGTGAATACAAAGAACAGAAGCAATTAAGAGAGGTTGATTCTGAATGTGAGTCTATGCGCTGTGTTGTCCATAGAGAAATACTAGCTAGCTGAAAAATGTCACCTGAGCTTAACAATATTTTGCAGGATGTGATTAAAATTATCAACTACATTAAAGTTCATGCCCTTAACTTACATCACATCCCACAGTCCTGTGGGAAGATGAACACAGAGCACACAACTTCTCTTATATAGAGAAGTGAGATAGCTTTTTAAAGGTAGATCACTGGCTAGAGTTTTTGAGTTACAAGAGCCACTCCAGAGGTTTCTTGTAAAAAAAAAACAGTCATCACTGATAGCACATTTTAGTGACCCAAAATGGATCCCCAAACTTGCTTCTTCTCGCAACATACTCACCTTGCTCAGTGAACTCAATCTGTCACATCAGAGGAGAATGACAACAATGTTCAAGTCAGCAGATAAAGTGGATGCATTCAAAACCTAATTGGAAGTATGGGAGCGATGAGCGAACACTGGGATTTTTGCCATGTTTCAAACATTAGCAGAGATGTTGAGAGACTGAGCCAGCCAGTGTCTTCTTTCTCCCAGCTAGTGTATGATCATATATCTCAATTTTCAAAAGAGTTTAAGCATTACTTCCCAACCACAAAAGACTCCTAAACTGGGAAGGGATGGATCTGCAATGCATTTGTGAATAAGCCACGCAAATAGACTTTGTCCACACTGGAAGAGATCAGCTGCGTGAGACTGCAAATGACAGTGGCCTTAGAACTATGTTTCAGACAACTACAAATCTCTACATTCTGGATTAAAGTCAAAGCACAGTATCCTGGGATTGCCACAAAAGCACTGAAAAGGCTGCTTCCATTTCCAGCATCCTATCTTTGTGAAGCAGGGTTTTCTGCAGTGACAACAACTGAAACAAGATTACAGAGTAGCCCAGACATAATGAACACATTTCAAGTGTCACTTTCTCCCATCTCCCCCCAGATGGGATTAAGTAATTGCAGGAAAAGAAGCTCAGAGCGCCCAGTGATTCTGCACTGTGGCAAGTTATATAATTATTTCATCATATATTACAATGTAATGATAATTACAATAAGTGTGATGCACTCAAGTAATCCTAAAATCACCCCACCCCAGGGGCTGTGGACAAATTGTCCTCTGAAATTGGTCCCTGGGGCCAAAAAGGTTGAGAACTGCTATCGTAGAGGGTGAGAAGAACAAGGGAACACAGAAATTCTGGTGCTGAGAGTCTGCTACGGTTTGAATGTTTGTGTGCCCTCAAAAGTTCGTGATTTTTCTTTTTTCTTTTTTTTTTTTTTTGGTCCCGGGGATCGAACTGGGGTCCTTGAGCTTGCGCAGCAGGCAGTGAAACCACTGAGCTAAATCCCCGGTCCAAAAGTTCATGTTTTGAAACACAATTGCCAGAGTAACATCATTAAGATGTGTGAGGCCTTAGGAAGTGATTGAGTCACATGGGTGGAGCCCTTGCCAGGGGATTAGATAGCCTTATAAAAAGGGCTGACGAGAGGATGGTGTTGCTGAAGAGCAAGCAGTTTAGTATAGAGCCAAGCAGTCCCTTACAGAAGCGCCAATTGTCAGGGCAGTGTGTAGACCGGCTCGAAGATGCATAAGCAGCCTTAGTGACAGGGCCAGAGGAAAGACGGGAGAGCACACCCTAGAAGCCAAGCGAGTCGGCCTAGGTGCCCAGTGTTGGGGAGCTACGGAGTCTGTCTGCCGCCAACCTCTGCTTCCCTCCACCCTACTCCATCCTGCACTGCACACGTTTAGGAATTAAGGCCCCAAGAATACTAGGAAGTGTTGCTGGTGCAGCTCCCAGGAATTAGTCACTGAGGTTGCTCCCGTTACACAGAGCCACAAGCATGTCAAAGATCATCTTTTTGTCAGGAAAATGAATCCTCACCACCATTAGTGAGACTTAATATGTTTTGATGTTACTGTGTTTCTGCCGCAAAAGTAGTAGTTACTCCCAGGCTCAGCCAAACCCTAAGTTATGGTGGGTGATGTGGTTAACAAAACTAGAGCAATGACGGTGGATTAGGTCACCTCTTTCTCTATTGTTTGAATTTTTTGCCTGCCTACCAGCAATATATGTGGCTGTGTTTACCAGGATATATTTTTCATGCAGACAATGGTCGAACTAAACCCATTCCAAGGAAAGGCTCTGTGGAGGGCTTTGAGCTCTCAGACAAGTGTTTGTTGAGAAATACTGATGGCAAAAAGATCAGCACTGTGGTGAGCTGTGCGTGCGTGCGTGCATGTGTGTGTGTGTGTGTGTGTGTGTGTTTGCAGTGTGAGGAATTGAGACCAGGGCCTCAAACATGCTAGGCAAGCATTCTTCTGTGGAGTTAGTTACACTCTCGGCCCTGTGAGCTGGGTTCTTTTTTCTTTTTTTTTTGGTATTGGGGATCGAACTCGGGACCTAGCGCTTTTCGAGGCAGGCAAAGGACTGCCTTTTTTTTTTTTTTTTAGATAAAGGTTGGTACGTAGCCTCCAGGCTGTTTTGGAACTGGGACCTTCCTTTCCTATTTTAGTAGTAGAAACAATAAAATTACAATGAAAGTAAAGGTCAAAAACTTGTTCAGCTAAAATTTCTGTGGAAATAAAATTAGCATATTGGTCTTTACTCAAGGTAAGTAAGGAACAATTGACACACTTATTTTCTCATCTCTTTATTGTGCTGGGCCTTCAATAAACAATTTCTTAGCACTAAATAAGCAAATCAGTTTGACAGATTGAGCTCTTCCCTTTTGCCCTCCTACTTTCTACCCTGTGTCTTGTCCAGATGCAGTGCTCTAGGTACCAGGCTCCAGAATTGAGATAATACATTTTTATTCTTTCTATTGTGCTATTTTGTTATAGCAGCCCAAACAGGCTGAGGTAAGCCAAAGAGGGCGCTTTCTAGTGACAGACTGGGTCAGGCATACTATCTCAGCACAATTACATTTTGACTCAACAAAATGACATAATTTTCTGTTAAATGTTTTTCTGAAAAAATGTTGTTGGCCTTGGGGTTACTTGTAAAATATGATCACCACGGAATGCTTCAAGGCCAAGAATAATTTCCTCTAAATTAATCATGAATGAGCTCCACTAAAATAACATTGCTTGTCTATATCACCTTTAACATTATAATTTATAAATGATTGAATCTCTTATATTTGCCCTTTAATATTTCATTTGTTGCTTCCAAGCTTAGATAAGTGATAATTTCTCTGTAGATTTCATAAGGGCTTGTTTTCTACTACTTTGCTGGGATATGATTTATATGCTTAATTGTTTACAGTTCTTTTGATATAATGTAAATTAAATTGTTTTCAATATTGCTAGCACTAAGAAATGAATTGAGAAGGGGTTTTACTTCCCTACAAAGCAAATAATTTGCATGTTTTGTACACTGCTTAGCATGGCATAAATGTAAGGTAATTTAAGTCCAAAGAAAAAGATTTTTTTTCTCTCTCCCAGTTTTCCCTGGGAAAATGTTTGAAATATGGTACCTGTAGTCATATTTCTAATTTCTCTTTGAAAGTACTTTTGGATAGAATCCAGGAAAATAATGCATGATAAAACAGATGAATGTTTCACCAGAAAATTTGGTCTGCTTGAAAAAATGACCTACCAAGCATGTTTAAGTGTCTGTGTTAGTTACTGCGGTACAAATTATATTCAGTAGAACTTTCACGCTGAGAAAAACCATGAAGAACATAAGATGAATACATTCACTGTGATTATTCTCTTCAGGAGCTAGAAAATAACTACTTAGGAAGATTATACATGGGAGTAATTGCTGTTTAGTGGAGAAAAGCTGGGGAAAATAACTATAAGAATGAAGAAGATATTTCTTAACCATCTGTCATTTAAAAATAAGAAACAAAAAACCCCAGGAAACATAATATGTTTTTCACAAGGATTTAGAAGTGATATCAAAAGGGTTACACTGCTGGGCCCACAGTAAGAACTCTGAGATTACTATGTAAAGGGTCTCCACTCCTGAGGTATGATTTACTATCACAGATAATTACCTTTATTTGACATTCCCTGCCCGACTGGGATGTCAGTAATTGGAAGTGGGAAATGCAGATAGGAAGACATTTCCTCCTACTGGAAAAAAAAAATGTGGCAATAGAGAAAAGCAATCTTTAATTTATTACTTCAAATTTCCTATTTCATTTATTGTATTTAACAATACTAGTAAGCTAAAGGACTATGTGGTCATAAGCTTTATTCAGATAGCATTATGTTGGTGTCCTTAAGCTTATGACATTTGTACCTGCACTATACCAGTTAGAGTCCTCAGCGCTGCCTCAGAGGAGCTGGTGACCTGTATGCAGGAAGTTCAGTCTCCTGAATTGTTCAGTATGACTGCTTTGCTGGTACAAGACAACAACACAGAGATGCTGGGAGACAGCCTGTGATTAAGAGCGCAGCTGGAGGAATTTCTGCCTCTACAGTTCAGAGCACTTTATCTGGGCTCCTTACAGCACTTGCGTGTTTCTTTCTGATCTATTTCTTCTGTCTTTTTCTCTTAACTAGAATAAACACTGGAGTGCAACTCCATGTCTGATTCTTCTTTGACTCCCCAGTCAGCCTACCCTATGCCTGCTGAGCACTGCTATGAGGAAACATTTCTTGTTGGGATAAAAGGAAAGACCCAGAGAATTAAGTTTTGAGTGTAAAGAGTATGAGGGAGGAGTTGTGGGTTAGTATGAAGATTCTTTCTTTGTACAAAAATGTATTTAAAACAACAAACAAGAAATATCTGAGGCGGACATTATTTTGTACCTCAGTAGCATTGTCCTTTTTGTGTTGGGAAGGTCTTGATTTCTTTTTGGGGAACTACTGCTCCCCTACTCCATGTCCTCAGTGGGATGTCATCAAGGTGCTGTGCCCTCCCCTGGGATAAACAGTCACACACTCATGGAAATGGAACTCAGGCACAGCCAGGATGGAAATGGCCATGCACTCATTCCAGTGGTAGCCTATCCAGGGGACAGTGGAGAGTATCTATTTGGGCTGACATCCCATGGCAGACTGAAGATAGCTACTCACTGTTTGTCACTCCTCCTATCTAGAGGGGCCATCTATGTGTCTCTCCCTCAATCTCAGGAAGTTCTTCAACTGCCCTGATTAGCACAATAGAGTAGAAGTGACTGACCATGCTAGTTTTGGTGTATTAGGACTCAACAGACTGGCAGCTTCTATTCTTTGTTTCTTAGAAAGTTCTTTCTTAGAGCCTTGAGCCACAGTTTAAATACAACTTCTCTGAGGCCACCATGCTGTGAAGACATGGAGAAGCTGTCCATATGGAGAAGTCTCATGGAGAAGCTGATGTCCACCTGTCCTTGTCAGCAGCTGTCATTTGACTAAACTGCATGAGTCACCCAAATAAGACCTTCTCAGATGAGCCCATGAGACCACCCCCAAAACCAGGAGACGTGAGAAAAAGTCTTTGTCCTAATCCACCAAGTGTTGAGGTGGTTTATTCAGCTTTATCAAATAACATTTTGGCATAATTTAAGAAATGTATCTAAATTTAGAAATCATAAATAATAAAAATATATAAACTGGACAATGTTTTTGTCTTGTTTTGTTTTGTTTTTTTGGTACCGGAGATGGAACTTGGGACCTTGCACTTGCAAGGCAGGTGGCAGAACCACTAAGCTAAATCCCTGGCCTGACAATGTTTTTTTAAAATTTGATGAAACTTTTAAAAATTGTTTTATTTATTTATTTATTTATTTATTTATTTATTTGATAGCATTTAATGATCCTCCCTCTGCGTGGCTTCCAGTCACCAGGACACAGGCCCCCAACACACTACTTTTCTCCTCAGCTCTTCTGCTGAAGAATGCGGCCTCCATTCACACTGACAGGCTACTTTCTGAGTTTGCCCTTTGCAGCAACCCGATCACAATGCATCAGTGATGGCAGCCACTGCAGTCTCCTTTTGGGCAGCGTTTACTCATGTCTGCTTAGATGTTTGCATAAACCTATATCCACAGCCTGTTTTTTATCTTTTATTTTGAGACAGGATATTGCTAAGTCACTAAGTTGCCCAGAATTTGTGAGCTTCCTGCTTCAGCCTCCCAGAGTGCTGGGATAGTAGGCACTTGCCATAATGCCAGGCTTCCCTACTCCTCTTTAAGTGGTAAAGCCTCATACCAACTTTTCCAAAGTAACCTAAGTGATAGTTGTCAAAGTTGGTCCTGTGGTTGGGCCCGGGGATTTAGCTCAGTGGTTCCGGCGCCTGCCTCGCAAGCGCAAGGTCCCAAGTTTGATTCCTGGCACACACACAAAAAAAGTTGGTCCTGTGGTGATCCATGCCACCAGCATTACCCCAGCCTCCTGGGTGTGTCTGGTGCTTGTCTATGCAGCTATAGCCGTGGCTCATGTGGCCTGGTAGTTTTGGGGTCTTTTTAGTCTGGATGGCATATTGGCAGGTGCTATGGCTTATATCTAGATGTCCTCCCAAAGCCTCATGCACTCATAGGTAGGGCTTTTCAGAACTGGCTGGATCTAGGACATGTGATTCTGGGATTAAGGGTGTGGTTCTAAATTAGTCCAACAATTGGAATTAGCATAGTTCTGAGTGGCACCACCCAAAAGGCTGGTAGTCTGGATGAGATAAAAATGAAAGGCTGGCTGCTTGCTATGCACTGCCTTCTGCCTGCCATGGCATGGACTATTTCTCCTCTATGATGCCTGTCTGCCATGCCACCTTTCCTTAGAGGCAGCAGACTATGGACTGAAATCTCTACAAACTGTGAGATGAAATAAACCTTTCCTTTTTTAATTTGTGGGTGTTGGGTGTTTTGTCTCAGCAACAAGAAAAATGACTTACAGCTGAAACAAAAGAGCTATCCTTTTAATTTTTATATTTATTTCTTTTTTGTGGTAGGATGGGAGAAGATTGATTTTTATTAGTGCAGCTTTGCAGAACATAATGTTTACATTCCTTGTGTGGAGATGGTACATGTACATAACACATCTCAATTCCGCTTTTCATCCTCTTCCTCTCCCCCCTCCTTCTATCCTTTGATCCCCTTCCCATTTGGTAATGATCTACCTCCCTACTTCCTATTATTTATCTTTTATTTTGTTCTTTATTTATTTGAAATATTTAAGCTTGTATGCCTGATTTATTTTACTTAACGTAAGGTCTCAAGGTGCATCCGTTTTCCTACAAATAACTCAAGTTCATCTTTGTGGCAGAGTAGTAGTCCATGGTGTGTATACACTACAGTTTCTTTATCCATTCACCTGTTGGACATATGGGCTGCCTCCATGTTTTAGGCATTATGAATTGCCCTGGTATAAAAATGAGTATGCATGTTTCACTGTAATTTGACATTTTTAACTCATACAGGAAGATACCTAAGAGTCAAATGTGATGGGTCAAATGTGATGTCAAGTTTTAGTTTTTTGAGGAATCTCCACACTGATTTCCATAGCAGTTGTACTAGTTTACATTCCCACCAAAAATGTAGAAGGGTTCCTTTTTCCCTGCAGCCTTGCCAGAATTTGTTATTATTTGATTTCTTGATGGTGTCCATTCTTTATGTCATAAGATGGAATCTCAGGGTTATTTTAATTTGCATTTTCCTAATGACCAGTGTTGTTTAGCATTTCTTCACATATTTATTAGCCATTTGTATGTCCTCTATGAAGTGTCTATTCATTTCACTGGCCCACTTTTTGATTGGGTCTTTTATTTAGTGGGAATCAAAAAAAATTTTTTTTTAGTTCTTTATGTATTCTTGAAGTTAGTTCTCTGTCTGAGGAATAGCTGGCAGAATTTTTTTCTCATTCTGTAGGTTGTCTCTACACTCTGTTGGTTGTTTCCTTTGCCTGGCAGAAGCTTTTTAATTTGATGTGATCTCACTTGTTGATTCTTGGTACTATTTCATGTGCAACAAGTTTCTGTTCAGAAAGTTCTTGCCTACACTTATGACTTCAAGAGTTTTACCTATTTTGTATTCCAGCAGATTAGGTATTTCTTTCTTAATATTTAGGTCTTTGATCCATTTTGATTTTAGTTTAGTACATGGTGAGAGATATGGTCTAGATTCAATCTTTTGCATGTGGATAGCCAGTTTTCCCAACAGCATTTATTAAAAAGGCTATCTTTCCTCCAGTTTATGTTTTTTTGCATCCTTTGTCAAAGATCAAATAGTTGAATGTGCTTGGAGTTGTTTCTGCATCCTCTATTCTGTTTAACTTATCCTCATATCTATTTTTGTGCCAGTATCATACTGTTTTTATTACAGGAGCTTTGTAACATAACTTCAAGCCCAGTATTGTGATGCCTCCTACTTTGCTCTTGTTAACCATGATTGCTTTTGCTTTCTCTGGGCCACTTCTGGTTCCATATGAATTTTAGGATTGTTTTTTCCAGTTCTGTTGGTATTTTGATTGGGATTGCATTAAATCTGTGTATAAGTTTTAGAAGTATAGAAATTTTGATTATATTGATTCTGCCTACTCAGGAACAGGAGATATCTTTCCATTTTGTGTTGTCCTCTGATTTCTTTTTTCAGAGTACTGTAGTCTTTATTGCAGGAGTCTTTAACTCCCTTAGATAGGCTAATTCCTAAGTAGGTAATTTTTCTTGGTCCTCTGTGAAAGGTATTTTTTTCTAACTTCTTTGTCAGTGGGTTCATTATTGGTGTGCAGGAATGCTATTGATTTCTCTGTATTTATTTTGTATCCTGCTACATTGTTAAATTTGATTATTAATTCTAGGAGTCTTTTGGTGGACTTTGGGGGTCTCTGATGTAGAGGATCGTGTCATCTGCAAATAGTGATAATTTGACTTCTTTCTTTCCTATACATATCTCTTATTTCAATTTATTGCTTAATTCTCTTGCTAATAGTTTTAGTACTATATTGAACAGTAGTGGATATCTTTGTCTTGTTCCTGATTTTAGAGGATAAGTTTTCAGTTTTTCCCCATTTAATATGATGCTGGTACTAGGTTTGTCATATTTGGCTTTTATCAGAGTGCGATAAAGTCATTGTATACCCATTTTCTTTAGCGGTTTTTATCATGAAAGGATGTTGGATTTTGTCAAAAGTTTTTTCTGTGTCAATTGAGATGATTATGTAATTTTTGTCCTTGCTTCCATTTATGTAATGTATTATATTTATTGATTTATATATGTTGAACCATCCTTCTATCCCTGGTATGATGCCAACTTGGTCATGATGAATGATCTTTTTACTGATTTGCTGAATTCTGCTTGCCATCACCTTGTTGAGAATTTTTACATCTATAGTCATTAAAGACATTGGTCTATAGTTCTCTTTCTTGGTTGGATGCTTGATGGTTTTGGAATCAGGGTAATACTAGCTGCCAGGAATGGCTTTGAGAGTACTCCTTCCTTTTCAATTTCATTAAAGATCTTGGGGATATTGGTGTTAGATCTTCCATGAAGTTTTTGTTGGGTTCTGCAGTAAACCTGTCTGGACCTCTGTTGGTAGTTTTTTGTTTTGTTTTGGTTTGCTTTGGATTTTTTTTTTTTTTCGTACCGGAGATTGAACTCTGGTCCTTGCGCTTGCGTAGCAGGTGGTGAAACCACTGAGCTAAATCCCCGGCCCCTGTTGTTTTGTTTTTTTGAGACAGGGTCTTGCAGTTCTCCAGGAATAGACCACAGTATTGAATGACCCCAAGGCAATCCAGTTGTTGACATTCCTTGAAAGCCAATTAGTAGCAATAGGTATGTCACCTTGTATATAGTAATAAAATTAGCATCAATTATAGTGCTAAGTACAAACTGAATATTGACAAACTCTAAGGACCAATAAAGTACCACCCTTGTCCATAAACAAGAAATTATAATTATAGAATGAACACTAAGACAAACCAAATATTGACCTACTATTGACCTAATCCCAGAACTCTGGGAAGGCTAAGGCAGGAGGATCACTTTGAGTTCAAGGCCAGCCTAGTCCATAATGAGCTCAAAGGTAGCCTGAAGTACACAGCAAGACCTTGTCTCCAAAAAAAAAAAAAAAGTATTTCTATTGACCTACAGTAAATATCTACCAAGTATAACAACTTTACCTCTACTAACAATAGAACAGTATTAAACAGCAATAGTGTAAAAGTTAACTACCTATCCAGAGATCCATAAAGCTTAGTAGTTATACTAGTAAAGGTAGAGTGGGGTGGGGGTCTAGAGAATGAATTAAGCAAAATTTGAAAAATTAATTAATGGGATATGAGAAGGAGAAGAGAACAATGAGATAGGGGGTCATATTGAGGAGTAAAAATAAATTAGTAAATTAGTAGCATTAGAGAACAGTTGCAAGAAAGAATGAACAAGAAAATGAAGAAAACCAGTGAGCAGAGGGCAAAATACAGGAAATGAAAGAAAAGGCAAACAATTGAAAGAGCAAAAGAGAAAAGGACAGAACAGAAACTAGTGGGGGGAAAAGGTAGAGACCCCCCAAAAATATGAAGGAAAGGTAAAAATAATGAAAATCAAAAAATTGTTTGAGTCAAGGAAAAAATTCCTGTGTTTTTGAATAAGTGGTTTCATTCTAAGATCTGCAGTCTTGGGATCCATCCAGTTACAATTTTCTCCACCTACCTCTAGTGCCTATGGGTTTTTGAGGTGCCTTCCCTGCACCAGAGTTCCCTCTGTTCATTCACTCCAGACTATGATTATTGTGCAAGCTAAGGCATTTCCTTGCTTCTGTTGGTAGATGGGTAACATGCTCAGCCCTCTGGTCTCTGTGGGATGTAGGCCATAGACGGGGTTTAAGTGGACTTATGAACTTAATACTGACAGTTGCAGGGTCTTGTTGCTCCCTTCTCTCCCTGGGCATTGTCCTTGTCCAGGATTAGTCCTCACCACTGTTGCCCCACGGCAACAGGAAGCAAACTGTAGAGCTAGCATGAAGTTGGTGGATGGTCATGCCCTTGAGTGGGAATTGGGGGTACTGTGCATCCAGCACAGACATGCCTGCTTGCATCTGAGACTTACTTTGTGATGTGTATGTTGTCAATGTTTATAATTGTTTCATGTGTTTGTAAAAAGAATGAACACTCTCTTTTTACCAGTTCCAGGATTCTCTATACCCTATTAGATCAAGCTTTGTTAATTTTATTTTTTAAATATTTTATAATTATCAAAGTTTTTTTGTTGTGGTGGTGGTGGTTTTTGTTTTTGTTTTTGTTTCGAGACAGGATCTTGCTGTGTAGCCCAGGCTGGCCTTGGACTCAAGACAATCCTCTTATCCACCTCCCGAGTATTGGGATTACAGGCATGTGCCACCACACGGGCTTTCCAAAGGTTTTTTTGTTCTTGCATTTAATAGTTTCTGATAAAAGCGTTTCCCACAAGGATTTTCAATTTGTATCTACTTTTCATTTCGTCAGTTTTTGCCTTACATGTTTGCAATAAAAATTTTAGTATAGAATGTAACCTCCACATACTGGACTTGATTATTATGTACCATCCTTGTTTTCTGTTTTTGCTTCACGTTCTATTTTATCTCAGATCAGTAACTGCTATACTGGCTTTCATTTGACTATTTCTTCTATTTCTATAATTACCTTAGATCTCTCACATCTCTCCAGACACACTGTCTCTCATCCGTTATTGTTTTATTCTTTTTTCTTTCAATTCATGTCCTCTTCTATTAGGTGAATCTCTAAAGGTAGTGTACAATTCAGCGTTTTTCACATTAACTGTACATTAAAAATAAACTAGGAGGCCGGGGATTTAGCTCAGTGGTTTCGCCACCTGCTGTGCAAGCACAAGGACCTGAGTTCAATCCCCGGTACCAAAAAAAAAAAAAAAAAAGAAAAAAAAAAGAAAACAAACAAACAAAAAATTAACTAGGAAGTTTTAGAAAATACCCATTACTTTCCCTCTTCACTCTCAGCCTGCTCCTACAGAAAAATTTAATTAGAATTGCTTGGGGCCAGAGTATGAGCACTTTTTTTTATCATAGTAAAAAACATAATATAAAATTTACCTTCTTCACCATTCTTAATAGTATAGTCTGGCACTTTTTAGTATAAGTTTTAGTAGTAAGTTTTCATCTTGGAAAACTGAAACTTTTAAATCTATCAGTTGCTTATTTCGTTAATTTTTTAGTTTTTTGGTACCAGGGATGGAACTCAGGACCTTGTGCTTGCCAGGCAGACATGGTACCACTGAGCTACATCCTCAGCCCTCAAAGTTATATTTTTGTTGTTGTTGTTGTTGTTAACTGATTTTAGTAATATGACATAAAGCCCCTAGACTTGATATAATCATTATGCAAAATACATAGATGAATACTGTCTTCTAAAAATATAAAATAAATAAGCAAGACATGAAAATAGGCAAGTTTCCACTAAATAATGTTGTGCCCAGATTTCGAGGTCCCCAAAGACCACCAAGGAGCCGATTCCGATGTAAACACACGAGGGTCGTTTATTCAAGCTCGAGCAGGGACTCCCAACCGTCACCGCCGCAGCGGGTCAAGATTGAGAGCCCCGACTCCAATTCAGCAGGGGTTTTTATAGTGGTTACAGCAAGGTTCTAGACTGGCAATTAAACCTGATTGATTGTGCCTTGCGCACCCAAGCTGCAAATGGTTGCCAACTACTGATTAGCTGTTGCTAGGGGACGGCTGAACACTATCACATGAAGGTGGTCAAAATACATCTTGTGGTTTTTCTTAGAACTGAAATTTATGCCACCAAATTTTAGAATGGAGTCACTTAGGTCTCACAATAAATGAAAACTTTAAAAAAAGAAAGTTTTCCTTTCCATGTCATTTGAAGGGAAATTATCATTTTAAACAATATTCAAGTTTATTAAACAAATTTTAAAAGGTATTATAAAATAACTTTCATCAGCTTCAAGGTTTGTGTTGCTGCCGAATTTTGCATATAACTGAACTTTCAAATCTGCTAACATGCTCTGAATTGATTCTACTCTGGATTCTAAGGCATCAGTTTCTTCTTGCAAATTTTTCTTTGCTTCTTCTAACATGTCTTGTGTTTCTTCTTGAGAATGGCTTATGAAAACGTCACCAATCTGGTAAGGTATCATTAAGCTGTCATCATCTGCGAGCATGATGTCATCATAAGCATCTTCTAAATTCTGGAGTTGTTTCTTTTTCACTTCTATTTCTTCCTTTAGCTCTGTGATTCTGCTCGTATTCTGCGCAAATTTATTTATCTTTTGTTGATCTTCGAAAGTAACATTGACATCTTCTGCAGCCGCCTTCTTCATGGTGGCCGCCATCTTGGGACTCTCAAAGTTATATTTTTAAAGAACATACTTTTATGGGTTTTTTTCTAAGGAAAAGAATATCTTATCTACCCCTTTAAGCATCATAAGCATATTTATTTTCAATTCCACATCAAACAGTTTAGCAAAATTAATTTTATCTGAAATGAATTTATGTTCCAACTGGGAGGTAAGATATTTTTTCTTATGTTAAATATTTTGTCTTGTTTTTTGTTTAAAATGTACAGTTTAATCACAGTTTTGTTGGGGTTTTTTGGTACCGGGGATTGAACTCAGGACCTTGTGCTTGCGAGACAGGCACCGGAACCACTGAGCTAAATCCCCGGCCCTATGTTAAATATTTTAATATGCCTTTGGAATTTTATTTTGCAGGAGGCTCACTTTGAGTGGAAAGACTTTAATTTTGTATTTACTTCCTCTCTTTTCCCCTCCATACCCATCACCTCCTACCTAATAAAATGTTGCTTCTGTCTCCACATAGCAGCCTGGGGTACCCAGTTCAGAAGGACAAATGCAGTGATATTTTGGTATTCCTGTCTTACTTTGATGTTATAGACATCACAGATTCTACTGCTACATCAGGCTGTCTTTCACTTCCTGCTTCCCAACGTCCACTGCTTCCCATGAATCACATCTCTAAACAATGAGTTAGCCAACTTACCTTTTCAGTCTCCTCTTGCAAGAGGGAGCCACACCTCTCATCCCCATCCTCAAGGTTCTCTAGGACGTTCCCACTGTTAGTGTTCACCACTCTGTGGGAGCTGGAGCCCTGGACATGCAAATGCAAGGCAGTAGCTGTACAGCTGCAATTCAACTCTCCTCACTGTGCCATTTTTGTTTGTTTATGTGGCATGGAGGTACTTACATTTATTCTCTTTGACTTCAATTAGATCATTTTGATTTTTCCTTTTTTGTACCCTGCTTAGTATTATCACCTGTTTGTAATAAGTGGGGGCTGAAAGCAGGGAAGGGAGGAATTTTATCAGAGTATGAAGCTTCTACACATTAGTTGTTTATTTCTGTTTATATCTAATATGCAAAAATTTGGAGTCCATATAGCAAAATATTACTTCATTCCTTTTTTGATTTCTCATCACGTTTATAACTTCAAAAACTCCCCCCTCCCACATTTGCTATTCATTTTTTCTACTTTGAAATTTTTTACTGTTTTACTGGTTGCAAAATTCTATGCAGAACACATTTTATTATCTAATGAGGAACTTTTATTTTGAAGAGTTGAAATTTCCTTGACACCACTATTGAAAATCTTTTCTCCTTAGCATTTACTAAAGTGTTTGACATAATAGGATTTATTTCCTAGTGATCACTATTTTATTAATTTACATCTCTTCCAAAGGCACTCTGCTCTAATTATTGCAGTTTTTATGTCTTAATGTCAGTAGAACTAGACCCACTGCACTTTTTTCCCCCAAAATGTTCTTGATTGTTTTCTAATTTTCTCAGCAAACTTTACTTCATTTTTATAATTTTTAAAAATCACATTGGAATTTTTTTTAGTATTTGGATTAAACTCAGGAAGATTTATAGGAATATGGCACACATTGTCAAATCTCCCATTAAAATATGATTTTCTTCTTATAGGTCACATTCATTTTTTACTAAGGTAATACTAGATTTTTAATGGGTTTTTTTTTCTCTTTTTAAAATTATCTTTAAAAATGATTGGGCTGGGGATTTAGCTCAGTGGTTCCACTACCTGCCTTGCAAATGCAAGGACCTGTGTTCAATTCCCGGTACCAAAAAGAAAGAGTATTTGTGGTCTGTAAGACAGCTTCATGTCTTGTTAGTTCTTCCTATATTGGTTGGAATTTACCTTTTTCTTTACTTTGCCTTTCTTTTCTTTTTTCTCACTGTAAGTGTTTAGATGTATGAATGTACCTCTTGGTTCTGAAAGAATTTCTTGCTGTTTTCACAAAGTTATGTTTATCTGCCACCTGCCTTGCAAGCACAAGGTCCCGAGTTGGATCCCTGATACCAATAAAAAAAAAGGTTACGTTTATATTTTACCTGGTGAGCTATTAAATAATTTTTAGTTTTTAGTTCTGATTGCAGAAGCAGTAGATCTTATAAAAATTATAAAAATTTAGGAAAAAACAGGAAATTCTGAAATGGAGAATTATGAGTGAGTAGTTTTATAGATGCTCTTTCTTTGAAGATGTGCCTAAAAACATGGGAACTTTAATAGTAGGACTGAGTAAAAGACAGGCATTTCAGAATCACACACACCCCCCCCCAAAGTATTGAAATAAAAATATTTAACATGGTTCAAAGTACATTGCTGGGTCTGTGGAGTAAGATGAATGCAGATAAAGCTGAGAATGAGCTGGGATAAGATTTTTCAGATTGTGAACATTAGGCTAATGAGTTTGCCAATTATTCTGCAGGAAATGAAAATCTAAGTTTCACATTTGTCCTTAAAATCTCAACTTCCAGATCACACCAAATTCCTGTAAAGCTCTTTTTTGTACTACAGCTCAGGGAAGTACAATGTTATATTCAAGAATCACTATTTGTTCATTTCCTGTAAGACAAGTTTGAATGTAAAATGGGAGGAAAAGCCTTGTGTTTAAGTTCCTTCCTGATTTTTTTTTTTTTTGCCAAAGGGAGGGGTAAAGTTACATATTTATCCTTCACCAATGAACACAAGCAAGAATCTACATCAACACCCAAATGTAAAACACATTCATAGAAGCAACACTTTAACTATCAATACAGAAAAAGTTTTTTATTACTATAAGAGCAACTTTGCCTTCTGTAAAGTTTCTTTTTAATGGTACCTAAAACCCAAGAAATCCAGTTTTGCTTCTTTTCCTGGTAAGTTGAAAGGCCTTTTTTTAAAAAAAAAACCCTGGGTTTAATTTTTCTTGGTCTGAGGCCCAATTTATCACCAGTGGTGAGTCAGAAGGCAGCCTGGAATAGTTGTTATCTGTCTCCATGCGTTTTTGTCCATGATGCAAGACTATTTCTTATCCATCTATTTATTTAACCACAACCCAAAAAGTGCTCCCGTGTGTTATGATTTAGACCTAAAATGTTTCCCTAGAACTCTCATGTGTTCAGAAGCAAGGCTTTTGGAAGGTGATTGGATTACGAGGGCTCTATACTCACCCAGGGACTAATCCACTGATGTGTTTATACCTGAATGTGCTGTTAGGAAGTAGGGTCTGGCTGAAAGAGGAAGGTCCCTGAGGGAGTGACCTGGAAGGGAATACCTCCTTTCCTGGCTCCTCCCTTCTCTTTCTGCTTCCTGGCTGCCATGGATTGAGCACTTTTTTCCTCCACCAAGCCCCTCAGCCATCCTTTTTCTGCCCAGGAGTCAGCCACCCTTGGACTAAAATTGTGAGCCAAAATAAACCTCTCCCCCTTTAAGTTGTGAGTGTTAAGTATTGTGTCCCAATGATAGGAAAGTGACTGAGACAGATTTTGGTACCAGAAACACAGGGTTGTTACTATGACTATACCTGACCATGTGGGTTTGAAGTCTTTGGAACTGGTTAGCAGGGGGAGTTCGGAAAGTTTTGGAGATGCCAACTAGAGAAGACCTGGAATGCTGTAAGGTGGGCTTAACGGGAGATCCTGGTCAGATCTCAGAAGACCAGAATCCTGATAGGAATGCAGGCAGTAAAGGCCCAGCTCAGGAAGTTTCAGCTAGTACCAAGGACTCCACTGGCAGTTGGACTAGAGGCCAGATGTGTTACACCCGGCAGAAAATTTGTCTACGACTGCATATTCTGAGACTTTTCAGGAGACTGAGATTAAAAGTAGTGGACTAATTAATCTAGTGGAGAAATTTTCAAAGCAGCCCAAAATTCAGGCTGTGGCATGGATGCTGCTGGCTGCTTTTAGCTAGATCTATAGTGAGCCTCTCAGCCTTGACCTTTGACGGCTAATGGATCCTCTGGCTCTCCATCGCACAGATGACCTTTTGGATTCTTACACCTCTGATCTCACAGATGCCCACTGTGACTCTTCTGCTTCTGATCCTGTAAGCTTATCTAATAAATCCTTCTGTATAATGGAACCATTTAATATAGATTCTGTTCCTCTAGAGAACCCTAATACATCATGTTAAATTTTGTAGAGTTACATTTAAAAATGTTCGGCTCATTTGTCAAAAGTATGATAAGATAGGCAGTATGTTTGATGTGTTCTTTGATGTGAACTCTAGGCAGGTAGGTAGACTCAAAAGGCCAACTGTAACCTAGCAGGTTTCTGATCCTTTTCCTTTGACCAACAAGAACTATTCAATTATGCTATTCAATGTTCTAGTAATGATATTTTTTCAAAATATTAATATGAGTTAAAACATCTATTTTCAGAAAGGGATTATCACTAGGAAGACCAAATTTCACATAAAATGGTGGCATATATCTTATCTGGGTAAGAGAGAGTAATAGAAGTTCGGTCCCTAAGTCCCTTCTTCAAAACCCTAAAAAATAATCACCAACAAAAAATAGGTCAGCCAATAAATAACATGAATTGTATTGCATTAAGCTAAGGAAACAGCGGGAACTATGGGAAATGCTCCTCCTTAGGGTTCCTGGGCTTTTTCCATTTTTTCATTCTTGCTGTAGATCTCTCCTCAACCACTCTACAGCCCTAGATTAGAAAGTAGAATTAGGCATGGCCCTCAATTGGTTCATGATCTGATAGTGCTCTCATTCACCATATATGTAGCACCTACAGTATGTTATGAACACATGAAAGTAAGGCAGAGTATTTGCCAAATGAACAATGAGGTCACTGGATGCAATGGGAGGCTATGTCCAGGAGCCAGACAGCCTGGGAAGATTTTACCAAAAGGACTAAGACTTGTGGGATCAGCAGAATTTGCACTGGAAGAGGAGGAGGTGGTGGTGCTGGAAGGGCAGAGGGTAAGAGAGTCCAGAGGACTCATGCTGGAAAGGAAGGTTCCAGCCATGATGGGGAACTCCTGAGGGTTAAGAAATTAGGGAGAAGGGAAGGGTAGGTAGGCAGAATAATAGTACCTGTCCCAAAGAGACCTAGAGTCTAATCCCCAAATTTATGAACACTACTTTGCATCACAAAGGGGCTTTTACAGATGTGATTAAATTAAGGATCTGGAGATGGAAGAGATCATCCTTGGTTATCTGGGTGGGTTGTAAATCCAATGACTAGGTCCTTGTAGGTGATTTGCAGAGAAAGAGAAAGGCCATGTAAAGAAAGAGGCAGAGATTAGAGTTGTGTGACCACGGGCTAAGGAACATCTTAGAGCCAACAGAAGCTAGGAGCCACAAGGAAGGATTTTCCCTTGCAGCCTTCAGGGCTACCAATGCACAGACATCTTGATTTCAGACTAATGCCCTCCAGAGCAATGAGAATATATTTCAAAACGGAAACAAAGCCTCTTAGTTCATTGTAATGTATTAGAGGAGCCCTAGGAATCTCAGAACTCTGCTGTCTATCTCCTGTGTCCATGCTGTCTTTTTTCTGCTCCTGCTGTGCTCCAATGTTGTTGGTTGCCCTCTCCTACCTCCTTGATGCCTCCTCTACCAACATGAACTCAGCACCCCAAACCAGGTATGCCTTTCTCACAGGGCTGCCAGGCAGAACACAGAATGGCCCATTAAACTTGAATTTCAGATAAACTACACAGAAAGCATGCAAGATTTGGGACATATGTATACTAAAAAATTAGTCAGTATTTATCTGAAATTGAAATTTAATTGAAAGTCATGCTTTATCAGCTTCCCACCCTCCTCAGTCTGATGTCTTAGTCAGTTTTCTGCTGTTTTAATACCTCAGACTGGGTAATTTAGAAAGCAAAGAAACACATTTCTCACTGTTTTGGAGGCTGGGAAGTCTAGTGTTACGGTGCTGGTACCTGGTATGAGTCTTGGTAGCATTACAGCAAGTGTGTGGTCAAATCTCCATCCCTCACCTTATAAAGCCACTGTCTCCTCATGGAGGCACTTGAACCTTGGGGACATATTCAGACCACAACATCTGTTAATCCAATCTCCTCACCTTTCTTAACTTGGAATCTCTGACTCAATCCTGCCCAACCACCTTTCCTTGAGGGCATATTCCCTTCTCTGGGCTCTGACACATGCCAGGCATGTTCTGCAGAACCCTGTGGCCTTCGTGCTCCCATACTCTCCCCTCCCACCACAGACACGGGCCTTGTTTCATCCCACCTGATGCTGCAGGGCCAACTTGTTCAGGGAGAGAAGGGAAAGGAAGGAAAGGAAACACAAAGAGAAGGAAGGGGACGAGGATACATTTGGTTACCTTTTTTTATTCTCCCTACAGTGGAATGGTTTTCATGTGGAAGAAATGGCCCATATGTAAAATTGATAGCTGTTTGTCAGTCAATAAATGGAAAACAAACAGTGTTTTGAGGAATATTTTAGGGTTAGGGTTAAGGTAGTGAGATTTTAAAAGACTTAAATACAGCCAGGTGTGTTGGCTCATGCTTATAATTCTAGCACTTGGGAAGCTGAGGCAGGATTGATAGCCTTGAATTTGAGGCCAGCCTGAGCTACATAGTGGTTCAAGGCCTGCCTGAACTCTATAGCAAGACCATCTCCAAAAAAAAAGTAAATAAATAACATTTGAGAAATGTTTGGTGTTTTTCTTTTTTAATCTTTTTGTCATTTCTTAACTTCTGTTTTTGTTAAATCCCTCTCACCTTTCACATTGTGTCTAGTCAGGGTACCTATAACTGTTAAACTCCAAATTTCCCACCTTTTCTCACTATAATCTTTGTCCTGGGCTCAATTAATCTTTTTTTCTTTTTTTTGGTACCAGGGATCGAACTCGGGTCCTTGAGCTTGCGCAGCACGCGGTGAAACCACTGAGCTAAATCCCCAGCCCCTCAATTAATCTTTCGATTTAAAAAAAGAAAAGTTGGAGAGAGGAATTGCAAATCAGGTCTAACTACAGCAAATAAATTGGTAATCCCAACTCACAGTTTTGTTTTGTTTTTTCTTTTTTTTTTCCTGCCCGGTTGAGTTGTTCTCTTCTGTAGTCCATAGCAGATTGTCCTGACCCACAGTCTCTGCCAGCCACCCTTTGGTGTTGTTCCCATGGGGATCCGGTTCTCTGATGCTCTCTTTTGGACAGATGTTGTGCCACCATTTCTGTGCACAGGATGGAGGCAGAGCTGAGGACCAGGCCTCTATTCTCTCTGTCCGTTTTCTGTTACCAACAAAGGCACTTTCAAATTATACCACAGATTTTTCTGCTCATAGCCTCCTTGTTTTGCCTCCCTGTCTTCACACATCTCAGTCTAATCCTGGACAATCCAGGGCCATCCTGGGCTAAAGCAGTACGAAGGAACTTCTTGGCCTTATAGTTACCTACTCTGCCCTTTTGAATTAATCTGCAAAATTAATGTACAGTTATAGGACAAAAATCAAAACTCAAACAGTTTTTGGCCTAAAATAAATAACCAAATTAGAAACTCTAATTTAGGGAAATAGCTTAACTTCCTGAGTGCTGTCTAATGATGTTTCTTAATTTACTATCAAGCTAACCATGGCCATAAACTGAAGCGTGATAGTTAGAGGGCACATTTCTGGTCAAATAAATCACAAATTCGAGTCAGCCAGTTAAGGAATAACATGCTCTTTAGTTTTTATGGTCCTAGGGAGCAATAAATGACAAAGACTAACATGCAATAAAGCTGTTATTAGTCTGTGAGAAAAATCCCACTTATTAGTAGTTACATTATTGCCTCATTAACCTAATAAATCTACATGTCTTCTGCGTGGTTGACTATTTTCCCATCACAAGCAAGGTACAAAGTAATGTAATCTGAAGATCTGTCACAGTCATTCCTACCATTCCTGCATGAATCATGCTGGTTCATCTGTTACAATTTAGCAGATTGTGGCCAATGGTCAACACAAGGCAAAGTGATAAATGTGCACTTAGCTCGTGTGAAAGCCTATATAGGTTCATTTTAGAACAGGGGAAAGATTTATAGTGGTAAGGGAGTGGTATGTGTGAGAATTTCAGTCATGGAGGAATTGAAATGAGGGGGTTAGGTCCCTTACTGAGCTAAGAAAAAGATTAGAGAGAACTGCTAAATCAAGATGTGAACTTGAGTTAAGAGGTTTCACATCTGTGCTAGCTTAGATGCCACAGGTTCACCCAGGTTGTGGGGTTCATAGCACTTGGGGGCCTCTAGCCCTGGTTTCAGCCCTGGGGCAGCTTCTGCAGTGGTGTGGATAGAGTAGTGACACCTCCTTTGCTAGAGAACTCTCTGGAATTCAGTGAGGTGACAGATGACAATAAGAGCTTACAAAAGTCTTGACAATTGTCTACACAGCAAAATAAAATAATATTTTTAAAAAGATCACTTTGGCTGAGCACAGTGACTCATGCCTGTAATCCCAGTTACTTGGGAGGCTGAGATAGGAGAATCAGAGGTTTGAAGCTAACCTGGGCAATTTAGCAAGAGCCTGTCTCAAAATAAATAAAAAGGGCTGGGGATGTGATTCAGACATAGAGCACTTGCCTAGCATGCCCAAGGCCCTGGGTTTGACCTTCAGCACCAAATAAAAAAACTAGTTTACCATTTCTCTGTTTGAAGTATTATATAATTGAAGAAAACTCTTTTAAGTGATGTACATAAAGTCAAAACCTACCAATAAGTTGCCCCTGAGCTCTGCTTATTTGTATCTAGTCTCTCCCTTTAAACTTTGCACCTTCATTAAGGACACAGTGGACACAAACACTGGAGCTCCGAGGAGCAAGAGTGGCCACTGGCAGGGAGAAGGGCTGGAGGATAGAGAGGCCCAGTCAGGCGGGTTCCCCTTTTCCTTGATCGGATGTTTCATAGGCTAAGGACTGCACCTTCGGGAGGGCAGAAGCCCCGTTCATTTTCCTGTTAGGGAAACTGGGCAACAGCAGCACACACCTCACTTCTGAGTGAAGCTGCACTGGAAATCAGTCACGAGGAGAATGTTGGGAAGGATCCAGAAAGTAAATCCTTTCCTGCTTGCTGTTATGAACCATGAACTTTTCCTGTTGCTTTACTTTTTAAGTATTAATTTAATAATGCTTTGAGGGTGAAGGTGTCTTCAGAGGATGGCTAAAAGGATCATGAAATTACCCCAGAGAACTTCTTAGCTCTTTTTGCCCACCTCAGTGCACACAAAAGATGACATTCTGAGATCATTTCTACCCAGTAAGGGATTCAAGGAAGTGAGGATCATGTTTTCATACAGGAAGAGCCTTGAATTTATTTTAAAAAGTGAGAAAATTTGGAAAATGTACTCTATTAATAGCCAGTCTTTAGTGATACATCTCAAAATGGATAGCACCATGCCAGCTGTGCTGCTAGAGTATGAGATACTCTTCTCTATAAGACTCCTAAGAACTTGAAATCCAACCGGAGTAACTTCCCACTCCAGACCTCAAGCATTCCACAGAACTCTTCCCACTCAAAATAAGATTTCTGGCAGGGCGTGGTGGCACACACCTGTAATCCTAGCACTTGGAAGGCTGAAGCAGGAGAATTGCTGAAAGCCAATTCGAGGCCAGCCTGGGCTACATAGTGAGTTCAAGGACAACCTGAACTACATAGTGAGATCCTATCACTGCCTCCCCAAAAAAGATTTCTGGATAGTGTGTGCGTGTGTGTGTGCGTGTATACACACACATTTTTTTTCTTCGAAAAGAAATGTCCGTGCCGGGGATTTAGCTCAGCGGCACAGTGCCTGCCTGGCAAGCACGAGGTCCTGAGGGTACCCCTTCCCCCAAAAAAGAAAAACCTAAGCACCAGAACAGAAGTTAAAACTTACAGTTAAAGCAATCTATGAGATGTTGCCAAAGAAATCCTGGGGGTACTGTATCCAGACAGGTCCTAGTGGCCATGGGCAGGCATTTCATTGCCTGTGCAAGGATGAAGGCTGCAGCTGAGTGCTCACCACTGAGGCAGGAAGCTCTGACCAAGACCTCGCTGAGCAGCAGAAGCCCAGGAGGGCCAACCCCCATGTGAAAATGGTACTGGTCACACCACACCCTCGGCCTAACTGAAGCTTGTGCCCTGGGCACTTTGTAAATAGGAAGGAGTCCCCTTTGAGATATTAAAACTCACGCAAAGGTATAAGATCTGAATTTATACTGCCCACACCGTCTGAGAACCCCAGCCCAGAAATTAGTATAAAAATGAGGTCTGGATGAGATGGAATCCATGAGAACTCTGACCAAAGTAAACACAAAAGCTTTTGGAGACACTTCTGTGTCTCAAAGTCTATGAAACATGGAAAGAAACAATGCACTGCCTGCCAAGTACAAGATCTTGAGTTCAATCTCCAGTATGAAGGAAAGAAAGAAAGAGAAAGAGAGAGAAAGAGAGGAAGAGAGAAGAGAAAAGGAAGGAAGGAAGGAAAGAAAAAGAAAGAAAGAAAGAAAGAAAGAAAGAAAAAAAGAAAGAAAGAAAAAAAGAAAGAAAGAGGAAAGAAAGACGCTAAAGATGTGCTCACTATGAGAAATTGCCGGAAGTGATCCACTCGGGGAGAGTTAGGAGACAGTAAATGCGTGAATCAGCACCCGAGAACTTGACAGAGTAGAAAACAAAATAAGAAACAATAAAATAAGACTAAAATGAGTAAACAGGAAGGAAAAACTTAAGGAAATATGTCTTTTAGTAAAAGAAAGAGGTTCAAATATAGCCTAAGTATACATATTCCTACAAAGTCATGGACTTGTAATGGATTGAGATTAAACTAAAGGATTGAAGGTTTGAAAGGCTACTTTGTAGAGAATTATTTGCAAGGATGATGGAAACTCAGTGTGTGACTCTCACTGGATTATATTGAAAGCCATCTGACGGGCTTAGTATAAATATATAAATATATAAAATAAATATATAAAATTTTCATTGGTTTTGAGTGGCTACATGAATAAATTTTTCCCACAGGAATGTTTTTCTAGTTCTTAGCTTTTCTGTTTACCAAAATAATACACCTTTATTTTTTTTCAAATTTTATTGTTTATTGATACATGTTTGCAGTACCTAATGATCACATTCCTTGTGGGGAGTTGGCACATGTACATCACACATCTTAATTATTTTTCCATCTTTTTCCCCTTCCCTTTCCATCTCAGTCTCCTTCCATTTTGCAAAAGATCTACTCCCTATTTCCTATTATCTATTTTTTTTTTAATTTTAAAATTTCTTTTATTTATATTTTGGATTTCTCATATAAGAGAAACCATATGATATTTAAGCTTGTGTGTCTGATTTATTTCACTTAATATTATGGTCTCAAGGTGCATCCATTTTCCTACAAATAACTCGTTTATCCTTCTTTATGGCAGAGTAGTATTCCACTGTGCACAAATACCACATTTTCTTTATCCATTTGTTTGGTTTTTTGAGACAAGGTTTTGCTACATAGTTCAGGCTGGCCTTGAACTCACCTATGTAACCTTGAGTGGCCTAGAACCCGTGGCCATCCTCCTGCTTCAACTCAGATTACAGGCATGTGCCACTACACCTGGTCATTTATCTGTTGATAGACATATAGGCTGCTTCTAAGATTTAGCTATTATGAATTGTGCTGCTATAATCATGGGTATGCATATATCACTATAATATATACTGAAATATGGAAAGAGGACAGAAAAATGAATATTCTCAATATCCAAAGACACTATTAATATTACCATTTTTCCAATTCCTTTTCCTGTGCACTGTTGCCTTATAAGCTAACCTTACACTGAAATGCCATTTACAATGGACCCTCAAGTTACATCTGGCCTGATATACAAACAACTTGGGTTAATTAGGTTAATGAAAGATTCATCTGCCTCTTGTTATCTATAGTGTGTACCCAGGTAAACCTCTAGATCTCAGCTGTACTGACTTACAACCAACTTGAGTTACAACCAGCTCTTGGGAACGGATTGAGTTTGTAAGTCAAGAGTCTACTGTATTATAATCTTTATTTTATAAATATAACATTACATTGTTTATATTTTACCATGTCCTTAAAATTTTTTACTAATAAAGTTTAAATGGTGTTACAATATTTCTTCATGAATACAACATCTATTTTATAGTTCTAATTATTGTATATTTAGATTGCTTTCATTTTTTCATTGTTATGAAATAACTCTGAAATATATATGGGCATTACTCTTTGTTTAGAGGCTTATGTTCTTAGGCTTTTTCTATTATTATTTTTTTAAATCAAAGGACAAGGCTTGATCTTTACAATTCAGGTATTCAGATGTATGTTGTTTCAATTCAGCTAAATTCACTTAGTATCCACTATGTACAAAAGAAACTGTTTCCTATACAGATTATTGTGGTTTTCTTTGTCATCACATACACTAGAAAATTTCGTGCATAGGTGTGTGTACATAAAAAAAAAGGAAAAAGTATAAAAAAAGAAAGGATCAGAGAATACTGCTGCTTTTTATGTTCAGCTTATAGTATTAAAGGCAGCAAAACTTCAATTTTCACAAAGTAAGTTTACTGGTTAGGTGAAAGAGATGGAGTGTTGTTTATTTTATTTGATCTATAGAATATTTCTGCACTAAACCAGGAAGGAGAATCAAATTGCAATCATTCCACACATACTTTCTATTATAATCTTGTATTGATGGGACCTTTTGTGACTA
The DNA here is from genome assembly GCF_000247695.1 of Heterocephalus glaber. Next base: position 8,292,140 of record NW_004624765.1, on the reverse strand, counting down.
CATTTGGAAACTATGACCTTACCAAAACGTCTAATCAGCCAAAACACACACCTACAGAGCACCTTTACAAAATCTAGCTCTTCATTCCAGTTTTTGACTAAGGAAAGCAACACCAAACCTGTGATCAAATAAACCAAATGTACTCTACAGCAAAAAAAAGTCCCTGAAAACTTAAAATTTTGAAAACTTAAATTGGACCTATCTCAAGGTCAACTCTGGTCTCTCATTTGTCTTGTGTGCATTTGATATGCTATTTTGCTTGTTTAGATTATGCAAGAGCAGAGAAAATAATTTTAAAATCATAGTGCTAAAACCTAGAAATAGTTTGTTGTAGGCAGAGAGGGAGAGAGAAAAATCAAAGAGCAATGATCCCGGTTATTAAATTCTTTGCTCCTGTCTTCAGCTCTAGCCCTGCGCTGTGTGGTTGTGGGTTTGTGCTCTGACTAATCTTTGGGTGCACCACTCACAGTGAATCCTGCCTATGGCCTCAAACTCTGCAGTTCAAGAACACAACAGACAGAGATGACTTCAGAAAAAAGAAATGACAATAGTTCATTGTAGGAAGGGACTCATTTCTGAAGAAACAAAGAATAGTGCCAATCGTGCATACAGCTCAGAAAAAATGAAACCATTTTGCAGAAATGTCTTTTGCACAGTGCGCCAGGGCTGGTCTGGCACCATCCCCACATTTTTGAAAGATCTCTGTCAAAGGCTGAGTTTATGAATGAATGTCGAAAAGTAATTTAGAAAAATAGAAGTTGAAGAAAATAGAAACGACTCCAACTTAATACCCAAGTAATTCTGTAAATAGTGTTCAATGGTAAGGAAGAGGAAACTCAAAATGAATAACAGGAAAAACTACAAGCTGGTTTTCATTTTGCAAGAATAGCTTTTCTTGGGCTTCCACTGTTTGGCCGGTCACTTGAATCTTTTCAA
>NW_004624765.1:8262727-8291104 GCF_000247695.1 Heterocephalus glaber | reverse complement strand
ATAGTGTTCAATGGTAAGGAAGAGGAAACTCAAAATGAATAACAGGAAAAACTACAAGCTGGTTTTCATTTTGCAAGAATAGCTTTTCTTGGGCTACCACTGTTTGGCACGTCAGTTGAATCCCTTGAACTCATAAACTTAAAGAAAAAAAAAAAAAAAAAAAAAAAAATACAAGAAACCATGAGGATAGATTCTGATCCTGTGTCTCTCAGCCTGTGCAAGCCCATGAAAGGTCAAATTTGCTAAGACCAAGACTGATGGATTCTCCAGGACAGGTTTCCTGAAGACAGCAGGTCCCCCTCTCTTCCACGGTCTCTGTTCTGGGACCACAGCCTGCAGGTGTGGGAGACACAATAGGAGAGCATGCATCTAGTCCTGGTCTACTGCGTGGCACACTGTGTTGGCTGGGGTTTCTCCTATTTCACGACCTGATGAATCAGATTCTCACGGTGCATATTCTTTTCCCTTGGAGTCAACTCCGCCCCTTGTTTTGAATTCTAGGTTTAAACTCTGAGCAAGTATGACTTACAAAAATTGCAAAGCAAGTTTCCTGGTTACATGTAGACAGAGTGTTGGATTTGAGTGAAGTGTTAACTGATGTATAGGATATACAGTAAGGTCATCTGAAGAAGGAAGAAAACAATGAGCTCCTCATGGAGAAATAATTTAATAATTTAATTTAATCGTTTGATCCAGCATCTAGCACACAAAAGTCTCAGAAAATGTAGCTAGTGTTGAGCAGCCATTTACCAAGGAAGAGGTTGAACTGGGTTCCCGCCTATGCATATTTGAGTTTGTTGTCTCGGTTACTTACGGCCGAGTGACTGCAGCAGGCACATCAACTCTGTGCCTCAGTTTCCTCATCCCTAAAATGAGAATAATGGGAGTACCAGCTTGTTATAAATTGTGAGGAATGAAATCCAAAAACCCTACACATGGTAAGTTCTCAATAAAATCTTAGCAATTATAATCTTTAGGGTATGAATTGGCAAATGGTTTTACCTGTCGCATAAAATTTTGGGAAGTTTATATAAAACAACTGTAAAAATACTTGGCAGAGCTTCTAGTTCATATCAAGTACTTGCAGTTAGATATTACTCCAGAGATTATTCCTATCATGATATTGGTATTTCACTATGCTGAATAGGGACTTGGAGTACAGCTCAGTGGTAGAGCTCATGCTTAGCAACACATTTAGCACCCAGTTTAGTCCACAGCACTACCAAGAGGAGGAGGGAGGGTTAAACTATGTTGACTAGTTCTTTACTGAGTATACAACTGATTTCTACATTTCTTCTGTTATTTAATATTAACAATTAGATGCTCGCATGAGTTGATTAAAAAAATCATTTTCACCTATGGCTAATAAAAATATATGGGCTGAAAAGGATTATAATAACACAATTAAAGAAAACACAAAATGTATTAGCCTTTTTGGAAATGTCTTTCTTTACTCTTTTCCAACTCTGTAACACAATTTTCTGTATTTTTGCTGTTTTATCATATGAGTTAAAGACATTTATTTCCTTCAAAGTAGTTTGAGTCAGTCTCCTGGTGTTCAGCTAAATTAAATGCTGGTATTTTGGAACAGAATCTGTTGACACAAATGTATTTGGCATCACTGGGGAATTTAAAACTACAGATGGTGTCATGATCCCTCAAGCTCCCAATGACAGTATTACTACTGAGGAGAACTGCTGTTAAAAAGTTTTATGCTGTCATTTCTACTCTAAACATGAGGGCATGTTAGTTTCTGGTAGGCATTGGCAGGTATAAAGATTAAACAATAGTTTTCCAAACACTCTTAATGTACACTGGGATTGATCAAGAAAATAAGCATGAGAAGGGGCAGGGATTTAGCTCAGTGGTGCCTCACAAGCTGCCTCACAAGTGCAAGGTCCTGAGTTTGATCCCCAGTACCGGAAAAAAAAAGAAAAGAAGCTTGAGAATCTGGTAAGATATGCAGGAGGACCTGTGCAGTATTTTACTTACCTTCTATCTGATTTGGGGATGATTCTGTGGGGATAAAATCCATTTCTTCACTCACCTTGTCCAAGAGGCATATCTGATTTACCAGGAAGAAAGAGATGGCATGCTTGAGATTTTGTTTTGCTTTTGCCCCAGATTATTTCTAGACTAGAAAATTCCCTCGTGGTCAAATTCAACTAAAAAATCGAAGAATTCAGAAAACTGGTCTGGGAAGAACATGGATAGCCCTGGGGCTTCTGCAATAACTTTTTCTTTTTTTAAAGAAGTAACACAGGGCCGGGGATTTAGCTCAGTGGTTTCGCCGCCTGCTGTGCAAGTGCAAGAACCCAAGTTTGATCCCCGGTACCAAAAAAAAAAAAAAAAAAGAAGTAACACAAGGTGGCCCTTAGTGCTGAATAACCAGATTTTGTCACCCAGCCTGGGTTTCAAGTTTTCATAGAGTCTTTCAGAGATCAAAAGAGGCATTGGCCACTTTCATATTAAACAAAAAACAAAAAGAAGAGGAGAAAATTATACCAAAATAGGGTGACAAAAATTGTGGTCTATCTTAGATGTCAATATGTAACAAGTAAACAATTTCAACATACATTCAGCTCTTCATGCCATTTCTGGAGTAATTAAGAGTTGTTGGGGGTATTAAAAATATTGGCTCATAGTTCCTAATAAATGAAGGCCAGGGTTAAAGTTGACTGCTGCTATCTTGGTTCTTCAAGTCTGCCAGGGCGCCTCTAGAACTATAGGGGTGACCAGAGGCACCGAAGCACTTTGTGTCAGTGAACCCCCAGGCCTATGGCCCTCCTGGCATGGGGTGGGGGCATGCTTCTTATGGCAGGGTGTTGGTACTTGGGAATGTCCAGCTTGAACAGAGAGCTATCATGGCCTGTCTTTTTTCATGTCAAGGGAGCAGATCAGCCCAAAAGCCATGACTGAGCTGGCATAGCTACTAATGGCATCCGTTTCATTTTTCCAATTCACATGCTCTGAGTTTTCAAGAAAGTCAAAAGTAGTCCAGAGCAGAAAAAACAAATTTGTGTAGAGTCCATAGGCCTTGTGCAGGTGGGGTCTGATGGAGATTTTGAGCAGAAGGAAGCAAAAATAGGTACCTATGCCCCCAAAAGAAGTTTCTGATGAGGACTCTCCATAAGAGAGGACTCTGTTCATAACAGACAGGGGTCTGAAGACTAAAGGACTCCTGAGAGGAGTGCTCTGGTCAAAGTTGAGTCCACCCCTTGCGGGCTTTATTTCTTCTGCAGCCATTGCTTCTGACTTGATAGCAGTTTCAAGCTGGGTAGAGCAGAGATAATTTTGTTTCCCAACCTGATTGATGGAAATTGTCCATGACCCTAAAACTCAGTTTGCACATATCAGAGGAGGCTAATATTTCTGTAACCCTAGGGGGACACCAAGAGGGGCTAGCACCCAAGAGCAGAGTGTTAGCAGGTGGCAGTTGGTGCCAGTGAGCTAGAAAGGCCTGAGGACTGGGAGCTTGGTGTCAGACACAGGGAGATGGAGCAGACATATGGGAGGGGAAGGGTGAGCAGCCAGCTGGCTTTAAAATGGGGAAAGAGGTTCCACTGAGTGACTCCATAAGAAAGACTTACGGTTTAATGATGGCTTATCCAGTTCATTAGGGTGGCCAAGTGGGATCGTGTGGGCTCAAGAGCTTAGGACTTGGGCTACATATCCTAGAAGATCTTCTCCCTGCCTCTCTCCCAAAACTTCAAGGTTCACTGCTCAATATTTGACAAGAAAGTTATAAACTTTTTGATTCCTCTGGTCTGGGCTCCAAACAAGAACCTCTATAAAATAGTCAGGGCCAATGGCTTTTCCTCGGTTCCCCCAGGACACCTCTTCTTCCTTCTAAAACACACTCAGAAGTCCTTCTCAAGGACTGTGGGGACTGAGGACCTAGTGGAATCTGATGCCTCTTCTGTGCCCATCTCCTTCCACCCTGTAGATATCTTTGCCTTTCCTTAAGGCAGTGTTCTGCTGTACATTTGCCCCCCAGATGCCCACAGGCAGGACTGTACCCTCACTAATTCAGGCCTCTTTGTGTGACTCTGATTAATCTGTTCTGACTGCCATACAGGGTACCCGAGACTGGGTGTCTTAAACAATAGACATTTCTGTTCTTGCAGTTCTGTATGTGGAAGTCCAAGATGAAGGCGCCTGCAGGACTGGCTATTGCAAGGCTCCTGAAGTAGGGATCTGTTCCAGGCCTCTCCCCTTGGATTGCAGACATCAGTCTCTTCTGTGTCTTCACATGGTGTCTTCTCCATGCATCTGCTCCCAAACTTCCTCTTATAAGGACACTACTCAGTAATCGCTTTTTTAAACCATCATAAAGACCCTATTTCAAATACAGCCACGCTCTGAGACTCCTAGGGTTAGGACTTCAACATAGAAATTTTGGTGGTGAGTACACACAACACAGCCCCAAGCAGCCTCTTACTAGAGAGGGGTGCTCCTATTAACTGACCAGCTCTTATTCATTTATTATTTATTCATTATTCTTGAAGGTCTCTCTTTGTTTAAATATCAACCCCAGGGCCAAATTCTTTATTATGTTAAGTGACATTGTTCCAATGTCTAGCTCACTGCCTGCAGAGTAGCAGGCCCTTGATGAATATTCATGAGTGGGTAAATGCATATTGTGAAATCATTACCAATTGCTTGCAAAAAAGCAATCACAGAGAAAGCTGTTCAAGGTAGGCTGTTAAGTGAAGAAAACAAATTACAAAAGCCATGTAAGTAGCATAGCTTTATTCTTAAATTACACACATATAATTTCTTTTTATAGAAATGAAATTTAGAGAAATATGCCACAAAATACTAATAGCAGGTGTGCTTAGGGTGAGACTTTGATTTATTCTTTTGTTTATCGTGTATTTCTCTTGTTTATCATAATTTTTCTACAGTGAATATGTTATTTCTGTAAGATAAAAAAATGAAACTTATTAAAAATTAGACATTTTGTCATCACTTTTAACTGGCTATTAAGAAAAAATTACATTATTTTTCTTTTCCAGTGGGGAGTGTGGGAAATATAGAGTGGCTAAAAGAATGACCTGTGGAATATGCCTGTTCTGGAGTCCTCATTTGTCACTTTGTAGGTTGGCAGTGCCCTGTGTGCCTGTCACTCATAACAAGTCCTGATTTTTCAATATGAGATAGAGTAATAATTGCACTGTCAGCACATGGGGGCTGCTTCTGGTCTCTGGTCCAGACTAAAGTTGATTCTTTTGATCTCAATTTGGAAATTACAGGACACCAAGAGTCAGAGACAACGCCAATGGTTTGGTTGTATCCATTTTCATGAGCAGGCCAAGCAATACCCTTCACATTGCTTTTGGGCAAAGAGCCTGGACTTGAGTTTACATAGTATAGGCACCAAATTTAAGGCACACTGCAAAAACTTAGCCAGATAAATAATTGTGCAATATTTTAAAAATATAAATTTTGTAAAAATCTATAATGAACAAAGTATCAACAACAATTTCAATAAAGACAGTAAAGTATTAATGCTTTTTACTTTGTCTCAGGCTTCATTATGACTCACAACAGCACTGCTTCTAGCCCATGACCTAAAGGTAGGAGACTATCAATTATCCTAATCATGATTAATTACTTAACTATAATTAATTATGTAAATGATCGTGCCCCTCAACCAACATCTCATGCCATGATTGTTTAGCCTTCAGTGATGAGACTTCAGCAAGAGAATGTATATTTTTCTGACCTTGCTTATTCCTTTATCCCATATAAGATACCTCATCATAGCTCTCTTACCTCACTGAGGACTCGGAGGGGCAGGATTTATCCTGTTCTTTTATAGAAACATAAAATGCCAGCAAAGCATGATTTCTACCCAAAAGAGCACTAAGCAGACTGCAGATGTTGCAGACTCCTCCCCCAGTACTTCTGGAGAAGAACAGGCGACCTTGGCCTGCCTTGCTTGGCAACGGGGCAATAGCCAGCATCCCATCTACTCCCCAGAAGGAGTGACCTTTCTGTGGTGAGGTCGAGTAGGTCTTTGATCCCAGTTGAGGGCTTCCCTGAGCGACTTTCATATCATCGTATCATGGGATTTTTGTGTGTATTGATTTACTCACATGTAAAGTATTTCACAGTATACACATGCCATTGTTAGTTAAAAGCAATAACAAAAGTCACATTTAAAATCTTGTTTTATGTAATAGTTTCATTTAACACATGATTCATCTTTTGCTGAAACCATAAATTCTACGTTGCTTTGTAAAGGCAATCACTAAAAAAGTGATATTCTTAGTGTGTATATTTTAGAAAATTTCCCCTATGTTTTCAGTTTGATTTAATGTGTGGAATATCACAGAATAGATTTAACTTATGGAGATGTTTCTGAAAGCACCTGTAGAATTCTATGTTCTGTGTAGCTACTGAAAAACCCAATGGATAATGGTGGAAGGGATTATTTGGCTACCAAATGGTACATAAGATTTAGATTTGGCGCCACCTGCCTTGCAGGTGCAAGGACCTGAGTTCGATCCCTGGTACCAAAAAAAAAAAAGATTTAGATATGGTAATTTTAGCATGATCCAGTGTAAAGTAGTGATCCAGATGAACTTCATAATAGTGAACAAAGAGGCCTTTTTTTTCTTTAAATGAGAGAATGTAGCTCGTCACAATTCCCCTTCCTCCCCTAGTGTTTTTGGTACTGGGGATCGAACTCAGGACCTTGCACTTTCAAGGCAGGTGGTGGAACCACTGAGCTAGATCCCCGGCCCTCCCTAGTATTTTTTGATTAATGTGTTTATTGGAAACATGGACCACACCAGGATTACATAGCTGTGTTCTATAGGAAGTCTGGCTTGTTGAAGGCCACTTTGATGTGAGAGATGTCCAGCTAGTCCCAGGTGTTCCAGACCTCACAAACCAGGCATCTGATTTGCAGTGAAGAAACCATCAGGGACGTTCCAGCCTCAGAGATACAACGTGGACTGGAACTGGGGAACCTGGGCATCACCAGAGCTGGCACTACTCCTCAGGTAGCCATCTCGGCCATGTCAAGTTGCTAGATCAGTCCTCTGCAGCTGAGGCCCCATCATCCTGGCACAGGCACAAACAATCTCCAGCGTGCCCTGCCTAATCTTCTAATCCCAAATCATGAAAAGAGTGGGGAGGGGCGCGCAGGCCAGGCATTATACTTAATGTTGGAGATTAGAAAAAAAAACCATTGTTCTATCATGAAGGAGTATCTAGCAGGGGTGTCAAATAAGAAAGCAATTACCATACAATGTGATGCAGTGTTGTATGGGTTTACAGAAGAAACTGATTATACCCAAGATGTTGAGAATCTCACTGCAAAGGAGGCCACACAAACCTCAGAAAATTAGTAGAAGCTTCCCAGATATCCAAACTGGAGCAGCTACACAGTTTCCAATTCTGGATTTTACAGGTAAATCTCTGCCTGCAAATAATAGGACAGAGCTGGTTTGGACACTCAGGCTTTTATTGTTACTATGGTCTCGGAATCTTTCTTGGCCCCTGTTGGGCAGAGCACTAATTGCACCATCACTACACCTCTTTATGTGCATATTGTATTTCATCCGTGTGACCAGTGCACCTAAGAAGGAAGTGCTCAATGGAGGTGCAGCATTATTCATTCGGGTCCATGAAGGGCACCCTACAGAAGCCAGGCCCACTCAGTAGGAGTCCAGGCCATTGCCCCAGTCAGATGCAACCTAAGTTGTTGGGTATTGTGGTTTTAATTTGTCTACTGTGCTTCTTATGCCTATGTCTGTTAAGATGAGGTTTGTGGCCTCTACCTTCATCCAGATTGCTGTCATTATCCCTATGGACAGAGAAATTCTAGAGGCACTTCAGAGGGGACTCCATGCTGTGAAGATAAACACTGTTTTGCCAGTAAGGCAATAGAGCCACTATGAGAAACATATCATATCCTGAAATCTATGAACTTTATTTATTTTTTATTTTTTTTATTTTTTGGTACCGGGTATTGAACTCGAGTCCTTGCGCTTGCGCGGCAGGCGGCGAAACCACTGAGCTAAATCCCTGGCCCTCTATGAACTTTATTTCTAGGATACAAACCTGGCTGAAAAGATTTCTTCAAACTTTTTCCTGCTGTCAAGTTGAATAAAACTCCTCCTCACCCTTTCTTCCTCTTCCTCTTCCTCCTCCTCCTCTTCTAGCACTTTCTGATGTCAGCTTGATTTGAGGAGGCTGCTGTCAAAAAGACTTCTAGAAGAAACCAGAGCAACATGTTATCCTTGCCAGAAAATGGTTCTAATGTAAGAGAACCTTGGTCAACTTAGCCAAGGAGTCCTTTTAAGAGAGACGTTGACACATCTTACAAGTACTAAGATATCACAGAAATGAAACAAGTGGGGGCAAAAAATCCCTATCCTTCCATGACAATGACAGGTTTGGGAGAATAAAGGGGAGCAAATAGGAATAATATGATCTGAATTGAGCAAGAGTTTTATATGAAGCACATAAATGCTTTGGGGGTGGAACATTGTCAGGATTAGGGGAAAAACAATGGACACCATTTCTTTCTTTCTTTATAGTCAGTCTTGTTCCAGCGTGGACTGTGCAGTGAGCCGACTTCCTGGAAAAGTGAAAGATATGAAGCTCTTTGTTACAGTGTGCTGTCAGGGTCCCTTAGAGCCGGGAGAAGAGCCGGCACCTGCATTAGCGAACCAGGAACCTGAGCACATTTCTTTCCTTGCTTGCAGGTGATCTGTGGAAGTAGCAGTAGACTGAGATAGAGTTTAGATTTTCTACAGCACCAGGACAAATGGAAGCAGAAGCAAATAAACCTTATAAGATGAAGAGTAAAGTGCCCAGGAAAGCAACAGGAAGTTCTTAGTCTCACTTGAAACTTTGTTCTACCCCCAAATATCTACTAATCATAGTAGACATTATCTGGCATTGTGGGGCATTATCTGCCCTGATGGCGTGGCGAACTGACATGCTTTTAATTATTTTTTCAAAGCATTTAAATTTTTTAATTAGCTTTCTCATCTCAACTGACTCACTTGGCAAAAACAAACCCATATACTGTAAGAAGATGAGAGAATAGTTGAGGAGTGGAAAAAGACAGGTAAAGGAGGCACTGGACTGTTGTCTAAGGCATGAAAACCAGCACCACTGAGTGCCCAGTTCACTGAAAAACTCAGACTACAATCCTCTGAAGTTGAGAGAGAAACTATTCCACATCATATCAGGTGTGGTAATAATTCTTAAATTTATGTTCAGTCTACATCGAGAACATAGACTCTAGAAAAAACCCAAATATATATATGACTTGCCCACAAAATCCCATTCCATAAAAGCTAGTTATGGCCTTAAAGATGGAAACCAAAATCAGAACAAACATTATATATAATCCTGGTAACCTGACTGCCATAAAATCTTATTGCCACTGACGTAGATTCAGTCTATAGTTTAAGCCTCTCCCCAATTTTTCTATCCTCTTAGCTTAAGAGGTCATTACAAAATTTCTTATATAGATTTTTCATATATACTTTCTTTTTTTTTGGTACCGGGGATCGAACCTGGGTCCTTGCACTTGTTGGGCAGGTGGCAGCAACACTGAGCTAAATCCCTGGCCCTTCATATATACTTTCTAATGGCTTCGAGGTTTTATCATGATCACTTTCTCTTTAAACTGAAATTTCCTTAGTTTTTCCTTACAGATGGTGGGATAGAGAGCTAGTTGCCTTCCACTATCTAGTTGTTTCTTTTCAGTTTATCATCTAAAATTTTTTTTCTAAGCCTCGCTTGTAGCTAGATGTGGCCATCTCTTTAAAGCTTTAAACCAATGATATGTAAGCATTGTGCTATATGAATGTGCTGAAAATCTCCCTTCTTCCCCTCCTCCACTCTGATGTTTGGAACAAAGACACAGTACCTGGGGGAGTGGAGATGATGGGCAATACCAGCTATTGAATCCTGTGGTAGAAGATGAGTTTCATGAGGGCAGGAACTTTGTTTAAACAACAACATGGGCTGGGGATTTAGCTCAGTGTCACCGTGCCTGCTTCGCAAGTGCAAGGTCGTGTATTCGATCCCCAGTACCAAAAAAAGAAAAAGTTTCCCTGAAAATAAAATGTTTTCAAAGCAATGCTTTCAATATCTTTCTGCTTAGCAAGTTTTAAATGGTTTAGCCTTTAAGGTCCAGTGTATCTGTATTTGTATATGTCTGTTAGATGCAGCACTATTTTGGAAAGTGACCTTAGATGTCTTCTGAAAGAATCATCCCAAATGCTATTTAATGACATTCCCAGCCCTTCGGATGACATTATTACTATTACCATGGAACGCAGTCCTAGGTCCTGAGGATTAAAGAGATGTTGGTTCCTGAAACTGAACTTCACAGAACACTGTCTCATTCCACTACAATTTGCCAGACTTTAAAAATTGTTTGTTTTCTTTTTTTGTTCCTAAACATTGCTTGAATCTTTTCAACAGAATTAAAGATTAATCCCCTCGGCTTCCCTGCTTTTTGAAGTGACTTTATCTTCTGGTTCAGAAGATAACACTCCCTCTGGCCCTTTCTGTGATCTCTTGTGCTTTTGTAAATATTCACACTTTTTTCAGCTACATATCATTTTCTTCCTAATTTCCTTTTACTCTTCCCTCAAATTTATTTGCTATTTCTTTTAAATATTTGGAGGAAATAATTAGTACCATCTTCCACTTTTGCGATATACCTGTCTATACTTGAGCTCCTTGTATTTGCTCAAATTTCTCTTCAATTTATTCATATTTGAGGGAGACACAAATCTGTGGGTTAAACCTGCTGTGGGTTTGAAATATTTGAGAACTATTGTCTGTGTACTGAACACATGTGCAGACTTTTTGGCTCGTCATTTTTCCATAAACAATACAGGATAATATTTATTAACATAGCATTTATATTGTATTATATATATTTTTTCTTTTTTGTCTCTCCTCTCTTTTCTTTTTCTGTCAACATCAGATTTATTTTATTTTTAAGTCTTTATCAAGATATTTATCATAAACAGATTAACAGCCAGACTAACATCAAAAAGCATATAAAACACATAAAACAATTACATTAATTAAGGTACACTTTTAGATACATTGGCTGTGCTGGATTACAATAACTTTTTTCTTTCCAGTTGTCTGACTTTTATTTTGTACTTTATATATTCTCTTATATATGAGAGAAACCATGCAATATTTAAACAGTCTGTTTGATTTACTTCACTTAACATTATAGTCTCAAGATGTACCCATTTGCCTACAAATGATCCAAAATTATCCTTCTTTGTGGCAGAGTAGTACTCCACTTTCTTTTTCTAGTCATCTGTTGATGGACATGTAGGCTGCTTCCAAGATTTAGCTATTATGAATTATGCTGCTATAGACATGAGTATCCATGTATCCCTGTATTATAATGTCTTTAACTCTTTGAGGAACATACCTAGAAGGGGAATAGCTGGGTCAAATGGAAGGTCTAGTTTTAGTTTTTTGAGGAATCTCCACACTTTTTCCATAATGGTTATACTAGTTTACATTCCCAGCAACAATGGAGAAGCGTTCCTTTTCCTCTGCAGCCTCTCCAGAATTTGTTATTATTTGATTTCTTGAAGATAGCCATTCCTTCTGGAGTGAGATGCAATCTCAGTGTTGTTTTAACTTGTACTTCTTGAACAGCCAGTGATGTTGAACTTTCTTTCAGTACATTGTATTATATATTATGAGTAATGTAGAGATAATTTAAAGTATATGGGAGCATGTACATAGATTGTATACAAATATGCTATTTTTATATAACGGATTTGAGTATCCTTGGATTTTGGCATCCATGGAGGATCCTAGAACCAAGGCCTCAGATATGAAGGAACAACTATATTTGGTTTCTTTTGAGTATATCAGGCTTCTTTGAAGCATAGATTTCTGTACACATAATTGCTTTTTTATTTTTGCAGTCCTGTCAATCGAACCCAGGCCTTGTACAAGCTAGGCAAGGCCTCTACCACCGAGGTATGCCCTTGCCCTTTTTTATTTTGAGACACAGGATCTCACTTTGCCAAGGCTGGCCTTAAACTCACGATCCTCCTGCTTCAACCTCCTGAGTAGCTGGGATTACAGGCATGTGCCACCACTCCTGGCTATAATTGCCTCTTTCCCAGAGTGGCTTTTCAAATAGAGAAAAACAGAGGTCTTCAAATAAGTTCTTCCTAAACTTCTCCTCCACCAGAAATGTCTCTGATCACATAAATTCTTGCTTCTTCTTTGCTTCTTTTTTGTTTTTGTTTTGTGCTGAGTGTTTAACCCAAAGCCTTAGCACTGAGGTACTTTCCCAGCCCTTTCCTGTATGTATTTATTTATTTATTTATTTATTTATTTATTTATTTGAGAAGATAAACACCCAGGGTCTCAGTAAATCACTAAATTGTCCAAGCTGGGTTTGAACTTGAGATTCTTCTGCCTCAGCTTCCCAGCATGATGGAATTACATGTCTGCGCCACCAGGCCCGACTTCCTTACTGGCCTTTATATTTAAGGCTAATCTGTTCCACTTCTGCCTTCTTGGGGACTTTGCTCCATACATTTACCCTTTTCCTCTAAGTTCAAAATTTTCTTTTCTCCATTGGCTATTACTCTTTAACATATTATATCCTACCTTTGTCCCATCTTAAAAGAGAAAATTCCCTTAGACCACATCTCCCTTTAAATACGACCACATTGGGCAGAGGCTTTAGCTCAGTGGCTCCACACCTGTCTTGCCCGCATAAAGGGCCTGAGTTCAATTCCTGGTATCCAGGAAAAAAAAAAAATATGGCCACATCTCCTTTACCAGTCAAAGGTTGGGCAGAGAAGCCCTCAGTTCCTGCTTGGCCTACTTCTGTGCTGTTCCCATTCTTTTCCATTCCCTGCTGGCCAGCTAGCTCACACACATTCCCAAGCATGGAGCTGTCAGAGCAAATGGCGTGTGTAGCTTTCCAGCCCTCCTGGCAGCATGTGTCTCTGTTCATTAGGGTAATAAATACCCAGTGCCTACCGATCAGGCACTGTGCCAGGCGCTGCTGCTGTAGAAATGTGAAGACATGGTTCCCATTCTCATGGGACTCACCTGATCAGCCCTCCTGATCAACTCTTGTCACTTGATGTCCCCCACTCACCTCTGCAGGCTTCACTTAATGCCACTTCAATCTCCCTATTCTCCAAGTCTCCTTCCTTCCCTCCCCCATTCTCTTTTTTTTTTTTTTTTGTTTTGTTTGGTACCCCGGCTCTCCCCTATTCTCTTTCATCTTAAGGTAATCACTTCTACACCCATTACTTAAATTACTTTCTATAATCTTTGATAAAAATATACCTTTAACTGTTGATTTCATTTAAAAGTTTTATTTTACACAAGATACCTCATTTCCTAAAACTATAGATGCCAAGTCGCTCTATGAAAGTAGTCAGTAAGAAAAGTAAGATTGTTAGCATGTAAGTTTTAGGAAATTTCCCCAATTTTTGGTTTGAGTTAGTTTGGATGTTATTTTTGAAAGCACAAGTTGGAATGTCACAAATTGGACTTAGCTTACGTACAGAGGATATTCACCTTTCAATTGGAGAGCTCCATTTTGATATGCTACTTAACAGGAAAAAAAAATCTTCTTCCCCTACATCTCTTCCCACATATTTTTTGTCTAAGAGATGGCACTGTCGTGTACCTGGTCCCTCAAATCAGAACCTCAGCAATCTTTTTTGCCTTCTATTTTTCCTTCTCCTCCACACTTAGTCACCAAATACTTCCTATTTTATCTCCCAAATGACCACAAATCTTTTCCTCTTCTCTCACTGCTACTCCCTTTGGTTTGAACTCTTTCTCCTCTCCTGGATGAACATGGTCTCTTCATTGGTCCTGTTGTATCCTTTAATACTTCTTTATTGTCCAGAGAGAGCACATCACAAACACTTCTGAGAGTGACATCTTTTTTTTTTTGATAGTGACATCTTAATTTCACATCGTTGAATGACTCTTAGCTTTCTAAGTTAAAATTCAAACTCTTTGCTCAGCCATCTGCTTTGGAGTCAGACCTGGGCTTGCATCCCAGGTTCAAGCCCAGTCCCAGCATTGACCTCAGACGACTGGACTCCCCAAGCCTTTGTTTCTCATCTGCCTGACTCCCTGAGGGTTGGGACTGTTTCACACACAGAGTTCAACACCTAGAAGGAACTTAATCAATGTTGATTGAAGGGAAGGCACCTTCTCTTTAAAACAAACCCTAACATTCACTGTCACTTCCCCCGAAGTTTGACGTCTACCTTTACTTTCATATAATCAGGACAAGGTGCTTATGGGGAACCAGACTGAGACCCACATTTATTCCAGCCTCACCCTGAGCAGCATTGTGACCTTGGGAAAGTTACCTACTTCCTGCATTTCAATTTTCTTCTGTAAAATTTAAGATGGGATTGCTTTTGAGGGTTAAACGACTATCTCAGTAGGAACAGCATCAGGTACATAATACTTGCTAAATGATAAATCCTTTATCATCTTTATGGAATTAGGACCTTGGTACCCCACTTTATGCTTCACAGTTTTGTAGGAGAAAAATTATG
This sequence comes from Heterocephalus glaber, assembly GCF_000247695.1. Next base: position 8,276,528 of record NW_004624765.1, on the reverse strand, counting down.
CTTTATGCGGTGTTGGTAATGGGAGGAAAATCTGCAAACTCCTGCTGTATTGAGAAACAGGCAAGAGAAAGGAGAGGGGCTCGTTTGTTCCCATTCCACTGGCAAGGAAGTAGAGGGGTGAAGTGTCTGATGGGTCTTCGGGTCTCATTCAAGGCACACAGTCTCAACTCTACTGAGCGTAGGCCCTGGGATTGCCATGTCAAGTTGCAGGCAGAGAGGAGTTGCAAAAACTGCGACCAATCCGGAGGTAACTAACTTCAGCGGGCAAATGAAAGCTGTCAGCCGCGGAGAAACCAGAGCTTTACTAACCGTGGCTTTCTGTAAAGTCTGTTCACCCGGACCGCGTCCAGTCACAGACGGCACGGGTGCGTCCCGTAGGACTGGAGAGCACCGGGAAGCCACCGATGAATGAAAGCCGAGTCCTGACCCGCGCGAGGGGCGAGGCAGCCGCGGGAGGGGCGGGGGTCTGTGACGTAAGGGTTTGGGCGGGGCGGGAGGGAGCCTGGTTTGTGATTGGCTTCTGATAACCACGTGATCGAAGGCCGCGTTCCGGTTGGCAGGTGCTGGTGTAAAGGTCTTCTTTTGGGAGGTGGTTGAGGAAAAAGGAGGAGCTCTGATCGCGCTCTCTGCCGGCAGTGGCTGTGTTTCTCAGCGCTAGTCGGGTCCCCACCCCTTTTAAATAAGCCGGGTTGGTTGCCGCCCTCGCAGTCTAGTCTGCTCTGAGGGGGCGGCGGTGGCTGTGGAGGTGGCGGCGCGGCAGAGGCCGGAGCCCTGCCCCGGGCCGGACAGCGGGGCGGGCGGTCGGCGGGCGGGCTGGCGGCGAGCGCTCGGCAGGCGAGGCGGTGTCGGCGCGCGCGGAGAAGCCCTGGCATAACCTGGGGCTGCTCGCGCCATTGTTGGGGGAGGGGGCGCCCGCCGAGCGCCACGGGGTCGGGGCCGCGTGAGGCACCGGCGACGGCGGAGAGGCGCGCCGGCGCCCATGGGGAACACGCTGACCTGTTGCGTGTCCCCCAGTGCCAGCCCCAAGCTGGGCGGGCGCAAGGAGCCGCCGGAGACCAACTATGAGTCTGAGACTTGCGCGGCGGCGGCCGGCGACGCGGTGGCGGTGGGGGTAGCGCAGGCGCCAGCGGCCGTGGGGCCCTCGGAGTTGGATCTCGGCGTTGGCGAGGGCCACCACCTACAGCACATCAGCGACCGGGAGATGCCCGAAGGTAAGAGGCAGCGGTCGCATCTCTGCTTCCGCCCCTGAATCCCTAGGGAGGCGGCCGCCGCCTCGGGCTCCTTCCTGCCCGGAGCTGGGCACCGGAGGGCAGCCTGCCTCTCCCTCGTCCCGCGACTGCCAAGGTTTATACCACTCACCCCGTTCCCTGACGCCCAGTTCTTGACCCCTCTTATGTCCCCATCCCAGTCTGGGACCTTTCCTGTTTGTAACTCTATACTTCGTCCTTTGGGACTTTAGCAAGAGTTTTTTGGATGTGTATTTCCTTTACTGAAGGAAAATTGAGATCCTCCAACTTTAGAGCATCCTTCTCGTCTCCCTCTGTTTACAACTACCCAGATGGTACTAAGTGAACGAGCAGGTAAGAGCCTGCTTGTGCCCTTCCGCCCACCCAGTAAGGTGCCGCAGCAGGTAGACCCAAACGTTTGAAGATTTTAAAATTTGAATTCAAATAGAGTTTGCTACAGCAGTTTATATGGTGGTGCGAAGTAGCTTCTTTTAAGTTGTCTTTTAAGAAGCTGTATTATTCCAACAATTTGAGCACAGAAGGAAAGGAAAGGGGAGTGGACCCTAAAATAACCCCGAAAGGTGCAAATGATACCCCCCCCCCATGTTTACTCATAGAGTTCTGGTTACTTTACAATTCCCACTTTACAATTATATCTCCAGACCTACTCAGGTCACGTCACAGACTTCATTTTTCTGAGTAGTTCGTGGGATTGTCGATCAGACGTTTCAAAAGACGCACAACAAAGTTTAGGTTTTCCTGAGTACTGGAAAGGTTTGCGACTTAAAGCGCCGGGCCTTGGCTCCTGGAGGGTTTGTTGCCATGGCTTCCCCTCTCTTCCTCCCGGCTCTTGCCAGTGGATCAATGCTCAGCTGCTAAGAATGTTGAAGTAAAAGGAAAGTTCTTCGACTAAACCACAGGGGTGGGGGAGGGCGAGGGCTTGGTTTTTACCCCTGGAATTTTGGAAAGGGACCAATCTAGGTAAAAATAGTTCTGGGTAACGCCGTGGTTCTTGAATGAAGACTAAATCCATTTGGCTCTTCCAAATACAGAGGAAGCCTGTGTATGTCCTCCCTGCGTTGCTGATGAAGAAATGAAGATAGGGAGTGATTTGTAAGGCAGCTTCTGGCCAACTCCAAACTCAGACCATGGAAGTGATACGCCAAATTGAGTTTTTACGAAAGACTTTTCAGAATGCATCAGTATTTTACCTATAAAGTTGATCTCTCTCTTTTACTGTCTCCTGTCTTAATTTCATTTAAGGTTTTCACACAGTTCAGAGGCAACAGTTACTTCTGTGTCCCTTGTCTGTGCATTTATTTTAATGGATAAAAGTAAAAAAGTAGATGCAATGGAATGGCCTGAATTTACTAGTTACAGCTGCCAGTGGTTTCATTCTGATAGCCATGAATTGAAGCTGAAAATGTTGGGCACAGTGCAATGTTAGGAGAAGCCAGCAAGAGGGGAAGTGAATATAGGACAGTATGTGCTAAGTCAGAAAATCAGGAAAATAGTGTGTGAGAGTTTGTTGTTTTATGTTTACTAACATGACAATTTTCATTTCAGTTTATCTTTTAAAATTATACTTTTAGGGCTAGGGATGTAGCTCAGGGGTAGAGCACTTCCTTAGCATGCATAAAACCTTGGGTTGGATCTCTAGGACTGCAAGAAAAAGAAAGTTTTTGGCATTCAATAAAATGCTGAGAGGGCCGGGGATTTGGCTCAGTGGCACCGCGTCTACCTCACAAGTGCAAGGTCCTGAGTTCCATCCCTGGCATCAAAAAAAAAAGTGCCGAGAAACCTCAATTTCAGTATTTGGCTACTCCACGATTCCATAGAAACAGTGTCAGAACACCAAATGTAAAGTATAGACACGTTGACAATTTGCTTTTTATCTTTATTTCAATTTTCCCTGGAAACTGAGAAGTTCCTACTTAGATATAAAACAGTTTGGCTCTTCTACTATAAAGAATTGAATTTTTATTTCTTAGATAAAATTATATATAAAAGATACTCTGCTTTGTTCTTCTCTTTGAATAACACTTCTTCAAGTCATTTCAGAGATATTCCTGAGAACCTGCTGCAGATTTCAGATACACTCGAAAGTATTTTCTACTTCTTTGCTGTTAACATTATGTCTAATATAACTGATGGTAATATCAATAACAAATAAGATACTGAGGTCTCATTAGTCCAGTTTTATTGTCACTCACCAACTTCTCATTCAGCCTTTTATGTTCTGACCATTGGAGCTCTGCTAAATTATTGGCTAAAGGTGCTCTCTCAGGTGACCCCTTCCTCCTGTCCTTGAGGGATGAAGGGAGAGAGGGAATGGCCAAGATGATGTGGAAAAACCTCTGAGCAACAGATCTGTCCTCTTTCTAGGAGCTATTTTAGACCCTCCTTTTTATAACAATAATGTGCTCGATGTAAAAGATTTTAGAAAATACAGAAAAGTCATTCGGGCTAATTTTTTGTTAACATTTGGTGTCCTCCCCCCTTTTACATTTCTGGAGATTGACCTAGGGCCTTGACCCTGAACTACATTCCCATCCCCTTACCTTTTTTTTGGTAGTGGTGGTGGTGGTGGGGCTCTTCCTAAGTTGCCCAGGCTGGGCTGGAACTTGGGATCTTCCTGCTTTGACTCCTAGAGTGCTGGGATTACAGGCATGTTTCAGAACTTTTATATGCATATAAATACAACATTCTGTGTATTTCATGAACATGAGATCTTGTTATATGTGCTGCTTTGTGCCTTAATGAAATATTGGCACAGAGCTCCTAGAACAGTGCTTGATACCTATAGGGTGTTCCAGGATATCTATCCGTGCCAGTGCACACTGCTCTTATCTCATGCCTTTTTGTAATGTAACTGCTTAGTGTACCATTGAATGGTTCGGCCATCATTTATTTACCTGTCCCTTATAATGGCATATTTTATAATAAAACTGTATACAACCCCATTAAATGTTTGGTTTGGGGTACATATAACATTTGATGACTAATGAATTGTATCTCCTTCCTGCAGGATTCAGATGGTATATTTTGTCATTGAGCCCATAAGACCAATTTTTTTTTTTTTTTTGGTACTGGGGATCGAACTCTGGTCCTTGCGCTTGCGCAGCAGGCAGCAAAACCACTGAGCTAAATCCCCGGCCCCGGTCCAATCATTTTTTAGTTAAGGCATTTTAGTATCAGATGCTCTTAGGCCAAATTGAAGTTACTATTGGCTTTTCAACAGACATTAGAATTCCTCTCTCAGGCTTTTGTGCTTTTTAATAACCTATCTCATGTCTTAATTCTGAATAGTTACCACTCTTAAGAGGAGTGCAGATAATACTTGTCTTAGGTGATAAATCAGGACCCAGCATTAGAAGAAATCTTAGAAGATATGGGAAAACAGAACTTATTTTGAGTAACTGGAATATGTCTTTTGAGCCTCCTTGAGGCAGGCAGTGTTCCAGATACAGGGGAAGCAGTGGTCTACAAAACTAAAAGCTAAAATTGGGTAATGATTGGGGAGGACAACAGTTTTACATGAGGTTGTGAAAGATGACTGTCCTTGGAGTGCTGTCTAAACAGTCCTAAAAGTGAGCACCCGTGGGTGGGAACACATTTCCCTGTAACGGGTAGTTCTTTAGTTTTCCCTGAATGTGAATGTGCAGCAGAGTGAAAAGGATGTGAGGAGGAAGTTGGTAGGTTAAGGCTTTTGTGTGCCTTGGAAAAGAATATGGACTTTAGTCCATATTATTTAACTGTAATAGGAAACCTTTGGAGGATTACAAGTTAGAGAATATGCCCTTAAAGTCCAACCATGCTGTGTAAGAAAACTGATGCAGGCACCATGGGAAACGAGATTACTGGGATTCTGGTGCTGTGGTTCAAGGGACAGCAACAGTGGCTTGGAGAAAAAAATGAGCCTGTTACCTTAAAACATTAAAAGAAAAGTGAATCTAAAAGCAGGTGAGGCAGATATGAATAGACAAGTCACAGAAAAGGGAATACAAATGATGTTTAAGCGTATCTCCACACATAAGAGAAATACAAAAATGAAGGCGACGTTGTAGTTTCTCTCCTATTAGGAGAAAATCCAAAACTTGATAGTACTATCTTGGGTGGGAACATGAAGGAGTTTGATAGAAATGCAAAATGGTTTGATCCCTTCAGGGAGAATTTGGCACACTTACATTGCAAATGCATTTAATCCAGAAATCTTACCTGAAGGAATAGATCTTAAAGGTGTACCACAACAAACATGGAAGAGCATATATACAAAGTTTTTGTTGTATTTTCAATAGCAAAATAGTAATAAATCAAATATCTGGTGAGGGGCTGATAAACTGATTGAGCCATAGTGGGTTGGGTGGATGGAAGGATGTATCTATGTAAATGTGTATGGAGCTGTAAAAATGACAGAAGAGATCTCTCTCTACTGCAGTGGAGTGATTTCCAGGGTGTGTTAGGTGAAAAAGAGCCAAGAGCACATGCAGTAATATATATGAAAGGAAGGAAGGGAAATAATTTGTATTTGCTTATTAAAACAAACGCTGGAAGGAATTCTTGGCAATCGTGTGTAATTGTGTGTAACTTTTCCTTCAGTGGGTAGCCAAACCACATTTTTGCCCAAGATGTTATTTTGGTATGAGTTTTCCATTGAAATACTAAATGTTCCCTTTTTTACTCTTGAAGTTAATTTGTGAAAACTTTGTTTTATAATTGTGTATTATGTACTATATAGATTAATCTTGCATTTCATTTGATTCTGAGTTTGATTTTGAATTAGGTGGCATAGGAATTATTCTTATTTTACATAGAAGTATAAATGGAGTTTTCCAAGGTTTTGTAAAATAAGACTTGGTAGGGCCAGGGATTTAGCTCAGTGGTTCCACCGCCTCTCTCACAAGCCACAAGGTCCCAGGTTCAATCCCCGGTATCCCCCCCCCCAAAAAAAAGACTTCGTAGATCAGCATGTCTATAGGCATAGAATTTATAGATTGATTCACGTGGACTTCTTTAGTTCTATCTTTTCTGTCACCCTTTTCACCCCAGGATATTAAGGTAATTAAACAGTTAAAACAGTAACATTGGGTAATGTACAGTGAAATGGAGGTGATAATTTAAGCCTAGAAATGTTCTTAGAAGTTTTAAGAAATTGAGTAAAATGTTCCTAAAAATATGTAAAGGAAGAAAAGTAAAATGTGGTATGTGAAATGTAATGTTTTGGTCACAATCACTAAACCGTCGATCACAGTTAAAATAGGGAAGGCTGAAGACTGAGGCAGAGGCAGGTCCAGAAGTGGCTTGGCAGCCAGAGTTAGGATCTCAGAGGCTACGGAAGGGGAGCCAGGCAGGAGTGAGAGCTAGACTGGGGTGGGTGGAGCTATGTGTCCTGTGTGTGCTGCTGGAGGTTGGTGGGAAATGTGGACTTGAAATCAGAGAAACCCTGAAACAGTACAGGGATGACAGAGCAGGTCAGTAAATGCAGTAAGCCTTCAAACAGGTGCACAGCAGTGGGCCCAGAAACTGCCGGCATCTTCCATTTAATTGAAGTATATTGAAATCAGTCTCTTTCAGAAATACGCTGTCTTTGTCAGATAGTACTGTATATTGGTCACTGCCCTCTTGCTCTAATGTAATGTTTTCATGACAGCTTATAGCTTCATGTTTAATAATTTTAGCTTTTAGTAATGCATTTCATTTATTCTAAGTTGCATGTGTTTTTTACATTCTTATCTGCAATTTAAGTTTTATAACTCATAGAATCATAGGCTAGGGGAAAAAGAGTATCAGATAGCAGTAACATTTTACAGATTTCTTCCTCTGCAATACATTTACGTTAAGAATGGGGCCAGGGATTTAGCTCAGTGGTTCCACCACCTGCCTCGCAAGCACAAGGACCCAAATTCGATCCCTGGTACCCAAAAAAAAGAGAATGGATTTAAATTTTTTAATTGTACTTTTCCTATATCAAACCATTAAGCTGTCAAGTTAAATTGTAAATTTAAACTAATAGAAAAGTGATGGATCTTACAATGTACTTTTAATCATAATCCCAAATCATGGGCCAGGGATTTAGCTCAGTGGTTCCAGCGCCTGCCTCAAAAGCTCAAGGTCCCGAGTTCAATCCCTGGTACCAACAAACAAACAAAAAATAATTATCCCAAATCATGAGAAAAAGAATATTTTTCCTAGTTTAAATAAAACATCATTATGGGTTTTTAAAACTTTTTAAAAGGAATCACATACATGATGCATGGTAATTGATGTTTTTATTTTCTTGACATCTGTCTAAATGTCTGTGTGTATGCATGCATGTTTATAGGGCCTAATGCCTTACTTACCAGTTGGTAGTCTTACCTGTGTAGTAGTGAAAATAGAATAGAGTGATTCATCAGTCTCCTTAAGCTACTGGAAATAGTTAATGGAAAGTGCAGAAATGATAACAGTGTGTATAAATTTACTGCCTAATGGCTTAAATGTCCGTTCTATAGAATTGCAATGTGTTGTATTTATCATTAGCAGAAAGTAGAAGCTATAAAGAAAACTGGTGGACTACAGACAAAATTAGCATTTTTTGAAAACCTTATACAAATGTGACAGTGTTAAAGCCCTAGTGGACACAGTGCCTATAGTACATACAAATGACATAACAATCACCAAAGTAAAAATACCATTATTAACTACAGAAAAGTCATCAAACTGTGTAGTTAAATATATGCAAATTACATCCACAGTAATGTTGGTCATTCACATCAGCAGGATTTTAAGGTATTCAAAGCTGGGATAGAAGTTAAAACTGGTATAATTGGTAGCATTATACCCTAATGTCATTTAGATACCTTTCTGTGTTCCATAGAAAGAAGTTTAGCTCCATATATTGAAGAGTGAAATCAGTCCAGCCTTTTGATTTTATAACCTTACGTTTGAAAATATTTCCTGAAGAGATAAAAATTATTTTAAAACACTATATATTTGATGGTTTTCCTTAAAATTTTCTAAGTGCCTGTATCCCAGCAAATAGGGGATTGCTAAATAAAGTATAGGAGTAACACTTGCTACACCACTATGTGTTAATTAAAGAGTAAATATATTGGAAAGGGACGGAGATCATTTTTCTATAATAGGACATAAATTGTATACTGATTAGGGATTTTGGTGTTTTTAAATTTTTTGGTGTGTGTGGAGTTTTTTCTGGAGTGTTTGGGGATCAAACTCAGAACCTCATGCATACTAGGCTAATGCTTTTCCTCTGAGCTACATCCTCTGCGCAAGAGCTGTTTTTAAAATATGTATAAGAAGGGCCGGGGATTTAGCTCGGTGGTTCCACTGCCTGCCCTGCAAGCGCAAGGACCCGAGTTCGATCCCTGGTACAAAATATATATATATATGTGTGTGTGTTTAAGAAAAAACCCCTAAAAGTAATGGCTGTGAGTGTATTGGTAATTTTTAAAGCGTGAATTATGCATTTGCAATTTTCTGTTCATGGTATTTGTTAAATGAGCAATTGATTTTTTTTGCTACCGGGGATCGAACTCGGGTTCTTGCACCTTTGAGGCAGGCGGCGGAACCACTGAGCTAAAGAGCAGTTGACTTTTAACTACCTCTACTTTGAGTATGATCATTACTGCTGAATAACTGGATCTCTTACAAGTTAAAGATGATCTACCTCAAAATAAACTTGTATAAGGAAGGAGTTCACAAGTCATTCGGGTACAGCTTGATCCAGAAATGAAATTATCTCCAAATCTGTTTCAATTCTCTTCCCTTCTGTTCATCTCTTCTGAAAAGGCTTTCCTCTCATGATGGCAGAGTTAGCCACTGGCAGCCCTCTGTCAAGTGCCCACCCTCAAACCCTGAGTAAGGGAGTGCCAGACTGTCATTTGAGATAGTTTTTCCTTTTTTCTACATGCTGTGATTTCTTTTATCCCAGCCTTTAAAATTTTGTTTTTAGTGCTCGCTTCGGCAGCATATATATTAAAATTGGAACTGTACAGAGAATATTAGCATGGCCCCTGCGCAAGGATGACACGCAAATTTGTGAAGCGTTCCATATTTTTTCTGCAGCACCGTATTGGGACAGAGCATCCGGAGGTTCACAACCTCTGTGTGCGTCGGAGCCACTACGAGGAGGGCGCTGGGAAGAATTTGCCATTTTCCGTGGAAAACAAGTGGCCGTTACTGGTTATGATGACCTTGTACTTTGGATCTGGATTTGCAGCACCTTTCTTTATAGTGAGACACCAACTACTTAAGAAATAAGATGTTTTAACATCCCCTTTCACAGATGTGAAGAATTTGTCAAGAGGTGTAATCTCTTTGGAGACAGATCAAACTTGAATTCACATGGCATACTAGAGATGTTTGTAAATAAACTGATGACATGAAAAAAAATTTTGTTTTTAGATACATAGTAGCACATCTTGATTTGGGAGGGGGGTGTGTGTGTGTGAGAGAGAGAGTGAGCTTGCTGCTCTGATTCTGATAATTTTCCTAGACTTCCATTAAAAAATTGAATTACATACTGTGGCTCTTTTGTAAACTCTTTTCTGATAGTTTAATAACATTTGAAACTCAAGTGACAATTTATTTGCCTTCTTGGTCAGAAGTAGTCCTGAGTCCTTTCAGAAGCTTCAGGTTAAACAGTTGAGAAAGCCTCTGCCCATCACATTGTGCACAACAGGATTCTGTTTTTCCACATAGCTAACATTGTCTCATCTTCTCAGAGATGTGAAAAAACTCTTAAAATATTTTTTGTGGGGGTATTTTTCTTAATAATGGTTTTCTTCAAAAGCAATTTAATAAACTTGAGTGAAGGAATTTTCCTGAAGAACAGAGGGAACAGAGAGTTGGTTTAACTATGTAAGTGTCTAGTGACCTGGCAGGACTTTTAAAATGGATGATTCAGAGTCCTGTTAAACCAGGAAGTCCCAAATTAGGTTCACATAAGATTCTAACCTTATTACCTGGAGAGGGGAAGAGGTGGACTCTTTTTTTTTTGGTACCGGGGATCGAACTCGGGTACTTTTGCGCTTGCACAGCAGGCAGCAAAACCACTGAGCTAAATCCCCGGCCCAAGAGGTGGACTCTTAAGGAGATAAATTAGTGATGCCAAGTTAGTTGTAAAAGTAGCAGACTGATTAGTTTTTTGTTTGTTTGTTTGTTTTGTTTTGTTTTGTTTTGGTGCCCAGGATCAAACTCTGGTCTTTGCGCTTGCGCAGCAAGCGGTGAAACCACTGAGCTAAATCCCCGGCCCAGACTGATTGGTTTTTAATATATCAGTGTACATTTTGATTTTGTAAGATATATAGTATGTTGTGATTCAATGACTGAACCCCCTTTTTAAAAACAGAACACTTGTTGATGTGGTTAGGGAGGTATTTGTTAACCATTATTCGATCTAAATCTTGGTCCAGTTTCTTACAAAATTGCTTAAGTGGCTTCAGATACTTACTGAGGAATGTCATTGGTTCCCCAACCACCCTTATGATAACTTTTATTATCCCATATATATGGCAAAATATGTATTATGAAAATTTAAGAATCTGTTTTGTAGTCTTAACCAAATAAAAGATTATCTCACTTTGGTCCCAAGGAGGGGACTGTAGAGCAAAAGAAATGAGAGAGTAGACTTGGAAATTAAAACAGAAGTTTAAAAATTAGTTTCTTTCTTTGTTTTGTTTTGTATTGTTTTGTTGAGACAGGGTCTTGCTATGTAGCCCAAGCTGTCCTTGAACTCACTATGATCCTTCTGTCTCAGCCTCTTTGAGTGTTGGGATTTCAGGCATGCACCACCAAGCCTGGCAAAAAATCCTTTTCTGTCATGTAAGTGTTTGTGTAGATTAGGAAATTTTATGTAGTCTTCTTAAATTTGCCATGATGATTAATCCCTACATAAATTAGCCAGGGCATCACTGGTTGCTTGAGACTATCCCCAAAATGTGGTAGTAATACCCACACAGAGGAGGGCACTTGTGTTCCATTGGATAAGTAGGAGAGAGAGGACATATACTCATCTAAAAGTTCATTAGATTTATCTAAAAGTAGCATTAGATTATTTTGGCATAAGTTTAACAAGTCTAAGATGTAACCTGCTTTTATTCTACATGTATATAGTGACTCTACAATTTTACAATTCCACAATAGAATTTTTATATTGTTACCTTTTTTTAATGTTCATAACTAAAAACTTTTCCAAAGACTATTAGAAGTGATTAAAGCTGCTGTGTAGCTATTTTAAAACCATCTACATTATTACTAAACCAAATTATCACATCTTTTTTTCTTCCTCTATAGATTTAGCTTTGGAGTCAAACCCTTCTGACCATCCAAGGGCCAGCACAATTTTCCTGAGCAAATCTCAAACGGATGGTAAGGCATATTTTTCCCATCAAGCATAAGGTTGAGAACTGTATTTTATTTGATATACTATAGAAAATATTTAGAAGAACTTGTACATTGGTTTAAATTTTTCAGCTTTTTTATGTTTGCTTATTTCAATATGAGATAATTACTGTCTTTTAATTGTCACTCTTTAGTGAGAACTTGTGGACTTCCTGTTTATACTTTTTTAACATCTCTTTATCAATACAGTAGACTACATGATTTATAAGTGGCCATGGACTTATTCCATATTCTTTTGCCTTTTTCCTCTCATTCCATAGAACTTATTTTAAAGACACATGACAAATTAGATTACATTAAAGTTTCATGTGAACGAATTTTAAAAATTTGTTCTTTATATATATAGGGATTGAATCTGGGATTTTTGGCCTCGATTTATACAGTGCTCTAATCAAGTGAGCCTATCTCGCATCCCCATTTATGTTGCTCAAAACTTTTAAGCTATTCAAAACTATTTCATCTAATGTAATGAAAATCAGAGCACACATGCTGGACAGCGTTTCCTAGGTTAGCCAGTGTGAAATTAGTGTACATTTCTGGTGTTCTGTTTGTTTTGGGATGAGAATCAAAACTGTACAACTTTTCTGTACCCCTGCTTTTTCTTAATATTTGGTTAAAGTCTTTTTTTTTTCCCTAAAAATCCATACATGACCAAGTTTTAGTTGATTATAAGCAGCAAGAGTTTAAGAAATGAGGGTTCTACAATGATATTCGAAGTCATGCAGCACAGTTAAAATTGGGGGTTTCTTACTTGCATTTTCATACTTTGTATATACTTTGGCCTGTCTTGAGCTGTCATTTCTGGTTAGCACTGTTATATTTCTCATTTTCTTCAAGAGCATAGGCTTCTCAGATGTAGAGTGTGAGGAAGCAATAAAAGCTATGCTTGGTGCCTCTCTTCAGTGGAAAGGAATGTGTGCCTACAGTGCCTTCTAGCGTTAGAAGGCAGTGTGGCCCAAGTCTCTTGAGCATTTGCTGTTCTGGCCTTTGTTAGAGCAAAATGAATTAGTGTGCTTTAGATACAATGTTCAATGAAGTTAGCACACTGGTTTAAAAATTTAAATTTAAGATAGGTTGCTTTTAAATTGTCTAAAGACCCATCAATTTTTTTCAGTAACACATCTTAGTCCATTATCAGAAGGTGGTTCAGGATACTTGCAGGGATTCTGTGGGCAGAAATCACTGCCTGGCCAAATACTGATTCTCAGAGCTGTCAGCTGTTGGATGCTGGTAATTAAGGTGTATGGAAATGTAGGGTTAGAAAATACTATTACGAAAGTCTGTTTAGTTGTTCAGATGTGCAGTAGGTGAGCAAACTTTCTTATTAGCTAAATTTCTCACTTGGTCCAATTTGTTTTACACTTTTGTATATAGAGAGTTCCTCGTTTGTACCTAGTATTATCTGCTAGGTAAAAAAGATAAAATTAAATACTGGGTTTTATTTTATGGAGCTCATTTTCCCAGTGATTTAAATTATTAATTTTGTTAGAAATTATTTTTTTTAAATGGAGTTTTATCTGATTTTGCATATTGGTAATTCATCAGATAAAATAGTAGCTACTATTATTTTTCTATAGCATTTGAATCAGAATTGATCAGTTAATTTTTTTTATTCTTAGTGCGTGAAAAGAGGAAGAGCAACCATTTAAACCATGTAAGTAAACAGTTCAAAAGTTAAGAAATTAATAGTTTGAATTAAAAGTATATCTATTTGCCATGATTTCTAAAAAATATAATGGGGACCTAGTACTGTTACTACGGACCTCTTTTTGTGGATTATTAAAATCTCTTCTATTTCCCTAAATGTTAAATGTACTCAGGAAAGTCTTTGACTTAGCAATGTCCATTTTTAAGGGTTTCTGGCATTTAAGTTAAATTTAAATAACATGATTGTACAGATCTACCTGAAATTTTTTGCTCTAATTTTTTTAGTCTTTTTTTTCAAAGTAAACTGCTTAATACATTAGTTTTTATTTTTGTTGGTTTCCTGTCTAGTAGGTGAACATTTAGCATCCTCATTCCATCATGACCTTATTTCTTTGTTTCCCTGTCATGTATTTTTTTAATTAAGTCACTAATTGACATTTTCTTTTTTTTTTTATTAAATTCTTTTATTGGTACATTGTAGGTGTACAGCACAATTACATTTCTCATTGGGAATTGTACCTTTACAT
>NW_004624765.1:8212168-8256637 GCF_000247695.1 Heterocephalus glaber | reverse complement strand
CCCCGTGTTGTAACATTTGTCACAAGCCTATCAAAAATATTTTCCATTTCCTAAAATGCATGTGTTCCATTTTTCTCCTGGAGGCAGCCCTCCTTGGCCTTTTGTCACTCTGCCCCAATAAAGATGTTTTGTCCTTAGGTCTATTCTTTCTCTGGGATATCTCTTTGAGATCTTCTGGAATTTACCATAACTCCTCTCTTGTGTTGGATCCTCTTATGTCCTAAGATTCTGTTTCCTCCATCTTGCTATATGCTGTTGTTTTACAGGAGCATATGTTTTTTGTTTGTGTTTTGAGACAGGCTCTTACTATGTAGTTCAGGCTGGGTTTTTTTTTGTTACTGGGGATCGAACTCGGGACCTTGCGCTTTCGAGGCAGGCACCGTCAGGCTGGTCATGAACTCCCTATGTAGTCCAGGTTGGTCTTGAACTAATGGCAGCCCTCCTGAGTGCTCCTGTCTCAGCCACCTGAGTGCTTGGGATTACAGGCAAGCGCTACCATGCCCAGCTCTGGAGAACATTTTCCTGGGAAAGGTATGTGGATGATTTTATCCATCTAACCTGTCAGAAAACCCTTCCTGTTTGGTAAAGAGTAGAATTCTAGGTGGAAACTAATTTTCTTAGTGTCTCATTTCTTAGTTTTTCTCATTTCTGGTGTTGCTCTTAAATCTTTTGTCACTGTATGGTGTACATAACCAATTATGATCATTTTCCCCCATCCCTTCCCTGGAAGCTTTTAATATCTTTATCTCTGGGATGCTGAAAGTTCAAGATAGAGTTTGTTATGGACCTTTAAATCCTGTTGAGTCTATTAAGTGTGCAGATTCTCTTTTCTAGAGAATATTTGGGATTTGTTTTGGTACTGGGGATTGAACTCGGGACCAGGACCTTGTGCTTTCAAGGCAGGCAGTGGAACCACTGAGCTAAATCCCCAGCCCTCTAGAGAATATTTAAAAATTTTTTTTGACATATTCTGTTTTTCCTTGTAGTCTTTTTATTCAGATATTGAGCCTCTTAGACCAGTTTTTCTGCACCTGTGTCAAATTTCTCCCCTCTTATTTTCTTGTTTGTTTTCCTAATTCTTAGGGATTCCTTGATTCTAGGCTTTAGCCCTTCTATTGAATTTTTTTAAACTTTTCATTTGCTCCTGAAGTTTTAGCACTCCCATAAATTCCTTTTTCCTGTTGTTTTGCCCTCTTTCATTGGAAGCTTCC
Source organism: Heterocephalus glaber (assembly GCF_000247695.1). Next base: position 8,255,426 of record NW_004624765.1, on the reverse strand, counting down.
CTCGAATATGTGGCTGTTCCTGGTGTTCTCTGTTTGCAAGTACCATATGTGAGCAGGATTTGGTTAACTGATGGGTCTCACTGCAAGGGTTTGGAGGTAAAGCCAGCTTTTCATTTGTGGGACCTCTGTATCTTCTCTGGGACAGTTCAGTTTCCTGAGAATGAGCTCCCGGTCTTCTGTCTGGGGAGTACAAGTGGAATTGCTTGCTTTCCAGAAGTTGGAAAAGAGGTAGAGCTCCAGCTTGCAGTGTACAATCTTTTTCCTTCTTATTTCCTAGCTTCCAGTCCTGGTATACCTGAGACTGGAATATCTAAGCCCAGAAACTATCAGCAGTCAGCAGGTTTAATATCTCTATAGAATAAACACTTTCATGCCTTATAAGTGGATGATGGGTGGGCTGGGGGCTCTCCCCACAGATTTCCACACACCTTACTGGCCTTTGCTTATGTTTTACTCTAAGCTGGTACCTCTGAGTTGGGAGCCTGCTGTGGGTTCTGCCAGATAAACTGGCTGGCCTACTCCTGTCCTGGTCACCTTCCATAGGCACCAGAGTTTGCTTCCACTGTTTTTCCATGTAATACCAATCCTTTATCTACTTTTCGTCTTTCAGACATTAAATACTGTCAAGCCTAATTCTGACTTTCTGTATAGCGTTTATTTTATGATTTCAAGAGGAGGGTGAAATAGATTTGTGGTCAGTCCACAGTGTTTAAATGAACTTGAATGAATTTAGAAGCTTATTTAAAGTATAGACTTTAGGGGCTGGGGATTTTAGCTCAGTGGTTCCGCTGCTTGCCTTGCAAGCTCAAGGTCCCAAGTTTGATCACCAGTACCAAAAAAAAAAGTATAGACTTTAGTTTAAATTCAATATACTCAATGATATTAACCCAGACTCTATAAGTTATACCTCTAATTAGCATATACTAAGGTTTTAAGAATTCTGTTCAAACCATGCATCCTGCCATATTGTCCCAGGATTGATCAACACAGGTGAACAGTTTCCATGAATGCATAGAGTGCTAGAAAATTTCAAGTTAATTAAGTGATTAATCCTTTAGAAATATCCAACACTTGTCTTGTAAAAAAGGAGTGAAAAAAGTGAGTATCTTATTTTTCTAATAGGTTAAAATAGAGGCAGGTAGGTGCTTTGGGAAAAGTCAGTGAGTAGGGACAGGATTTCAACAAGTAGTTGCTCTTTGCTGGTAAGGTTGCGGTTATGACTTAGTAGACTGTGAGATACGATTATTTTCTAGTTACTGTCATTTGACCGTAAGTCAGCTAAGTACCCCCTTTCCTTTCCTGCAAAGACTGCAAAATTCTATACTCTGTCATTTGTGCTGACTGAAGATAAATGTTACTCTGTCTCTGTTTTAGTAACCACCTGCCAGTGGTGTTTTTGCTGTTCTTTTTAATATTTGCATTTTCTAGCCTTATTTTTGTCAGTTTTACTAAGGTTGTGAGCCACCAATGGTAAGCTTTTAACCATAAAGGGAAATTGTCTTTTAACTTTTAAGCGAGATGAGGGGACAGTTGCCTTTTGTCAGCTATTTCCCATGCTTTGCTAAGAGACTTAATTTTGCTATCCTCTGGTCTCAAGATTGAAAAGCTTGAGTAGCTGAAGTGAGTATTATGTCTCCTGCTGCATATTGCTTAGCAGAGTGTCTCTACAGTCAACCTTTCTGATCACTTTGATGAGCGGGGGGAGTGTGTGGCACAGGTGGCTATTTCACCAAAGTGAATAATTTCTTTGTCTTTATCAGGAGATGAGAGGAAGTCTGACCTTATGGGAATGTGTTCGGGGTTTCTTTGGCTGAATCTAGGAGGTTGTTGATTCTCTAAATGAGCTCCCATAGGACTGTAAGACTACATCTAATTAAAAGCACCAACATTTTCAAAGACAGCCCAGTATACATCTGTAGTAGAGAAATTGTAAATAAAGGAAAATGATCACCAAGCTCTACTGGCTAGTCTATTTTAATTCATTTCTGCTTTGTTCTTTTTATTCCCATATAGAGATTTTTCATCAGAATTGATTTTTTTTGTTTTTTTTGGAGACAGGGTTTTGTTTTGTAGTTCATGCTGGCCTCAAACTCATGGCGATCCTCCTGGCTCAGCCTCTAAGTGCTAGGGATTACAGGTGTATGCCACCACACCTGGCAGCATTGAGTTTTGTTAGTGATGGAGTGTATGCCACATTACCTGTAATATAGATTGAGCACCCCTAATTTAGAGATCCAGAATGCTCCAGAAATCTAAAACCTTTTGAGTGCTAGCGTGATACTGCAAATTGAAAATCCCCAACTGACCTCATATGACAAGTTTGCTGAAAATATTATATAAAATTACCTTTCAGCTGTGTATATAAGATATATATGAAAGGATAAATGAATTCTGTGTTTAGACTTAGACAGTTCCCATCCCCAATACTATTATATATGTGCAAATATTCCAAAATCTCAAAAGAATCCAGAAACTTCAGATCCTGAACAGTTTGGATTTAGGATACTCAGTCTGTACTAGTGACCTTAAAAAGATCTCTTCCATATTTAATAAAAATATTTGAATAGGGCGGGGGATTTAGCTCAGTGGTTCTGCCACCTGCCTCCCAAGCGCAAGGTCCTGAGTTCGATCTCTGGTACCAGAAAACAAATTTTGTAGTCATTAATACATAGTGAAAATCCAAAATATTTGAATAGGGCCAGGGAATTAGCTCAGTGGTTCTGGTGCCTGCCTTGCAAGTGCAAGGTCCTGAGTTCGATTCCTGATACCAAAAAAAAAATTGAATAAATCAAATTTCATTTGTTTGTACTGTGTTTGTTTTTTGAAATTATAAAAGTATATGCATTAACACACAGTTAATATAATGTGTACACCTTAACTGACTAATTTAAGAAACATCAGAGTTTAGATGCAGTTAAAATATTTGTAGCTTGGGCAGGGGATGTAGCTCACTGGTCCCACATCTGCCTGGCAAGTGCAAGGTCCTGAGTTTGATCCCCGGTACTGGGGGAGGAAAAAAAAGAAGATATTTGTAGCTTCAAGGAGAATTTAGTCCTCCAAATAGTCACGCTTTTCAAAAATTCATCTGGGTCTTTTTGTCAATAAGAAGTAAATGGCCTTGCAGTTAAAACATCTGAAACAGGGCCCGGGGATTTAGCCTCAGTGGTCCCAGTGCCTGCCTCGCAAGTGCAAGGTCCTGAGTTCGATCCCCAGTACCAAAAAAAAACCATCTGAAACAAGCAGAGTGCTGTTGTACATACTGTATGGGCGTTCCTGTGCTCTTAGCATTTACATGCTGTGTACTTGTAACTAGGTCTCCTGTCTGCCCTACCTCTCCTGGGTTGGTGGAGAATACTGATGGGAGAGAGCTACAGCATGATGGAAACCATTATATTAATAGAATGAAGATAGAATGAAGGAAGGCTTATCTGAATTAGTTTTTTTTTTAGAACATTAAAATTTTTGCTATTCTGTGCTTTAAAAGATTGTTGCTGTTAATCTTGAGCTATTCAGAGAAGAGCTTTTAAGGAAGAAATTGTTGACATAGTTAAGGCTGTTTCAATATTTGACTATTGTTATCTTCTTTTATTCTTTGCAAATAAATGGATACTTCTAAAGTGTTATAAAGATAGTTTATTCATTAGAGGGCTCAAAAAGTTCATTGTAACCACTGCAGCTAAATTCTCACTGATAAGTATCTGTAGTATGACTTCTCTCTCATATTGTAGTGGATTGTTAAATAATAATTTGTCAAACACTTGTTGAACTCATTGATTTTTCCTACATTCTGTGCTCAGCAGCGGGGAGTAGAAGTTGTAAGAATCCTCTCTTCTCTGGAGAAGCTTAGTTTCTTGTGGAGGGGATACCCTGCAGACAGCTGATGTCCTGTAACAGTGGTGAATTGGAGGAAAGTTTTCCAAAAGGGAAAAGTTTTATGTTGTGTCTGCTGGGAGAAGTGTCCCAGAAGGTAAACGGGGGATAGCTTCTGAGACAGGGAGGAAGAAAGAGGCATTCTCGGCAGAGAAGCAGCATGTATGAGGAGGACGGCTGAGGTTTTCATTTGAGTAATGTAATGACAGTCTACTTTAAACGTGAAGTGAAAGTTAAATATTCAAAATTGTTTTTGTCATCTATTTTGTTTTGTGAGAATTTTTTTTTTAAGTAGTAATTTTACCCTCTAACCAAGGGAACAGGCCCAGAGAAACCTGTGGCCTGTCGTTTATTAGTGATTGAGCAGCCCTGGCGCATAGAGCCTTTGACTCTAATGCATTTGTTTCACCACATTTAGTATTAGTAAATTAAGTATTAGGCTTTCACTTGCTTCAGGAAAAGGCTCTTGTACCAATATTATTTAAGCCACTACATTTTATGCTAGTTACCAAATAGTAACTACTATTTATGGCTTAAGAGAAAAACACTGATAGCTTATTTTAAACATTTTATGATATTTATAAAGGGAATTCATAGGCTTGCTAGGTTTGATTACAGGTACCATACCAAGGGCAGCATTTTATAACCTATTCCTCAACAATCATCTGGAAGTCGAGCCGCCAGTGGGTTTCTGTAGAGCCACACATGAAATCTCACTCAAGCAGCTCATGCAGTGTAAGAAATATCTTAATGCTTTATCGTTTGACGTTTTAACCCAGGGGAAAAGACACATTTTATAGGTTTAACTTACTGTGACATTTTCTTCTATTTCCCTTCCCCTTCAGGTATCTCCAGGGCAGCTTACTAAAAAGTATAGCTCATGCTCAACAATATTTCTAGATGACAGCACAGTCAGCCAGCCTAATCTTAGAACCACAATAAAATGGTGAGTACAACTAGGTTACCAAGGCCTAAGTGACAGACTCCCTTCTGCCAAAAGCGTTCCAGCCATCCTTGGTAATTTCAGCCATTTGATTATCCTTTTCAGTGCTCAGTTTAAGAAGTTGGGGCCAACTATATACTGATTTTAAGAACCTAAATGTGGTTCTTCAGTTTCCATTTTAATCTCAGACTGCATGGTGGAAGGGAAAGCCAGTTAGCAAATGAGGACTCCCAAGAAAAGTGTACCTCTTTATTTGATGTTGTCAAGACATTTTATGTTGTCAAGACACTATTGAACCTAATAAGAGGTGCTTTTTATTGGATGTTTCTAGAAAAAAAGTAGTTCTATAAAGTTGCGGGCCTAAAGCAGTGTTCATCACTTTGGAAATTACTTGTGGAAGAAGGAATAGGTTGTTCTCTGCTGGCGCCACAGAGAATCTGTATTTGAATTTTTCCCTATCATGTGTGAACATGGGTCACTACTGGAGGTGTGCTATCAGAATGCACTGACAGAAACCTTTTAAGCTTATTAAAATGACAACAAAAACCAGTGTGCAGCTTCCCTGCCACATTGGGAGTTGTCCAGGGACCATTATTAATGTGTCCTTGGTTATGAGTGTTGATTTTCAGAAGATAGATTACAAGTGCTTTTATAAAATGTTTGTTTTTGGTACCAGGGATCGAACTCAGGACCTTGCAGTTTCGAGGCAGGTGACAGCACCACTGAGCTAAATCCCTGGCCCAGAATGTTAATATCCTTATCCCTAATTTACTTTTCAGTTGAAAATGTAATTAGCTTATAAATTTAATTTTGTTTCTAATATGCCAGCTTTTTATCCTTCCTCAAACAAGTAGGTTTCATGCCCCCTGTTCTAATTTTTAGAAGTCTGTAGTAAACTAAAACAGTTTTAGTTTGTTTTCAGTAAGTTTTTAAAATAATCATTTGGTACATTCACTATTGCTGAAATAAATGTTTTCTAATTAATAGGGCAGATTGGCTTTTAGGAAAGGTTTTTTTGTTTGTTTGTTTTGTTTTTTTTTAATGACATGGGATAATAGTGCATTGTTCTAAATGGGTAAACCTTAATAGAATTGCTTATGCAACTTTTCCAAAATACTGCACATGTCTGCAGACAATGTATTTTTCCACCTGCATGTTCCTTTTCATCTGTAGGCGCTCACAAACCTTCTAGGAAGTTAGGGATGAAGATGAGATATTATTTAGATGAAAGCATTTCGGAGGATTCTGATCTTATCTGTAAGTCATTCCTGAACCTTGCTGTACATGGGGATCATGCAGGGAACAGTTGTACCCAGGTCATACCCAGTGCCAATCTGTCAGAATGTCTCAAGGATGAGTCAGGCTGATGTTGAAGCTCCTCTGGTGGTTCCACTGCTTAATGTGACTTGAGGAGAATTGCCTCTTTGGTGGGGCCTTGGGGAAGTCAGCTTCAAGCCCTGGTTCCCTTATCTGTAAATTGGATTGTTGGAGGAAGTATCATGTAAGGCTTGATGGTCCTCTTCAGCATATGAAGTCAAATTCTGTGATTTTAAACTCAATTTGGAGACAAAACTGAAACACTATAGAAGTATCCATCTTTGACAGCAGTAATGTTAGACTTTTTGAATTTTAAAATTTAAAATATGGTATATACTTAAAATTCAGATTTGCCTTCCCTCAATTATTTCAAACTTCATTTTAGACAGTGAGGGCAAATGGAAGCATATAACACACCTCAGAGAACCCCTTTGTTCCCTGATATACAACATCTGTGCATAACTTGGGATGCAGTAACATGAGGTCCAGAGAGTTGCGTCTGTTTACTAATAGTTTATTTAAACTCATTTGAAATGCCTGACAATGTTATAATATGTAGTTATGCTGCATTGTTATCACTGATTATTTCAGGATAGCTAGACTTACTAATTTGTAGGCACTTATACATACTAATAAATTTTCTACTAACAATCATGCAAACGTGGTTTTAAATGATGTTACTTGGTATATAGCAGTTTCGTTATTTACTTTTGAGCGGAGTAATGAAAAATGATGGGTAGGTGAATAATGAACTCAGTCAACTGAAGTAAATGCAGGGTCAACAACTTTTTTAAAAAGACTGTGTAGAGCCGGGCATGGTGGTGCATGCCTGTGATCTCAGCACTTGGGAGGCTGAGGCAGGAGGATCAAGTTTGAGGCCAGTCTGGGTTACATAGTGCGTTCAGGGCCAGCCTGAACTACAAAGGGAGATCCTGCCTCAAAAAAAAAACCAGACTGTGTGGCTTAAAATTAAGCATGTGTAGATACATGGAACATGCACAAGAGGGTTTTATAGGTAGAAAAGCAAATGAAGGGGAAATATGCAATGTATGTTATAATCAACAGAAACATGTCTTCTAATAGCACATTACCTAGCATTTTGGTTTTATTTTTGCTACAAGTTAAAAAAAGAAGCTAAAACAAGAAAAAAATGCCCACAAGGTGCTGTTCTGAACTGGAGGATTTCAGGGACACTGGGGATTCCCCCCCTCCCCCGAAATACCTTCAGGCCTAACAGATGGTAAAATCAGTTGTTATAAATATTTTTTTTCCTTCCACAGTGTGACCTTAGCAATATATTACCACATAAAGAACAGGTGAGCTCTTTAAAAACCTGTCTTGTTGTTCCACCTAATTTGCATGATACCAAGTATAGTATTGAATCGTAACTATAGACATCATATAGTGTCATTTTAATGCGACTTTTTTATTATAATAATGTGATCTTATTACAGTAGTGTGTGTGATTTTATTCCAATATTAAAGTAACTCATTTGGAGTTTTTTGTCATAATTAGATGTCTTAAAAATGTGTTAAGGGCATGAAGACCCCAAAGAATTTTGATTCTGTGAATTACATTGATATTTACTGTTTTAGAAATTAGTATTGAGGGTATATATAATATATAAATTATATAAAATTTGTGTATAAATGTATATGAATATATACTTAATATAATTTTTATATATACACATGGCATGTTAACACTGGGCTTCTCAGCCTTGGTACTGTTGATATTTTGAACTAGATAATCCTCTGTTGTGGGGCTGTCCCATGCATTATAGGGTGTTAGCAGTGTCACTGTCCGCTGCCCACTAGGTGCTAGTAGCATCCTATAGGTATAACAACCAAACATGTCCCTGAGGGACATCATCATCCCTGCGCACACCCCCCCCTCCCCGTTATGAGCTACTTTGTTAACATAAATAACTTTTCATGGAAAAGAATTATTTTCTGTAGGTTTTTAAGTGCTTTTTTTTTTTTGGTACTGGGGATTGAACTCGGGTCCTTGCGCTTCAGCAGCAGGCAGCAAAACCACTGAGCTAAATCCCCGGCCCTAAGTGCTTCTTTTTTAGTTGATTAAAAAATGCCTTTGTGATTTTGCAAATCAGTTTGACAGAAGACAACTAGATTCTAGTATTTCTTAGTTTTCATTTATTTACAATTTTGTTTTTTGAAGAAGCAGTAAAAAGACAACCTAGTCTCATGGAGATATATAGTTGGATAAAAGAATTTGTTTTTGTTTTTTGGATTTTTTTTTTTTTTTGGTACCGGAGATCGAACTCAGGACCTTGCACTTGCGGGACAGGCAGCAGCACCACTGAGTTAAAACCCTGGCCCAATATTTTTAAAGCTTTCAAGTGATTGTGGATATTCTTTATTATTACATTAAACACCACAAAGGAAGTTAGTTTCTTAAATTACTGTGGAATTTTACATTGCATCACTAAACTTGTTACATTAATACTTATTGATGTACTGTTTCTTGTACAATGAACAGATCTTTTACTACTGCATGATTTTATAATATGCATTGGTCATTTTGGAAAATATTGGTTGTTGTTTCTTTATAGTGTCAAAAACTCACTTTTGATGATAACACCCCCAGTCTTATCAAAAAGTCTTCAAGTATTGAGAAGCTATCCAAGTGCACAGCAGAAAGTACCAGTTTTCCAAAATCAATCAATCTGTGTCTGTCTGTCTTTTCTTTTCTTTCTTTCCCTCTTTCTTTTTGCTTAACAATTTGAATTTTGTCATTGATAACAAATACTGGTTATTTTCCTTGTGACAGGCCCATTTTGTTCAATAGTGTTGTATAATCAGCTTGTTCAGCTCACAACTAAATCACAAATGCTTTTTAACGTAGCCATACTTAACTACACATAAATGGTTCTCATGAACTTTGCACTTATTTGTTAAGAATATTAAAAAGAGTCAAGATTTACTAACATTAATTTTTGCTGCTTCGTCAAGGACATGCTTAAATGAAGCAGTCCTGTTTTTTGAGACAGGGTCTCGTGCTGTCATTCAGGCTGGCTTTAAACTCCCTATGTAGGCTAGGCTGACCTTGAACTCTGGGCCATACTACTGCCTCAGTCTTCGGAAAGCTGGGATTACATGTGTGCCGCCACCATGTCTGACTTTTTTTTTTTTTTAATTACGAGTAGCACTGAAGAATGGAATGACTACTAGTATAATTTAGTACCTTAGTCTAATTCATGCTGTGAAATCAGTTTTACTCATTTTATAAGTGCCCAAGAGGGAAAAAGAAAAGTGTAGTAATGTCTTCAGAACAGTTTGACCACATGTGTCTCCTGAAAGTACTCTGCCGGAGAGAGTAGACTGGTTAGGGCTCAGATTAGAGACAGAGGAGGAGGATTAGGAGACAACAGTGATTCAGGTGTGCATTGTTAGGTGGTAGCTCAGGATAGGAAGCCATCAGCTCACCAGTGAAGGGCAAAGTGCTAACAGATTGGAGAGGGATAACTCAAATGTAGGGGATCTCAGAACCACATGTTTATATGAGCACAGTTTATTTAATAAATTTTTAGAAGAGTGATCTCTTTTAAAATAGAAAAGCAGCTAAGTTTTTATATACAAACAAGAAATACATGATAGAAATGTAGAGCAATAAAAAGAAGAGAAACCTGGGAAACCTGAGTCTAACATGTACTAAGCATTCTGAAGCCTTGATTGCCCAGCATTCCTGCCTTGTGAAAGGAGTGAAGCTATATTTCGTTCATGAGCATTGCCTGTTTGAGTCATTACTAACAGGCAGTGTTAGCTGGTCATTGTAGGAAGGGTTTCATAGTACTTTATGCACCGAGTAAAAGTCCGAAGGCCAGAATCTAGGAGAAATCGTGAACTATTTCCTTAGGCATCTCCCTCCAACTACCTCTACCCCTAAAAGATTTGTTAGTGGGATATTAATGATTTTTGAATTAATTTTAAATGTACATTCTTGTTTTACAGAGATGCAAATAGATCCCTGGAGATTTTCGATGAGCGGTCACATCCACTCACAGTAAGTGTCACTTTGTTTTAGGGTTGTATTTTTCTCATATCGAATTACATTTATTTCATTTGGGTTTGCATTGACATTAATTACCAGAGAATGTTTACAGAGAAATAAGACTTTACAGCCTAAAAATGAATTTGAGAATTCTGTGGAGGAAAAATGGAAAGGAACATTGGTTTTCTATGCTTATGTCTATTTTTCTTTAATGAATGCTGATGGGTGGCACAGTCATGTGTGACATAAGAATGGGATACACTCTTGAGAGATGCACTATTAGGCAGCTTCGTCATTTTACAGACAGTGTAGTGTACTTATACAAACTAAGATGGCTGTGGTGTCACTAGGTAATATCTTAGGGGACTGTGGTTGTATATGTGGCCTATCATTGACCAAAATGTCATTGTATTTGGTACGATTGTAAGATACCGCTGTTTGTATCTTAAGAGTATTTAAAACGTTTTCTTTGGTGGGTACTTAACATTGCATCCTTTCTTCTTTCAGCGAGAGAAGGTTCCAGAGGAGTACTTTAAGCATGATCCTGAACACAAATTTATTTACAGATTTGTTCGTACCCTCTTTAGTGCCGCACAGCTAACAGCTGAATGTGCAATAGTAACTTTGGTAAGATATTTCTCATTTATCAATCATGTTTAGAAATTGGTCTTGTACATGGAGTAAGGTCTTGATTTTCTAATAAAAGTAGGTCCCTGAAATTATCAGAACTTTTTAAAGAAACCTGTCAAAGGAAAGTAAGTACACGTATTTGAGTATAATAATCATTATGGTTCAAAATGTTGCCTTTTCTTTTCTCATCACAAAACAGTTGCTATTAAGAGATTTCCTCCCACATTTCAGTACACACATGCTACACACAGGGCACACTGGGGTTGTGTGGGGAACAATAACAAAACCATGTGGTCCATACAGACCGGGTGCAGTTCTAGCCAAGTCCTAGGATGTGCTTGTTCCCCAGACAATTCTGATATATGTTGTGATTGAGAATTATTGCCCTCAGTTCTCTGTCCCTAGTATTATGGATGTTAATCCATCTGGCTGACCTGTGTCTGTTCCCGAAGTTGCCCAAGATGATAGTCCCAGTAGTTCTTAGAAAGGCTTTGTTAGCTTGCTAAGCTACAGGGTGTGTTTAGCATTGGGTCATCCAGGATTCTTAATGGGAGATTATCATTTTGAATAATGAATCCCACTTAAATTGTTGAGATTGTTTTACTCCTCCCCCTAGCAGGTGCATAGTGGAACGTCAGCTGCATGGCCTGGAGGAAAGAATACTTAGGTCAGTACCTAATGCAGTAGTATCCAGTTAGAATCTAGAGAGGAGGCTTATGTGGTGTCCAGTAACCATTTGGATACGTAGAACTGAAGCATGAATCTGAGAAGTAAGGAATTAAGAGTAACTGTTCAAATGCAGAGAATGTGGACAGTGAAAAGTGGGGAGAAAGTCTTCACAGATCCAGTCTGATGTACAGTCAGCATTTAAGGGTCAGAGCTGTAAGAAGAAAATGAGAGGGTGACAAAGTCAGATAAGAGAGGGTGTGGTTAGAATGCTAAATGTGGCCAGGAAGTTGCATAGATACTCCCTAGAGATCTAGTCCATGTCACTGTTATACTGCTGGGGTAGAGGAAAAAACAGGTTGGATAAAGTTTTGGCGTTCATGAGCTTTTTATTCTAGTGAAAAAGACATCGAATATTTGTTCAAGTATATGAGTATTTCCGGTAGTGGAAAATACCAAGAAGATAAACCAGGGTAGAGAGCTAAATAGTGACTAGAGAGTTTTCCTTTTTTTTTTTTTTTTTGGTACCAGGGATCGAACTTGGGACATTGCGCTTGCGAGGCAGGCACCGGAACCACTGAGCTAAATCCCCGGCCCAAGAGTTTTCCGTTTTATTTTTTATTTTTTGGTACCAGGGATTGAACTTGGGATCTTGTGCTTGTGAGGCAGACGGCGCAACTACTGAGCTAAATCCCCAGCGAGTTTTCCATTTTAGGTAGAATGATCAAGAAGAGCTACTTCGGAGGCATTGAACAGCACCCTGACTGAATCGAGGAAGCTAAGGGCCTCAGGCTTTACAGGCAGCAGAACAGGTGCCAGGATTCCGGTGCAGAGAAATGTTTCATGTGCTCGGGGAAGAGCCGGGCAGCTGGCACAGTGGGAGTGAGGCTTAGTCTCACCAGGCCTTGTGTAGCTTGTAGGCCACAGGAAGAAGTTAAATTCTAGGTTGATGGGTAACTTTTGGTAAATCTCAATGGGGAGAGCAAAGTGCTCCTAATTTAATACGTTCATGATGGGGCCATAATTTGCAGGTTTTGCTGCCAGGTGGTGAACGTCTGGTGATACTTGCATGACTGTACCTCCCAATGGGACAGTCAGGTATGTATCAGTGGTGGTTCAAGCTGGAGGGAGTGTGTTAAGAGGGTTTTCTGACTGCTTTGGAGAGAGTAGACCAGTTGGGGTCAGATGAGAGGCGGAGGAGGAGGATTCAGAGATAACAGTGATAGGTAAGTAGCTCAGGATAGGAAGCCATCAGCTCAGCAGGGAAGGGCAAAAGTGACAGGAATTGCTAGCAGATTGGAGGATAACTCAAATGTAGGTTTTTGGCCCATGCAAGTAGGCAAATGGCAGTGCCCTTTACATAGCAGGATTGGGGGAATGCAGAGTTGGGATGAAGGGCTCTGGTTGTAAGTTTGAGTGTCCCATTGGGTTTGGCAGAGTACTTTTAGCCAAGGGATAGTGGCAGTAGGCATATGGAAGTGGGTTAAGGACAGATGAGCTGGCATGGGTATGATACAGTGAGATTAGTAAGCAGCAGCACTCTGGTACTTGTTGGAAGTGGGATGAAACAACAGAAATATATTCATATTGGGAAAAACCTGACAGAAAAATCCTCAGAAAGAGGTACAGTAATTGCAGGAACCTGTTCTGCAGAAGTGGAGGGGCCCAACTGCACAAATAGAAGAGTTGCTTCATGGCAATAAAAGAACCGTCTTCCAGGCACACAGCAGGGCAAGTGGTGTAAATATGTCAGCCCAGAACAAGACCACTGGGAAGGTGACTGGAAGTTGAGGAATTGTCCATGTTGTTTCATTGTTCTTCAGTCATTTCTATACAAGAGAGTTGAATCCTTTAGGATACCTGAGTGCCGAGTTTTGGGGACTGAGGAGAATCTCACCAAGAATGTGTAACATTCAGTAGCCATTGGCTTTTTTTGTTTGTTTGTTTTTGTTGTTTTATTTTTGTTACCGGGGATCGAACTTGGGTCCTTGTGCTTGCACAGCAGGCAGCGAAACCACTAAGCTAAATCCCCGGCCCTAGCCATTGGCTTTTGAAAACGATTGAGTTTGGAGAAGACTGTCTTACCTGAACTGCTTGACTGACAGCCTTCTTCAGACACTAAATATGCCCTTGGAAGTGGGCCGTTTGCTTTTTGTCTTGATGCAGAGAGTTCAAACAGCATATGCAGTCTGCTGTCTGTGTCTGTGGGCCCTGCTTCTGTGGTTTTGACTACCAGTGGGTTGAAAATAGTTGGGGGAAAATTTGTGTCCATATTCCCTAAACAGTATAGTATAACACTATTTACATCGCTTTTAGATTATATTTGGTAATGTAAGTAACCTAAAGATTTAAAGTACATGGCAGGGTGTGCACAGTACATGCAAATACTGTGCCGTTTTGAGCTTTGGCAAGTTGTGCTCGGTAAGATTTGGTCCTGAAATCAATCTCCCATCTGATACCAAAGGGTCACTGTCTATTCTTCTGCAGAGTATCCTTTGAAGTTACAGCAAATTACAGCTTCCTCTCTGCACTCATCTGTTAATTTCACCCAGTTCTTGGTGGAATCAGTGTTTGATGTATGTAAAATAATTCATGAGATTTTTCTCACAAACTCTTGGGGTTTAGGCATTCCAGGGATATAGACCAGCAACTTAAAAAACCTTAAAACCAACAAAATTGACTAAGTTGGAGATTATGTAAGAGAGAAAATTATTATGAAGTTGATAGTGGAGATGTGCAACATAAGGGCTATAAGAAGGACTATCCTTTTTCACATCATAAAAGTGAATTGAGGAAATACTTTCTTTATAGCTTTAAAGAACCTGGGTTTGCCCTGCTGCTCTGCCCAGCAGCCACTGGGAGGCTCTCTTGTCCACCATTTCTTCAGCTAGTGTCACGAAAGGGTTAGTTACTATGACAAGGAGAAGATTAAAATGTGCTCAGTGTGACTTGGCTTTTACGCATACAAATGTGACATGTCTAAAATCAGTGTGAAACTAGCAGCTGGGTATGGTACCTTGCACTTGGGGAGGCACTCAGTATTTATTGAATAACTTTAATCTACACTGGGCCTGCATCTGTGTCCTTTGTAAGTATGACAGTGATACAGTGCCACTCTTCTTCAGAATGCCCTTTACTGAGATGTCTGTAGTCATTCCTAGGACCAAAATGGGACTGCAGATTTACAGGGGCAGAGTTGGCAATGGAAGTGTCTGACATCCCACTGCAATCTGACCTCGTGCTTTGGCTGAACAAAATCTCTGTAGGACTTTAAAAGGCACTTACTTTCTGGTCAAACACGGAAGAAATGTCATTCATAACAGTTCTTACTGTAGCACTTAAACTGAACTAAAATCAAAGACCAGTGCTCTACTTTTGCAGGTTTACTTAGAAAGGCTTTTAACTTATGCTGAGATCGACATTTGTCCCACTAACTGGAAAAGAATTGTTTTGGGAGCCATTCTTCTTGCCTCCAAGGTTTGGGACGATCAGGCTGTATGGAATGTGGACTACTGCCAGATCCTCAAGGACATTACAGTTGAGGACATGTGAGTTTGTAAGGTTTTGGTGAACTTTCTAACCATTTTCCAGTACCTCATTTGCTCCCATAAAGTGTACATTTTAAGAACTATTTTTAAATGTTACATGCAGATATTGGAAATAGGCATAAAACTAATATTTTCTATCCAGCTGTACTCTAACAGTTCATATTTTCCACCATTGATTTGTAGGTCTTGACGTGTCATTACTGTAATAATCTGCTTGAAAATTCAAATAATTTTTCTGGCAATTTTTTGCCAAACATCTTACAAGCTTAATACCAGAACAACGTAGTACACTGCATATCTTTGTGGCTTTTAAAAAGCTGTCTACCAGTACTACTCCCTTTTTAAGGGGCACATGTCTGGCTTTTGAAATAAAAGTTTGGCCACTGTTAAGGTCTCAGGGGCTCTGAACTATTAAAAGGTTTTAGCATCAACCTAACTCATACCTTGTATATTCACCCCCCCCCCCAATATCTGGTGTTACAGAAGTTAGGACATAGGAAAACAAGGGTTTCAGTTCCCTGTATTCTTGCCTGCTACCTGTTAGGTGTGTTCTGCGTGTGTGTGTGTGTTGAAATTGCTAGGAAGCTCTGGGAGTCCTCTCAGCAGTCCGAGAAGCACTGCTGGGGCATCAGCTGGTGCTCATCACCCTGGATGCTCAGCCAGCTACAGCAGCACTGTGGGGCTGGGAGCACAGGGGAGAGACCCTTGCCCTGTCATGAGGTTCCTCACAGGTGGCACAGTAGCAACATGGCACTGAGACAGCAGTGGAACATGGGCTTCCATTTGGACTCCCGACTGCTGTGAAAAGAGTAGGTCGGTGAGGTGGGAGGGAGGCAGGGTGAGCAGGGGAGATGTCCTCCAGCAGACTCTCAGTTGTCAGTGAAAATGTCTTTGTGGGTGGCATTTAGAAACATGAAGGAACACCTCTTGGCATCCTGAGCATCACAGGAAACTTAAGATCATACAACAGTTTGTCTTTGTCTTTGCCCATTATTCTACATAAGGCTGTGATTCGGAATTATCAACTCTGTTTACAGCTTCTTACGACTAAGAAGGGGGAAGTGGTTGGTTGTAGCAGCTGGCATGGCTTTGGGGGAAACGACCATGATAGTAGTGTAGATTTAGTGCTCATGGTACTGTTTGGCTAGCCATCTTGGCACAGGGTGTGGCAATAGGACTCTGAAACAAATGGAAGTACTTTTGGAAGTTGCAGAAGCTAAAGTGACTTTGATTGCTGTTGTCATCAGTCTGCAAACTGTTCCCTTGGAAAAATCAAAATTTGTAATCGTGAACACTACCCCTGCCAGGATGGCAGCTGAAATTTTCTCAAAACCTACAACTAAGCTGGCTGGGGCTCTGGTTCTATTACAAGATGAGAGAAGAGCCTGGGAAATAGCCTGCTTCCTCAGATGTGAGCTCCAGGAGCAGGGGAGGCAGGGCCTGGCTGCAGTGCCAGTTCTTACAAGCCTTTTTGTGTGTGAACAGAGCCATGCTCCTCTAACAGGCTCTTTTGTTTATGATCTTTGGAAATGGGAAAGCATATAACACCATATTTAATACACATTTGTCTCATCCCCCTGCTGTTGACTATTTGTGATGGTCTCCCTTTGAGTCCAAACTTAAAAAGTTTTTAAAAAATTAGCATCTCTTATTTTCTTAAAACTTTCACACCATCTGTGTGTCTCGTTAGAATATATTTCTCTTCAAAAGAATAAGTTAAATTGACCAGCTCCTATTCAGAACATTTGCTGTGCCTGTAAATGGTATACGATTCAGCCATTAGTAAAACAGCAAAACCTCAGAAGATCCATATTCTGTAGGCATAATGCTTTTCTTCAATGATGAAACCCCTCGTAATAGACATGTTAATCCCATGAAGTACTGTATTTCTACACAGTTAAAATGTATTAGTGGAGAAAAAATAAAAGGGATACTGAAGTGCATTCATTCCTGTAGTAAATTAAGTCTTGATTAGCTGATTATCAAAACATCTGATTTACATTTCTATAGACTTATTGCCATATGAGCAGGAAATTAATTGTGGAAGTAGGTTCAGTTTGGTTTTAATTTCAACAAATGAGAAAACCACATCTCTACTCATTCTAGGTGCTCTCCATTAGGACAGCATCAGGCAATTTTTTACTTGGCCAGTGGATAAAATATTAAAATTGTAAAGCCAAGAAACCAAGTATATTATAAAATAAGCCTTTCTCATGTTTAAGTATTTATTTGTATAAACTTAACTTTCTACAGAAATTCCTGTGGCAGTGGTAAGATTTGCTCTGATCTTGTGTATATTGACTGCAGGCTCCCCGGCAGGGGGAGGTCCGGGGTCAGGTAGCAAGGACTCCCACATCCTGCCCTTCCTGCTGTTCTGAACTCTCCACTCTGTCACTGCATTCTCTTGTGGTGAGGCACGTCAGTGCTGAGCATCTTGGGGTTTCCCTATGCAGAAACAGAGTTTATAATTTATAAGTCCAGGGCTTCATGTCCTAAAGTGGATTTGGTCTAGCCAAGAAAGACAGCTGCTTTTGGTCTGTCGGCTTTCCGAAGTTTAAATGGAGTATCTTGATTGTCAGGGTGACAGTCTGTCACCCTAGTGATATTAGGGTGAACAGGAACTTGCATTATGCCCTCTGACATAGCCTCATATGCTGGGGCCAGGGGAAGGGATTTCCTTTCCCATCTAGCACAGTTTGCTTGCTTGCTTATTTATTTATTTATTTATTTATTTATTTATTTGAGATGAATCCTCGTTGCCTCAAGAGTTTTCCCCCTCGGAGATAATAGCAGTGGCTCTCGATGGATCCATTTGTTGCCGTGGTGATGTGCCCACTTCTTTTGTTGGGGCTTCTCTACTTCAATAAGCCCCTTCCTGTTATCAGCCCGGTGAAAATGTCTGCAAGTTCTTCAGAGCTAATAAACAGCATACATCACTCCTTTCATCTGCTCACTATAGTGGGGCCTTGTGAGTGAGTGTGGAGTATGAATCGTACAGCTGCACTAATGGAACTCTGAAGAATGAGCCCCCGAGTCAGCAGCGCGAGTGCATGAGAGGGCCATAACCTTTCCCCTCCGCCCAAAGTCCCAGTGCTAGGATGCAGAAAGGACCACAAATAGCTGTACCTTGTTTGAACATTAGTGTATTATTCCAGCTGGGGAGCCTTTATTTGTTTCAAAACAGAATTTAGAGCCATCCTAGAAGCTCAGAATGATGTATTTGAAGCTAGCCCAGTTGACTAAAATTGTCCTGTGTTGGTTTTGTTGTGTTCCTCCTCCCCCAGGAATGAGATGGAAAGGCACTTCTTAGAGCTACTCCAGTTTAATATTAATGTTCCTGCTAGTGTTTATGCCAAATACTACTTCGACCTACGCTCCTTAGCAGATGACAATAACGTCAACTTTCTGTTTGCTCCTCTCAGCAAAGAGAGAGCACAGAACCTAGAGGTAAGGTTGTGCTTTTACTGTGTGGGGTTTTCTATGAGCCAAGCCACCAAAGCTGACGTGTGACTAAATCATACAAAGCAGGGGTTACCTGGAAAGGGGAAGGTTTTCAGTTAACACATGGAAGAGCTTATTAAGAAAGTTTTGGGTTATCTGTTTCTTTTTTGTATGAATCTTTTTGGTTTATATCTTATACTCTGAGTAACTGCTTTGAAGAAAACAGTATAATGACTATTATTCTCGTACTTGGTTATGAAATTTTATTGTATTTTTTTCATAATAAAGGAAGAGCTTATTAACCCTTTAGCATCTTATTTCCAGGGTCTTTTATGGTGTGTATAAAGATCTACATTATTAACAAATTACAGATGTTATCTCCTCTTTGATCATAATTCAGAATATTTTTAATCAAAATTAATGTTAATGGTTTTCCTTTTGAACGTTCACCCTTCTACATATCAGATAATTTCTTGAAATTGTGTCCCTAATTATGTCTACATACATTGCTTACCTACTATTCTTTTTTTTGGTACTGGGAATCAAACTCAGAATTTGGTGCTTTCCAGGCAGGCATGATGCCACTGAGCTGCTTCCCTGGCCTGCTTACCTACTACCTTGACTTTTACTCAGTTTGAAAATTCATGTCAGTTGTTTAGATATCATAATTCAAACTCATGAGCTTATTAGTCATAGCATTAGTGCCTAAGATGAGAGACCTGTACAATGTTTATTTCAAATACTGCATGTGGGAAATCATGGTTTTGTAATGGAATTGGTAACTTAATGGGGCAAAGTAATATCTATAGCTTATGACTGGTATTTATACACCAAAACAATTCACAACTGAAGTAGACGCATACTTGGAAATGGCACTTTCTGTGGTAGCTTGATGATATCTGAGAATAATGTTTTTCTACTGTAATCAGTGCACATTTGCAGGAGCACCTTGGATACCTCAGCCATTTAGACCTGTCCTACCCTTCGGCCTGTGCATGCCTTCCTCACTGACAGGTGCTTAGAGTGTTTAATAACTGATGAAGACTGGGTAGAATCTGGAGAGCTGAGCCAGTGTTTACAGATTGTTTTGCATGGGTGTATGTTCATTATATTTAAGGAATGATTGCACATGTAACAGATAATTGCTGTGAAGACCCTATTGCAGTATCTTTGACATCTTTGAGAACTCAGCTTTAAAATAACTGAGTACATTTCTTTTTTCCTGGTTATCTAATCAGCACCCTTAAAGGATGTTACCTCAGTGAATTGGCAAGACGTACCATCCCCAGATCCTGGCATTGTAGGCCTCAGGCAGAGCAGCTAGAACTGTGAAGTATCGAAAAGAATGTGCATGTGTGACATCAGTGCTGCTCTTTTTTCCTTTAAAATTGGAATTTTAAAAATTCTACATGTGTTCTATTTGACTTTCCTAGGCCATTTCAAGATTGTGTGAAGACAAAGACTTGGGTAGAGCTGCAATACGAAGATCTTTGAGTGCTGACAATTTCATTGGTGTTCAGCGCTCTAATGCTATCCTCTCTTAAGAGGGAGAAATGAAGGATAATAAAATCATGAACCCCTCATCCATAGACTGGAGAAATACCACCTCTCCTGCTCAAAACCCAGCAAAGTTAGTATTTTCACCAAAAGGAAAGACCCTGAATTCAAGAGACTCCTGGACAATGATAGTTGCACTCCATAGAGAGAATGGGATTTTGTCAAAGCAACAACACACCTTCTGTCTTTCTTAATGTAAACAGTTAAAAAAAAAAATCACTCCAAAGCAGAAGCTCCCGACTCACACAGAAATACCTGCTTAATTTGTAGGCCAATAGCTGTGAAATGTGTGAGGTTTTTTTAAATTACTACTTTAAATTTTTAGACTTTAAAGACACTAACAATGTAACTTTGATGTGTTTCCTGTTACCCCTGTCCATATTGCTGCATATGCCTTCAGAATCAATGGAGTATTACCATTAAATCATGGGGCTCTTTTTTTTTTTTTTTCCAATTACACAGTACTGGAAACAGAACCCAGGGCCTAGCCATGTGCTGGGCAAGCTCTCTAGCTCTCTGCCACTAAGCTACAACACCCAGCCAAAAACATGAGACTCAACACTCATGAAGCCACTTAGAAGTAGATGGTAGCATTGCTAGGTTATTAAAGGTTCTCCCTTTCTCCTGTACCATGGAAGCTGCTAGTCATTATTGGCAGTCAGTTTAAGACGTTCACACTCAGTTGAACAACTGGCAGTACTTGCATGACTGTCCCGTTGGGCGGCTTGTACCACTGGTGGTAGAAATGATAGTTATGCATGGGACAATCCTGCAAATATCACCAGTGGTGATTCAAGCCACTCAGCAGCGAGACATACAAATTAGGGCCTTGTTGTGAACATGTTAAACCAAAAAATCTGCTGGATAACACTTGCCATTCGTAATCTTTGCAAGCACTACTTACTAGCATCTTGGCACGTTTGAGGTCACAAAAAGATACCAGTTATTGACTGTCTACACTGAATGGGTCTACATCTCTTGTCAGCTATTAATGGTGCCTCTCATTTTCTGATCATTTTCCGCTTGTTAAATGTATTAAAAGATACAGTAAGTCCCTGACTTAACATTTGAGTTGCAACCTTTTCACAGGTTACTGTATAAGACTCACTTTGGGGGATGGGGATTTAGCTCAGTGGTGCTCGCATCTTTACAAGTGCAAGGTCCTGAGTTCGATCCCCAGTACCCCCCCACACACACAAAAAAAATCACCTCACTTTGTCAGCTTATGAATGAATCCAATTTACGAACAATTCTCCTGGAACAGAAATCGTTCCTAAGTTGGGGACTTACTGTATTTCCATAATGCCAACCCACATGGTGTACTGATAAATAGCAGATAGTAAGATACAAAGTGTCCAAAAGTTTGTGTAATATGTGTATACAGTAGTAATGTGCTTCGGCCGTCCATGGCACTGCAGCAGGAGTATAAACACTACAAACGTATGCAAAACATGATTTGAAAGTTTTAATTTTATAAATATGTAATATTTGCCTTTTGTTTGTTCCAGTCTCTTACAAATGTCTGCCTCCGGTGCCCTTGGCCAGCCGAGTGCGGCAGTGGTGAGTCAGACTGACTTGGATGTGCATCTTGGCTTTGAGCCATTAGAACTTTCAAATGATGTTATATAACTTTGTGGTGCCTACACTTCTATTGGTATGGGTACCAAAGCTTAAAATTACACTCATTTGGGGGATACTTTCTTTCTCTACAGAACTGTCCTCAATCTTCAAAGTAGTCCTTTCACAGCTGTGCTCTATCTGCTTTGATCACCTAATTTTTTTCCTGTGGGTTTGGTAGATTATGAAGAACAGTGTTAATTCACATGTGGTAAATGCAAAGAAATTGGACTTGATAGCAGGTGATAGTGCATCTTTCTTTTAAAAATCTCCACGTTAAATCTGAATAAAGGAGCCCTGTTTCAAGACCTATTTGAAAGAACTTAAAATGAACCTTAGGAACACTTCACAATTTAAAGGGCAGAGAGTAATTTTAGCAGATTTACAATGTTACCTAAATGTGAAGTATTAAAGATTAGTGTTTCCAGTTACACAAAGTCTATTTCTCTTAACCTTCTCAAGTGTAATTCTAGGTTTTTTGGTTTTTGTTTTGTTTTGAGACAGGGTCTCACTATCTAGCCCAGGCTGGCCTCAAACTCAACTTTGATCCTCCTGCCTCAGCCTCGAAAGTGCTGGGATTACAGGCGTGCAGTACCACGCCAGTTAATCCTAGGAATCTTGCCTGTAAACACAGCCCTTCTGGGCAAGGAATACTTCCTCTCAGCGTAGCAGAGCTTCACATTTTACATTGAGTGCTTCAGGTTCCATCATTTTTTTAAGACATAAATGATTAAGTAATGGCATATGACATATTACAAAAGAATTGTTCATGGAGTGTCAAGCTTGGAGATTTAAGTATTGATTTTATTTCAAAAAGAATGCTACAACTTAATGTGGTTTTTTTCATGTTTATATTAAAAGAAAATCTAATAAACTCTATTTTAATTAAAACACGGCTAGTGTGTTTATAATACTTCCTCTGTTCACATAACATTACATCTGTTCAGAATTTAAACATTTTATGTTGGTCCTGATGGGTTTTAAAGCATTTTCAGACTGACCCTACTAAAGCTGGTTTGATCCATTCCTCTAAGGTGTAATAATAAATTTCTTTTACTTAAGTGCTTTTCCACCTAAAAAGATAATTACACTCAAAGTCACTGTCTGGTCACAATACTTTTGCTGACATAGTACACTAGATGGCATCTTTCAAAGTACAATTAGGTAAAACATCAGAGAAAGAAGTGACAGGAATAGTGTAGAATTAGAATTTGAAGTTTCAGTTATATGGGAAAGAAAATGAAGGAACAGGAACTAGATTTGGACTTACTGTACAGAGGGAAGCATACAACTTGACCACACTGTTAAGCTGCTTTTGAGTAATTGGGCTGCCCAGGTTCAGTAATTTTCAGTCCTGACAGTATTGTTACGTATTCATCCATTTGTAATTTTTTTCAGTATAGTTCAATCTTTAAATGACTAATCATTTTCTTGATACATTCCTGATTAGGATAAATGACCTGACTGGATTTATAAGGAAAAAATTATAAAGTCAGTATAAGATGATTTGAGCCCTGTGTCAACCATTAAACAGAAAAGCTGAAATTGGAGTTTTAAAAAACTATTTGGGAGCAGCACACTAGACATGGACCTGTAAATTCAGAATATCACTAAAAACTGCTGTTCCCCATTTGGCCTTAACTCTAGAAGGCGGAACAGCACTTCTGAAAATGGGATATTGGGTCAACTTCAGGTCATATAAACAGCACTAGAACTAAGTTCTCTAATGTCATGGGACATGGAAACCAAGTTGCTAGTTGGGTGGCAAGTGGCAGTCTTTTCAAGGTTCTCTAATGGGAAGATTATAAAATGCAGTACCTGCCTGGATTCAAATTCATTTTGGGGATTTGAGGGTTTTTTTGTTTTGTTCTGTTTTGTTTTGGCAGTACCTGGGATCAAACTCAGGACCTTGAGCTTTCGAGGCAGGCACGGTGGCACTGAGGTAAATCCCCAGCCTGAGGTTTTGTTTTTTAATGTTGTAAAAAAGACCTCAAAATTTAACTGAACTTTTAACATCTTCATTGGCTAGAAGAGCCAAAGATTTGAAATGTTTAAAACCAATGAAGCCCATTTTTCAGGTCCAAAATATGGTTGCCTGCTAGGAATTTCATGTGGTGCCAGTATGACTCTTCCGCACTCCCTTTAGGGACAGGATCTTACCTTGTAGCCTGCATTGGCTTCAAACTCAGGATCCTCCTGCCTTAAACCTGAATGCTGGGGTTATAGGCATACATCAGGCTCCCATTTCTTCTCATGTACCTCCATATGTCCTCGAGTTACTGAAATCCAATAGCACTTAGTCCTGCTTTATAGCAACTTGATTTAGTTCTACAGCTCTACAGTATTCTCCCTGGCTTAAAGCTTATATTAACCGCAAAACATTCTTCATTTTGTATTCAGGTTAGGCAGTGTTTTTGGAAACTAGCTACCATATGCGGGCCAGCTCAGTCACCTTTCACTACCCAACCCTTCTCACTAGCCACATTTAGGATGAGTGGCCACTGTCCTGTCACCCAGAAGTTGCATTCTTGAGTATAGAACGACTTGGAAAAGCACCAAACAGCTAGCAGAGAAATAGCCCAGGTAAGTGCTAGTTTCAGTCTTTAGTGTAGTACCTGTTTCCCCAATCTGGTTTCTAAGGCAATTTCCACTGAACTGTTTTAAGTGGGTTTGGCAAGTAAGAACTTGGACATACTGTGAGATAAATTTTAGGAATATCAATTTGAATCTGTATAAGGACAACTGGGAATGTGAAATCATAAAAGAGGACTGAATCCTGAGTCCGGCGGTGGTGGTGGTGGTGGTGGTGGGCGGGGGTAATATGCTAAAGGGACGGGTTGGGTGACTTACACCTGTTGTAAGGCCTAAGCAGTTGAATGGGATTAGAGAAATTTGGTGATAGGCTCAGAGCCTAAATCCTCAGTGAGATAATCAGTAGTATCTGCTTCAAAAGACCTCAAAGGATACCCCAAATTAGTTCTCTAGCATTAAAAAACTTGCTTCATGTTTCTTCTCTCAGTTCTATAGCCCTTTACCTGTAACCCCAAGGTGGTGGCTTCTGAATCTCCTCAGTACGAGGACTGACTCCCCATCAAGGCAGAGCTCTAGTGTGACTCCACCTTCCATCAGCGCTTTGCTGGAAGCTACTGACCAACATGGCAGTGCTTAATGTAGGTCGCTGTGACCACTTCCAAAGCAGGAATATGAGGTTGGAGGAAACACAGGTTTTATTTATGGCAGTGCTGGGGATTGAAGCCAGGGCCTCTGCACTGAGCTACAGCCCTACCCGTTTTTATTTTTTGAGATAGGGTCCAACTGCTAAACTGTCCAGGCTGGGCTTGAGCTTGTGATCCTCCTTCCTCAAGTGCTGGGATTACAGGCCTGCCCTAGCAGAAATACAGGTTTTACATGTGGCACAGGCTCACTAGACCCCAGTGATCCATGCTGCCCACCTATTTTAGCTCTGCTGTGTTCCTGAAAGCAGCTTTTCCCAGCCTACTGTGCTTAGCAGTCTGCTGACCTCACAATCCTTGGTATTACATCTTCAGTCTAGGCCGAGAACTAGGCAGCATCTTACTTTCCAACATCTAGTAGTTCATCTAGCATTAGATGCCTGTTTCTAAATTAACCCCCTCCATTTCTACAACTCAAAACTATTCGTCTCCACCAATTCTCTTATGCTTTAAAACTGCTTTCATCTCCCTGGCTTGAGGATGGGACAAATTCAAGTTTTAGTTCTTTTTAAGTATTCCAGTTTTTCTTACGATGTGGTTCTCAGATCACCTGCCTCTCATCAACTGAAATTAGAAACTTTTCTAATGCAATGGATTGGATCCTAAAACAGGCAAGAACATTAGGAAATCTGATGGCATCGGGAGTTAACAGTAACGTGCCAACACTGACTTCATAGTTACAACAAATGTACTGTGTGTAAGATGTTAACATTAGGGGCACACAAGAACTCCGATTAATTTTTGCAACTTAAAATTTTGGAGTAATTTTAATTTACGAAAAATCTAAATTTAAAAGTTTAAAATCTCTGGGGTCCCACAGCTACTGAAGCTCAATTTCTGAGGCTGAAAGCAGAAGTGATTTTTACCCAAACTAAACCTTAGCTCTCAGTTTCCTTTCCATTCCTGAACAGCTGCTGCCTCCTTGCTTTACTTACTTTAACCTGATTTAATCTTCTAACACGTTTATGATGGAGCCGTTAATTCATGTCTTGCTGCCAGGCAGCTTGAACGACCACCAGTAGTACATGTATGACTGTCTTGAGTTGCATGGGACAATCCCATGTGTGGTACGAGCTGCCCAATGGAATAGTCATGTATGTACCACCCACCGGTGGCTCAAGCCAGTGGGAACATGTTACATATTCTGAACGCTGAGATATACTGTCACTACTATTCTTACCCCTTTTCACAGATGAAAGCAGTGAACTCCAAAGACATAGTGTTTGTGATCACAGCCAGTGAACAGCGGAGCTGGGAGCTGACAGTCTGCTTCCCAATCTACACAAAACCATTCCGCCTCTCAACTCTGTCTCATGACAAACTAAAGAGCTCTGTAACTAAATCACTGAAAGCAGCACTATTGCCAGTATATCATCCCAGGACCAACTTTCTAAAGTCCCCTTGCTCCTGCTGGTGACTGCCCTTTGCCTTTTTCATTGAAGCAAGCAAAGGACTGTCAATGATAGTCCTCTATGTGGCAGGTGCAGCTGCCCTGTCAGCATTCTGCTCAGCCACTGCCCTACCTCCAGTACCACAGCACTCTCTTTGACAGTTACATGTTCACATGCTGTCATTCACCTCTGAGTGGACTGTGCTGTCCCCTTTCTACACTTTAAATTCCTGATTATCCATGTTTTCCTACACTTTCCCAGAGCATTGCCTCAGAGCACTGCTGGAGAAAGAACACTGACAATACCAAGCATTAAAATGAGAGGGAGTTTGGTACACTGATGGCTAATGTGCATTTGGCAAAGCCACCATCAGTGGAATGTGGCCTGGTGATAGTATTCAGCCTTACCGAGCATTTCTCCAGATGAACAGGGAAGTGTTGACTTTAAATCCACTTCTGTCCCCCTTCTGGGCTCCCTCAATACCTGGTGCGGATCCAACCCCTACCCCTACCCAGACACACAGCACACACCGTCTGTCCACACAGACTCGGTGCAGACAGGCTTGACAGAACAGAACACAACTGGGCAGTGTCTGTACTTCCATGGGGCATCCTTCATTTCTTCAAGTGAATAATGAAACAATCACAGGATCAGTAGGAGAAACCTAGGAATATAGTCAAGTAAAACATGATTTAATTAGTTCTGCTTCTGGTGATTGGGATTAGCCCGATTTAACTTATTAATAAAAAATTTGCTGTTTATATTTAACTACATCTGAGAAATCTGACAAAGTTAGAATCCACATCTCTTCAGGTAATCTTAGAAAGCAGTGTCTCTCCACTAAAAACAAGGAGAAAAAATTTCTACAGCACCTTTTAATTTTCTTTACCATTGCTTTAATGCATTTTTAAAAGTTATCTACATTAATTGGGAACAAAGAAACAAAAATAGACATTTCTTTGTTTTTCATAAATAACTAATCTCCATATTTGATAAAAATCTCAAACCATTATTTTACCTTCCCACAAATATAATACATATAAAATTTCTCTGAACTAGTAAGGTCGACAAGTATCTTGAGACCAACATAACCACAGATGATCGTTGTGCTACTGACTTCCAGGAACGGAACAAAAGAAAATAAAACCTTATCAAGATGCTCTGGGTTTCATTAGCATTATGGATTCAGAATTATAATCATTTGCCAGGAATAATTTATAGATTCGAGTTGATTGTCTACAAATAAAATATTGCTGGCTTGCAAGTTTTGGCAGAGTTGCCCGTGACTGTGCTGGGTGGGATAGGCACTGTACATACATGAAACCATAAAAAGTATCGAATGCCCTGGACTCCAGCTACTGACTCTGTATGTGCCTCATCTGGCTCAGTAATAGATTCACCTGCACCAAACCCGTATCAAAAGTCACTAAATATCTCATATATATAATATATATTATGTATATATACACCAGTGAAACATACACATTATACATAGTTTGTAACAATATGAAGTAATATTGTTATAAATGATGTACCACAGACACACATTATCCTGGCTGAAAGAAATCCTGTCATTGTCATCAAGCTGCTAGAAGCTTCTGAGTTTTGAGTCAGGTTGGTTACTTACATCCTGCCTACTTTCACCCTTCTTTAATGTCTTGGCAGCTTTTTCTTGCGGAACCATCCTCCCCAACCCAGGCGTCTCCCTTCCCCAGGATCACTTGATTGGCCTTTGGAGACAAGAAAGGGCACACAGAGGGAGCAGGCCATTCTTAGCTGCCGTACCTCACACCTGCCTAGATTTGTGATGTGCTCCGTCCGTTTGCCACATTCGGTGTTAGAAAGCAGTTATTCAAAGCTTTCTCCCTCCTTTCCCCCTTGGTCTTTCTGTAGCACACAAAAGTGAAAGAAGCTTCTTAGCAGGGGTAGCAGTTCATTAAAATATACAACTGCGCTTCCTAGCTCTGGGGTTCCCATTCTGTACTGGAGAGTGCAGGTCACGGATGCCGCTATGAAGGTGCCGTGTGTGATCCGTGAGGTTTTCTCCTGGCAGCCTGTGTCAAGATTAGTGCGGCCCTGGCCCAGGAGGGGACAGCCTAATGAATACCAACTTTGAAACAGTGCTGTCGGCACATTATTTCAGCTTGCACATGCACACAATTACGCACAACACATACTCACAGGCCATGGCCACTGGCGGTGGTCACGTGAAAATCTGACAGAATAACCAGTAAGGCACCAAGAAAAATGATTTCCAGCCAATTCAGACATCTTCAAAATGTGAGGAGGGAAATAATATACATTTTAAGGACTTCTTACAATGTGGCCACCTGAGTCCTGGAGGTGCCATTATTCCTTGTGAAAATCTTTAGAATATTCACCCCCTGACCTAAGGAGGCAGTGCTTCAAACTGAACAGCCACAGGGCAGCCTGGAAAAGACATCTGAGACAAAAGTGGACCCTGAGTCCTCTTCAACTTCGTGAGGCTGCCTAGGAAGAAGTAGCTGAACTCCCCCACAGCCTTTCATTTTTTAGTTGTTTTTTATGAGTCTGATTTGTCTTCACAACAAAAATGCAGAGTGGAGGAAAGTATGTGACCGAAAGCGGGGAGTGGTTATAAATAAATGCAACTTCTCTCCCTGGTAGGGTCAAGGTGGCTATTAGTAAGACTCGAGGGAAGCAGGTGGGCTGGATCTGTCTTTTAGGGAATGAGAAAAGAAGGAAAGTAGAGGTGAGGAGAGAAATGACATGAAAAGGTGCCTCTGAAACTGGACCCCCCCAAAGCATTACCTAGCTCACCATCTCATTTTAAAGTAAAGAAAAAGCAGGAAGTGGGGCCAGCCCATGTCAGGCACAATGACCAAAGGGAAGGAAGACTAAGGGAGACAACAGGTCAAGGTGATCGGGAATAGGAGAGGAGCTGGGGCCTGGGAGTCTATTGCTAGGTTCTAGGAAGAGGCTTCCAGATACACAGAAGGATAAGATACGCACAAAGCTCTGCAGCTATGGCTGCTGGGTTTTGTGAAATCCACTGAAGCTTTAATTTTGGTCAGAGGATGAGCTGTTTTTTAAGAAATGTGGACAGCCCTTGAAAGGCCTTCAAACTACTAAGATTCTCCTCACCAGCTAAGTATTTAAATTCCCGTTTATCTACTCAACACCCATGCAGTAATATTAGTCGAGGCTGAAATTTAACTTTTCCAACTTTGATGCAAATGAAGCTCAAGTGCCAAGATTCCGGTTATTTGCCTAGCAATGACTTTGGCCATTTTAGCTCCTTCAATTCAGTCCCCATGCGGTCCCAGTCTCTGGTGTTTGATGCACTGTCACCCTCCCCCAGCCATGGCCTCACTCTTCATCAGTGAACCTTTAAACAGATTAGAAAAGCAAACAGAACTTTCTAATGGCAAAGAAACCTGTGTGCATGTGTGTATATTCATCAGTGTATAAGCTTTCATACATGCAGGAAGGAATGTTAAACAGATGAGGAAAGCAGTGTGTGTGCGTGCGCGCGCACTCAGCAATACATGGGCTTTCTCAGAAGAGGAGGAAAAGGAACAAAAAAGCAGGGGAGGAAAGAGCTTTCCTCTCACAGCAACATTAACTGATTCATATCTGAGAGCTTACTCAGGGATGTTATGGGTTTCAGTTGTTTTCAGATTGCAGAGTTCGGTCTTGCTGCTCTGGGGACATCTGGCTCCAAACCAGCGGAGTCCAGGGTCACACACTTGTTTTCTCTCAGAGCAGCCACAGTCTATTCACAGGTAGCTAGCGCCCTTCCCCAGTCTAAGCGCTGGGGGTGGGTGTGGTTTCTAATCACAGCTCTCCAGGAGAGGAGGAATAAGAAAAGCAAAAAGGCTGTTTAACATGATAAAGGAGGTGTGTGGGGGGGGGGAGCAGATAAGAGAAGCATTGGAAATGTACTTTAATTACTGGAAGCATATCCGTTTTAGTCCTTCAGCTCAAAAGGGAGCCCCCTTTACGGATGATCCCTAAGTACTTTAAGAAGGGAATGGGTTTACTTTCCTCAAAATTCTAACACAAGCTCCCTAGGCAAAGTTAAGGATGTAGGCGAAATCCTTAGGCGCTCCCTACCCCTGTCACTTTGGGGAGGTCCTGACCACATTAGGCTCTGCCTCCCAAGAGGTCTGGGGATAAACACAGGAAGAAGCAGCTGGCTTCAAAGCACCTTGGACACTGTAAGCAGTGGAAGAAAAAGATACTCCATACCTTCCCAGTCACAGCAACCCAAATTTTCACTGTTCACATTTAAAAAAAAGTCACAGGTATATTTTCTCATTTTAGACCACACAGTTCAAAGAAATCTGAACCACGTGGGAACTCATTACAATGCCAACTTTAGGATTGTAACCCCTACCCCCTGCAAGCAAAGGTAAATTGTGTTGCCAAAATGCAACAGTTAAAAATTAAGAAAAATACATATAAATTAAGAGGGTTCCTGTAAAGAAAGCAGTAAGAAACGCAAAACAACACGCGTGAGCTGAGCCACTCCTAGACCCGAAATCCTTGGAGAAGGCCCCAAGCTACGCGGGGAGGGTGCATCAGCACCACGAAGGTAAACAGAAGTGACCTTCGAAAAGCTACCTAGCCAGCCGCTCCCCCTCGGTTCCCAGGAAGGCTCCCCGGCCAGAGCCTCCTATACAGGGCCTCCTATACGTGGGACAAGGACACCTGCTTGTGGTAGGCAGCGGTGGGGCCCGATGGCCCGGTCCTGCCCGTGAGAGTCGCGCTCGCCTCGTAGTCCCCCACGGCCACGGCGCCGCCGCTCTTGTGCGCACGCCTCGGACGGCAGCAGCAGCGGCTGGTGAAGCGGCGCCACGACTCCACTGTCTTGCCGGACCAGATCCAGACGCCTGATGTGATACCCACCACGAGGCACATGAAGTACTTGAGCATGAGCACCCAGTACTCAGGCTTGGCGCGCGGCTGGCTGGTGTCGCGGCCAGGGCATGAGCAGGTGAGTGCCGCCTCCCAGCTCTCGCGGTAGTGCTGCTCGTACAGGTAGCAGATGACCACGATGCTGGCAGGCACTGTATAGAGCAGCGTGAAGATGCCAATGCGGATCATGAGCTTCTCTAGTTTGTCCGTCTTGGTACCACCCTGCTTGATGACACTGCGAATGCGGAAGAGTGACACGAAGCCCGCCAGGAGGAAGAGCGTGCCCACCAGCAGGTAGAGCACCAGCGGGCCCAGGACGAAGCCGCGCAGTGAGTTCAGGTTCTGGTTGCCCACGTAGCAGATGCCAGCCACGGGGTCTCCGTCCACGGAGCTCAGCGCCAGCGCCGTGATGGACTTGATGCTGGGGATGAGCCACGCGGCTAGGTGGAAGTACTGCGCGTAGCCTGCGATGGCCTCGTTGCCCCACTTCATGCCCGCAGCCAGGAACCAGGTGAGCGACAGAATGACCCACCAGATGGAGCTGGCCATGCCGAAGAAGTAGACGAGCAGGAAGACGACGGTGCACAGTGCGGGGCCTGTGGTCTCGTAGTGGATGTGGCTGTGCTCACGGCTGCAGGCGACGCTGGCATGACCCACAACCAGGCGCACCAAGAATCCCAGCGACACGCACAGGTAGCAGGCGGACAGGAAGATGATGGGGCGCTCGGGGTAGCGGAAGCGCTCCATGTCAATGAGGAAGGTGGCCACAGTGGTGGCGGTGGAGATAAAGCACAGCACTGACCACAGGCCGATCCAGAACGTGGCGAACGTGCGCTCGTCCGGGCTGAAGGATGGCTGGTAGCAGGGCACGGCGCAGTTGGGCACCTGGCCTGTCCGCACCTTGTTGTAGAGCGGGTGCGACTCCTTCAGGATGGGCACGAAAGGCTCGCGGCACGTGCACAGGGCAGGGCCCCCCGCGCTGCACTCGCCCCCGGAGGAGGGCGCCCCCGCCGGGCCGGGGACGGTGGGCTTGGGCGCTATGGACCTGGGGGGCGCCGTGGTGGCCTCGCTGCGGTTGTAATCCATGCACAGGACCTCAGCGTCGCGCCCCAGCACCGGGAGGCGGTCGCAGCTCATGCGCTCGGGCCAGGCAAAGCCGTACTGGCGCATGAGCGGCGAGCATCCGGCCTTGGCGCGCTCGCACACCGAGCGGCAGGGCGGCAGCGGCTTGTGGTAGTCCGGCAGACAGATGGGCGTGTACATGGAGCACAGGAAGAAGCGCAGGTCTGGTGAGCAGTGGATCTCAACCAGCGGCCAGAACTGGTGCACCTCCAGGCCCGCCTCGTCCTGCGTGTCGTGGTTGAACTGGTTGGGCATGTGCGTCAGGTTGTAGCCGATGCCACGGCACATGGGAACCGTGATTTCCTGGCACACCGGGGCCTTGGACGCGGCCGCCGCCCGGCCCACCAGCTGTGCCAGGAACAGCAGCAGCAGCGAGGGCGGCGCGCACGGGTCGGGCCGCGCCATCGCCCCCGCCCGGCCCCGGCCTCCCGTGCCCCTAGAGGGGCCCTCGCAGGCCGAGCAGTGCGGGGCTGCCCCCTCCCGGGCGCCTCGCGTGACGATGGGGCTGACAACCTGTTGGTTTCTTTTTCTCTTAAAGAAATCCGTCCAGAGACAAACTGCTTCAGGCAGGCACTGCGGCTCCTCGCCTGATAGGGCTGGGGAGGGACGGTCAGGCTCCGATCCCAGGGGAAGAACTCTTGCAAAAGAGAAGAAACACCGCGACCACAACTCTCAGAAGGGCGTCACGGCTGGGTCCCGGGGGCAAGGTTCCGATCTCCAGGCTACCCTTCTCCTTTCGTCCTTTCCACCCCCAGACCAAGTGCTCAGTCCCTAGCCCTCCCTCTCCCGGCCGGGCCTCGAGGTTCAGGGTGCTCGGCACCCCGGAAAGGGTCAGACTGAGGTAGGGGAAGGGAAGGTGCGAGCTCTCACCTCTGGGGATCCCGCCGAGAGGGCCGAAGTCCGCAGCCAGCCTGGCCCCGGGTCCCCCAGACACTCCGCTCAGAAACGCAATCCCAGGCGGGCGGGCGCGGGGAAAGTTTAGCGACAGGCTGGGTCCCCGCGGCGGCGACACATGCTAGCAGGTGGGGCGGCTCAGAGAGCGGGGCGCCCCCCGCGCGCGGCCGACGCAGGCCGGTCTCTCGCAGTCTCTTTCTCCGAGGCCCCCCGGCATGATCCGGGCGGAGCGGGGCAAGGGCAGGCCGTGGGGAGCCGGGTCCAGCCGGGCGCGGGGCGAGTGCGCTCCGCAGCACCTGGCAGGGGAAGGCGGTGAGCGGCTGGGACCCGAGCAGTCGGGGCTGTACGGTGAGCGCCTGCTGCAGCCGCTGCGTCCCGCCGCCGCTCGCCTCCTCCCCTGCAGGGGGCTCCGCGCTCCAGTGGACTCCTGGGGCTGTGGCGGTGCTCAGGACGAGCCCGGCTCGGCTCCTCCCCGCGCTCCGCACCCCTCCACCTCCCTCCCGTGAGCGCGGAGCAGCGCACAGCAGCAGCAAACTCCAGGCCGGGCCGACTGCCCTCGCGCTCCCGCCTGGGTCACCTGCTTCTAATGCCGGCCAAGAAGCCCCGCCCCTTCCCCGCCCCCGGGCTCCGTGTCCGCCCGGGGCTGCCGCGCCACGCTCTCGCTCGGCCCCGCCCACTGCCCCCAGGGCTCGGCCTCTCCCCTGGCACCCTCTGGCCCCGCCCGGAGCGGGCCATTGAACAGTGTTGGCCAATCACAGGCGAGAAAATGATGGAGGCGGGGAGAATGCTAATCACACCGCCTTGAGAACTGGGGCGGGAATCCCGGGCCTGAAGTCCCACTGAGTTTGCCGCACGCGCTCGCCTGCTGCACGGTACTAGCTACGAAGCTCTCCTTTCAGGGCCCCACTTCGGCTCCTCTTGCATCCTAGCCCTTAAAGGTCAGCGCTTGTGTAAATAGAACTGCAGTGCCACCTGTCTCCCTTCTGCGCGCTTGCACTGGGTGACGAAGAGGCAATACTTAGTCCCTAGTGTATGCCTAACAGTAATTAATCGTCATTAATGCAAGACCTGAAGCTCCTACAATTTCGAGGCAAGTACACGAGGCAAGTACGCGATGCAGGAGGGAAACGGAGCTTTACCAGCCTGATCGAGGAGAGTGAGCTCGTATAAACCGGAGGTCCCGACAGCCTCGCTCCCCGAGTGTCCCGGCGCCTGTCACGCGCGCGCGCGGCGAGTCCGGGACAGGCAGCTGGCAGCGCCTGCGCCTTGGCCCTTCCCCCAGGGACCTTCCCTAGCCCCTAGGCCCCGACCTTTATACGGTTGCATCTCGTAATCACTTCTTGCTGCTGTGACAAAATGAGTTTCTGACATTGGTAGGCTCCAGGAATGTTAGTCCTTATCAGCGAGTTTTCTAATCCCAGGCAGGTCCGGAGTCGCTCACAGGTAGCCTGACTCAGGGCTCCGTTCCGGCCGGGCCTCCGGGCTGCCGGCTAAGCCCGGCTCCGGAGAGCCGCAGGGGGCTAGGGGCGCCCGGAGCAGGCAGGCAGCAGGATCACGCAGGGCGGCCTCCGAGTGGGTTGTTGGGCTGCAGGTTTTAAATGTTCTACAAATGCCTCTTTTCTGTGTGTTCTAATTAGGTTGGAAGACAGGTGTTTAGCGTGCTAACCAAGACGGTTTAAATTGTGTCCCTCTCTCCCATCCCCTCCTTCCACTAAGAGAAAAAGGCTTTAAAATAGGCAGTGTCTGGGACATTTGAAAGACAGGGCTGGACTCTGTGGCTGAGACCCATTGCGAGTTATTGTCTTTTCTGGGTTGCCTGTATACACACTGGGAGACTAAGTTGCAGAAGAGCCATCTGGGTCCTGCTCATCACCCGACTTTGTGGGAAATAGAGATTATATGTATTAACCCCATCCTCAAAATTAAAAAGGAATAAATACAAATCACTAAACAGACATCATAAGCATTCATGATGTTTAAAAGGTACATCCCATTTTCCATTATTTTAGCTCTTTTGTTTGGGGGAACTGCTTGGCACCTGGTCTGCAAGCATCGCCGTTGAAAGTAGTGGGAGCTGGAAAGCTGGGGTGCACAGGCTGCCACTAAAGGGAGCCGGGGTGGAAGGAAGCGTGTGCGCCTGTGCACATGCCCAGGGCGGCCCTGGGCTTCCTCGCCCTTCTTGCAGCGTGTGCGTTATTGGGAATGGACAAATGTTGGCTAACAAAATTACTTGAAGTTGGAGAATGTCACTCACACAGGAATTTAGCCAGAATACTTGTGTTATTTCACTTGGTTCTGACTCAAACTGGTTTGTAAACCTTCTCTCTTAATCAACTGCAAAAACCTTAATTTTATTTAGAGATCTTTAAGAATAATAGAAGAAAACACTTCCATAAAGACTTATTTTGTGTTGTATTGCTTTTTATATCATTTTAATCTTTGCTTTTCCATATATTCAAGTTAAAGGCAATTTCAAATATGCTGTTTAACAGTTAGGCAGGGTGCTAAATAATTCATGTATTTTACCTCATTTAATCCATCCAACAATCAGATGAAGAAACTGGTACCAAAATGACTTGCTGAAAATTATTTAGTTCATGGAAATGGTAGAAATAAAATGTTTTACATATCATAATGACTAATAATGGTTGGGTAATAATGATACGATGTTATAAAAAATTGCTAAGAGCAGATTTTAAGAGTTTCCACTCTACAAAACAATAAGTAATAACTTGTTTTAGCCACTCTACAATGTATATAATTTTTACTTGTCAAGTAAAAAATTACTTAAAAACAAAAATTTCTGAGTCAACAAATTAGAAAACAGTAATTTTTAAAAAAGATGCCACTTATTTACTTTGTGGTGTTGGGGGCTTTGCACATGCTAGGCAACAGCTCTAGTACTTTATACCCTCAGCCCATAAAGTTGCAGTTTTAATGTTTTAGAACATTACCAACCATCCGTATTACCAAGCAAGTTACTTATTTCTCCTTCCATTTTCCATCTGTACAGCCATTCAACAAACATCAAATTTCTGAATTGAAGATACTTTTTAATTTAATTTTTTTTTTTTTTGAGACAAGTTCTTGCTTTGTGTTTAGGCTGGCCCTGAACTCACTTTGTAGCCTGGGCTGGCCTCAAACTTATGGTGATCTTCCTGCCTCTGCCTCCCAAGTGCTGGGATCACAGGCATGTGCCACCATGCCTAGCCCTGAATTGAAGATACTTTTGCTATATTGAACATACTTCTACAGAACCTAACTCATGAAATTCAACTTCACGTTCAAGGTATGTTTATTAATTGTTGAAAATCTTGAATAATGTGAACTATTCCATTTAATAAGTGTGTGACATTACATATATTTTGAAGTATTGATTTTGGATTTTGTCATCAAGGGATACTTACAGGATTTTAAATCTTACTAGGTTTATGTTTGCACATGAATTATTTTTCAATGCTGTAAGAATCAAGAGGTAGCTTTTTTATACTCTTATTTGTTTTGCAGTTCTGGACATCCAACCCAGGGCCTTCACACTGAACTACATCACCAGCCTCTGTATGTGTGTGTGTTTGAGACAGGGTCTTGCTAAGTTGCTCAGCCTGGGCTTGAACTTGAACTTGCCATCCTCCTGCATTAGCCTTCCAGAGTGCTGGGATTACAGACACACATCACCATGTACACTATTTACTATCTTGAAAATTGACCCTGAAATGGTGTTGTAAACATAGACACCTTTGATATATATATCTGGGCATGAATGAATGAATGAATGAATGGCAGCTGAGATTAATTTTTTCAACTTCACAACTGGCATTGAGTGCTTGGGTGCAGCCTTGCCACATGAACTACATCTCTCAGGTTGGCCAGACTCTACTAAC
Organism: Heterocephalus glaber; assembly: GCF_000247695.1. The sequence goes on along the minus strand of NW_004624765.1, from coordinate 8,218,405 downwards.
TGTGGCAGCATTAGGTCCAAACTCAGCTTTGCCCTTACTAGCTGTGCACTGTGGGATTTCCCAGTTTTCAATATTCTCTTTTGTATATTACTTTAACAATGCAAAGAAACATATTATTTTCAGGTGTGTTTTATTTCTGACCACACTCCAGGGTAAAAGCTATCTTTAGCAAGCAGACATTACTAAGTTTAGTCCAAAGCACAGGTGGTCTCACTTGCCCAGGATCAAAGTGCATGCACCTGACGTCAGCAGCCATTGTGCACACACAAGCCAGCACGGAGCAGGAACCCACACGCGCCTGCCTCCCTCACAGAAACAGTATCCCCAGACTGGTTCCTGCCATGTCCTCAGCATCTTCCTATCCCATCAGCCACATTCAGGTGAGAAACCACCAGGGGATTAGCCCCAAGAGACATTTGTCCAGGTCGATAATGAGAAAGCCTTGTTCACATTGTAAGTAGAAGAATTCAACTGTGATCTCTGGTCTTCTCCCCTCCCATGGTAGAACTGATAGAAAAGTAAAAGCAGCGCTCTTTTTCTCTCCCAGGTAATGGAGGCACCAGTCTTCCCCACATTGATCAGTGCCTCTCAGCTGCACATTATAACCACCTTGGAAGCAGTAAGAACCACTGAACCTTGTGCCCTGTTAAATCAGAATTTCTGGTTGAGGAATCTAGAAGTTGCTTTAAGAGTTTTTTTGTTTATTCAATTTGTTGCTGTTTTAACTGTGGAGATGATTCTAATTTTCATGTAGGCTTGAGAACCACTGAAAAGATGTTTATGATGTGTCCTCAGAATACCCCTAAACTGGGCCAGGGATGTAGCTCAGTGGCGCTGCACCTGCCTGGCAAGTGCAAGGTCCTGAGTTGGATCCCTGGTACTGGAAAAAAAAGAATAGCCCCACATTTGGGCCTACCTAGGTGCAAGAAAGGGAATAACAGCTGGGTGTGGCACCGCATACCTGTAATCTCAGTCCTCTGGGAGGCTGATGCAGGAGGATCCCACATTTGAGCTCAGCCTAGACAATTTAGCAATTTCGCAAGGCTGCTATGAAGGGAGGGGGCTGGGGATGTAGCTCAGTGTGAAGGCCCTGGGTTCAATCTCTAATGCCATAAATAATATGATATTAAAAATCATAGTAATATTAAAAATTAGTTGCATTGGTGTGGAAAATGGAGTGTCCCGAGAGAAGCAATAGGGAAGTGTGTTCTAGACTAATTGCATCTGAGTCTGTTTAGGTTGAAGGTAAAACTATGTAAAGCAGTAGGTTTGAGGTAAAATGTATTAGCAGGAATGATAACCATAATAACAGCAACAGACGAATATTGAGAATTTCCAACATGCATTTTACATAATCTTAAGCATTTAACATACATAATCTCTTTTACCCCCACAAATCCTGTAAGATTTATATTCTTAACGCCATTCTGTAGGTGAAGAAACCAAGTTCAGATAAGCTGAGTAACTTGCCACGCCTTCCAGCTTGAGTTTCCTTGACTTCAAAGTCTGTATCAATCGCAGGCCTCACTGAAGGCCTGGCAGCAAGCATGCATGATGCATGGGGGCCCAGTACTCACCACGGTAAATCCTAAGATAAGCAAGGTCCCTGTTCCTCAGCATCCCTTCCTGGGGATTGAGTAGAATCTTCAATTCTGGTCTGGTCCCTTGCATGTGGAAATAAAGTGTAGGAAGCTGACAGCTCTGGATTCATCTAGAACCCAGTAGTGTAAATCCAGATGCAGCCTGTTCTTTGGGCTTCGAAGAGCAGCCCTGAGGTGTGCCCCTCACACAGACTTCAAAACCTCCTGGTTCTTGACAAAGGAAGCCTCCCATAGCTGAGCGTTGATTCTGTACCTGCTGTGAGCCAGGCACTGGTCCCAGAACCCCAAGGAAGGACAGCATGGAGGGGCAAAGCAGGGCCTGGGGCGGCCCATCGGAGGAACTTAGTGGCTCAGTGAGGACCCAGGCTTGCTGGAAGGCTGAGTGTGAGTTGGTGATCCCTCAGAGTTTGCTGCAGGAAACAAACTACTCCAGGTGTTCAAGCAGAGAAAGATTAGGGCAGGGACTTATACTGCTGCTAAAAGGGCTGGAAGTGTAGAAGTCAAGAGGCTGCCCCTGGAGTCCTAAGGGTAAGGGCCCACCCACCTCAGTAGCTGTGATCTAGAAGTCAGGATGGTTCTTCATACTTTACGTCCCCTAAAATAAGACCAGATCTTATATTAATTTTTGCTCCAAAAGATGCAATAGGCCTTATTTTGGGGGGATGTCTTATTTTTTCATGTACAACAATCTACATTTATTCATGTATAAAAATCTACTCTTTTTTTTGGTACTAGGGATCAAACTCAGGACCTTGCGCTCTAGAGGCAGGTGTGGTGCCACTGAGCTACATCCCCCGGCCCTGGCTGACCATCTTAACTGGGGCTTATTTTGGGGTAGGGCTCATATTAAGAGCATCCTGAAAAATCCTGCTAGGGTTTATTTTCTGGTTAGGTCTTATTTTCTGGGAAATACAGTGCCACAGAGCTGGTGACAGGCCACTCCGAGCGACACCAAGCCCGGCAATATTAGCTATCTCGCAACATTACTTCTTATGATGGGGAATCTTGATGCTCAGTCAGTTTTGTTGAATTGGGTAACACCTAGGAAATGAGTAATGGACACTTCTGGGTGTGCCTGTGAGGTGATGGGCCTCAGGCTGAGGGGAGCCCCACCCCAAATGTGGACAGCACATTGTGCAGGCCCTGGGCCTGGGTGGGACAAGGTAGGAGGAGGAGCAAGCTGGTGGCATGTGCTTTCCTTGGGGTTTCTCTCTGCTTCTTGGCTGCCATGAAATGAGCAGCTTTCCCCTACCTAACCTTTCTGCTGTGCTGTTTCTGCATTTGAACTGCTGGCTATGGACTAAAACTTCTGAAACTGTGAGCCAAAAGGGACCCTTTCCTCCTTTAACATGTGGGTGTCAGATAATGTGTCTCAGAAACAAGACAGTGGCTAAGACACCATCCTCCTCCTTCAGCCTGCTGGGTAGCTGGTATTACAGGTGCATGCCACTGTGCCTGGGTATAACGATTCTTTTTTGTTTTTGTTTTGTTTTTTGGCACCGGGGATCGAACTTGGGACCTTGCGCTTTCGAGGCAGGTGCCGGAACCACTGAGCTAAATCCCCAGCGGTATACTGATTCTTATAAAATACAATCAATCAACCAATCAATTTTTAAAAAGGATTCTAGGTCAAGATTTTTAAAGAGGGCATGCCAGTATAACTACCTTGTGATTTATTTTATAGTTTTGTGGTTATCTATTCCCAGATCACTTTTCTCCACTAGATTATATGTTCTTGCAATCTCCCGTTCCCAGCTCCTTCCCTGGAAGACTATTTTGTAAAGATAACTGATATTTTCCAAAGATAACTGTAACTGTAAAAACTGCTACCACCCCATGCGCTCCTTTGCAGTGTGACTGCAGAGTCATTCTCCCACAGAGGAGGTGGTTAGAAGGTCCCAGTTTGCGTCTCTCAAATCCTGGTGGGCCTGGGATGGTTCCAACCATGAGAGTATGTTGGAACAGTACTTCGAATAGGTCAGCAGTGGCCACGCCATTTCCACCTGATTGTCTGGAGCACTGTTTCTTTGAAATGCTTCCTGCTGGAGCCCACAGGGAGTGGCCCATTGACAGTCCCAGCTGACAGTCCTCGTTGCCCCAGCTGCTTTCTGACACGTGGTGAAGGTGCTTCCAGTCCCCAGCCTTGAGTCACCTCAGTGGCAAACCTTCCCAGGGGACGTGCCCGACAGCATGATACAGAAGCAAGTATCACAGCTAGGCCCTCCCTAGGATCCTGAGCCCCAGCCCCAGGGAGTACAATTAAATAGCTGTTGTTTTACACCCCTCGCTTGGAGAGCTTTTTTACAAGAGCAATGACTGGAATATCCCAAACCTTCCTGCCTGTGAACTCTTAGATGATCGCGGAGACAACTTTTTTCCTTTTCACCTGACCCAGTTGGTGATCAACTTAGGCACTGAAGCTTGAGAACTTTCATCCATCTCACTTTCATCCTGTTGAATTTCACTGTTGATGATATGCATGTGAAATGTCTAATCTTTTAAAACACAAATCTTCGCCATTGATCTTAATATCCTGCTGCAGTGAGTTCCCCAGGTCAATTGTGTGCAGTGGGGGGAAAAAAAGGACCTCCTTTTATCCATTTTAAACATGCTTCCTTTTCATCTCATCTTGTCCTCTTGTTCTTCCCCAAGTAAAGCGATTTCCATTTTGTGGGGACCTAGACACAGAGGACTGAGTTGAGACAATAATCTTCCTTTGAGCTGGTCTCCCAGAAGGTCTCAGGTGCACTGGGACACCGAGTGTGGGTTTAACTGGTGACATAAAGGTGGGAGAGACACCATTCTAATTAGTCACAGGTTCAGTTCCAAGTGTTTAAAAATGGCCACTATGTTTGGCAAGAGGCAAGGGTAACTTCTTCTAGGGCTGGTAAACTGAGCTGAGGGTGGTGGGGAAAAGACTGGGAAGAAGCCTGGGTTTGGTCTCAGCTTGCAGACCAGCTGGGGCCTTTGGGCACGGCTACCTCTGGAGCCCACTTCATTGGCTAGGAAATGAAGAGGTTCAACTAGAAGGTCCTGCAGAGCACTTTGACCCCTAACAATGTATGAATTCTATTCGCATCATTTAGAAACATCTGCCACAAGCATGCATGGGAAGAAGGAGTTTGGACTCCAAAGAGTGTGCTTTCTTAGCTCTACAGCAGGGCCACACAGGACAACAACAACAACAACAAGTTGTCTTTTTCCAAAACAGAATTCCAAGTAGGCTTGTTATCAAACATAGATTCCTGCTGTGCATGTTAAGTGACATCCAGCAGCCTGCGTCCTCTGCCTTTCTGGGCCGCTCCCTCCGTCGCTTGGGTTTGCTTCCATGATGTCACAGCTGCATCGCTGGACATTTGTGCTGGGACGACTTCACACCAAGTGACGGGAATGAACAGATGGGTGACAGCTTCTGCTGCATGGCTCACCTCGTGGAGGAAAAGAGAATATTATCCTGGTGAGCAATGCAAAGGGACTGGTCACTTCAGTCTCAAACCATCTGAACTTCCTCTTGAGCCTTTTTCTCCACAGAGAAGGAAAAACACAGTGGCCATGTGGGCTGATGGAAAGCACTCTGCTCTGTCTCACTCAGCCTGATTCTTCCCACTTCATTTCTGTCCTGCTAAATATTTCTTCTGCGGTGTGATTCTTAGAACTTCTTGAGACATAACTCAGACCTGAAGCTCTACATCCTGCTTTCTCTAAGTGAATTTTGACTTTGCAGCCTCAAGTGGTGGCCACATTTCTCATATCTGGTCTTGGGCTCCTCACATGCTCACTACCAGTGCAGGGTTTCTAGGTATTGGGGAATAGATTGCTTGTGATCAACACACTCTATCATTAGCAACAAGGAGCGTGCCAAGCCTCAGGGGAAACTTATTTGCAAAATTAATGAATGAACCCCAGAGGTCCTTAAAATTCATGGAAGGTATAGACAAAATTTTAGCTAACAAGGGCCGGGGATTTAGCTCAGTGGTTTCGCTGCCTGCTGTGCAAGCACAAGGACCTGAGTTCGATCCCCAGTACCAAAAAAAAAAAAAAAAAAAATTTTAGATAACAAGTAGGAGAAAAACAGCAGTGAATAAAATATTTAGTGCCTAGAAGAATTTTTTGAAAATGGCACTCTGAACAAGAACCCTTCCCCACTTTCCTTAATTACAAAACGTGTCTCAGTGACCCATATGACAATGCAGACTTGAAAACATCATGGCAAAATTTATAACTAATGATATTTTGGGGAAAACTGAAGAGCTTGTAGGACGAATGGTTTGCTTGAGTTACTTGGTTAAAACAAATCATGGGTGGCACCGCCCCCACTGGGCTGACTTCAAGAAACTCTTGTGCTCTACTTTGTCATCCTTCCCTTCCTCAAACCCCTGGTATTCACTAATCTTTTATACTGGTTTTATGGGTTTGCCTTTTCAAAATCGCCTATAGTCAGAATCATGTAGTATATTGTCTTTTGAGAATGATTTCTTTCTTTTAAGTATGCATTGAAGATCCCCCCCATGTCTTTTTGTGCTGCTCTCTCTCTTTTTTGGGGGGTGGGGAGGTGGGGCTGGGAATTGAACCCAGGGCTGTTATACCACAATGACTCATTTTTCTTTTTTTTTTTTTTTGTATTCTTTTATTGGTA
>NW_004624765.1:8126709-8201441 GCF_000247695.1 Heterocephalus glaber | reverse complement strand
CACCATGAGCAAAATCTTTGTTGTTATCTAAGTAATTATTTCTGATTTCATTTTTCCCAGATCCTCTTTTGTTGTCAGTTCAGAGAGTCCAGGTGGTTGAGTATCAGATTGTTCCATCTCGTTTCCCTTTGGGGTTGTTGTAGGTGATCCAGAAGTCTGTTTCTGAGGCTTGTTTATGTGTCTTCTCATTTCCACGGGTTGGGGTGGGGGTGCTTCTGGCGCCTGCATGGCTCACCTTCTCTGCCCTAGGAGCTTGGGATGGAGGTGGGGGAGCTTCCTTCCGGGTGCTGGGACTGGCTCAGCTTCTCTGCCCTAGGAGCTTCTCATGAATGTTATTTTTAATCCACTTAGATTTGGGGATCCGTAAGTCAGGAATCAATGGTATGTCCTGCCCAGTCCGGAATCTTCCTTGTCACAAGCACCAATGAGTGCTAATCCTGTTAATTTTTACCATCTTTATCTGATGATCCTTACTTGGAGCCTGAGGGAACCATAATCTTAAGGAGCCACATTTCTGGGAAGAATGTAGAGAAATGAGGAGAGTTCAGGGAGATCACCTAGAATTCCTGAAATGCTGAAATTTAGAGCCAAGAAGGTGTATGAGGGTGCTATGTTGAGCAGGACTCTTAGTCATTTTCCAAAAATTAAAAGAAGTGCCATAGTTGGGTTCCTGGATGTCCCCAAAAGTCCATGTGTTAAAAGCTAGCACTGTTGGGAAAGGGTAGGGCCTGACAGGGCTGCCTTAGGTCACTTAGGACACACCTTTGAAAGGGGTTGCAAACTCCTGCCACCCTCTTCTTTCTCTTTTGCTTCTTGGCCATGAGGTGAATGCTTTTGCTTTGCCGTGTGTTTCTGCCACAATGTACCATCTTGCTGTAGGCTCAAAGCCATGGGACCAATTGGTCAGGGACTGGAAACTTTAAAATTGTGATCCAAAATGAACCTTTTCTCCTTATAAATTAATTTTCTTGGGTGTTTTGTTATAGTGATGGAAAGCTGACTAATCAAGAAGGAAACTTGCGTATAATTGTACAAATAAAATGAAGATTTAGGAAGTATATGTATATGTCCACTTTTTTGTTGCTATAAAAAATTCAAGACCAGGTACTTGATAAAGAGAAGATGTTGGGGTTGTGTAGGGCCCAGCAAAGTGACATCTCAGAGGCTGAGGACAAGGGCAGCTTCCTGTTCACATGCCCCTGGGTCTGTGCACTGGCAAGATAACATCCAGGGAATAAGTCACTGTTGCCACGGAAACTCAAACTGGTTCCTTTTCCTTCTCGTGCAAGAATATAAGTAACAGGAGCAATAGAAGTGAACATGTCAAAGTACTGCCTAGCAGCCCTGCCTGAAATTGTAGGCAAATACAGGATGACTTCTTGGGCTCCTTTCAAACTGGCAACATTGTATAATAATAGCTCCTTTATGAAGCCCTTGGTCTATGGGAGGAACATCTGTCCCCAAATAAGGATGAGTCCTGGAGTGAGTGGAAGCCATTCTGTGAGGTCACCTACATGACTGACCCAGAGTCCCTTAGCCAAGGACAGCACTGGACACTGAGGCCAGATTCTGCCTACACGTGGGGCTCTTGCCCCACTATCCTGACAGTGACTTTGGATCTCAGAGCTGCCTGAACAAACTCCAAGTGCACCCCACCAATTCCTAGCTGCTCTGAGGGTCTCTCCTCCATCTATGGATGCCCGTGCTGAGGCCAGGGCCACTGTAGCAGGGGGACCCTTGTGGTGGCTCAGCACCTTGTCTGTGCATCGCAATTACCTGGGAAGTTTTGTAAAAAGCTTGATGCCAGAATCCACGCCTAAAAGATTTTGACTTAATTGGCCTTCGGTGCAACTTCAGCATAGGGATTTATGTTTAACTTTTTATTGAAGTGTATTACACATGTGGAAACGTGCAATACCCAAGTATGCATCTCAATGGATTTGTCCCAACTGAAGGTACTGAGGAACCACCCCTTGGCTTGAGAATTGGAACTTTGCTGGTGCAGAGGGCAGGTCATATTTCAGTCCTCCTGCACTGCACTTCTACACACACACACACACACACACACACGAGCATGCATTACCCTGACTTCTGACAACGTAGGAAGTGCAGGCTTAGGGACTTTTTTTTAAACTCTCCACTTCCAGTGTGTAGCCAAGACTGAGAACCATTGTCTCGCTGGTTCAAGCAGGCACAAAGGATAAACTAACCCACATGTACAGACACAAGTAAAGCAAAATAAAGTGAATCAGAAGAAAGTCACACTATGCTCATGCCTCCACTTTGGCTGCTGCATGTGTGAATCTTCACAGCAGCAAGGCAACGGGGATGGAAAACATGTTGGCTGTTATTTTAAACAAGATCCTTCATTTATAAACAACAGTTCTTTTCTCAGCATTTACTTCTCAGTGCAAGAAGACCTGGCTTCTGCCGAGTTGCCAAAATGATGTTTGCAGGTAGCAAGAAAACACTGAGAGTACTTCTTTATGTACCAAGCCCCCGCAATAAGTCCTGGGTGCATTATCTCATTAGATCCTCGCAACACCCAATAATAATAGGTTCTCTTGTTTTCCCTGTTTTACAGGTGAGGAAACCGAGGTGCAAAGAGATTAAGTCACCTGCCCACAGGTGTACAGTGAGCAGCTGGCCACCTTCCCTTGCAGGGGTTGTTTTTGCTGTAACTCCACTGTGGACTGATTTGAAGGGTCTGTGCCAGATACCCTGTGCTGTTCCACCCTGACAAAGGTAAAGGCTGCACTGATTTTATTCTTGCAGTATACAGGGAAGGAGCTGGGATGGTTCCATCCAGAAAAATCACAGAATCACCGATGAGTGCTGGGGTGGACATTGGTGATCACCTCCTTGTTTCACCTCCTTGTTTCACAGATGAAGAAATGGGTCAAAAAGAAGATAAGAGTTGGGGAATAATTTAAGCTGAATGAGGGAAAATTCAAGAAAGTCCAAACAAATCTAGGGAAAAGCCAGGTACAGCCCACATTAGGCAGCTGGGATCGGATCTGGTTTTTTCTCATGCTCAAGATACACAAGTTGATGACACAATTTTGTAGCGAGTGTTATTCAGTGTAACACAGCATGTTCATGTGTGAACATTATTATTTGTGCAATTATAACAGTTGCTGTGTAGAGAGCTCATAATCTAAACCAGATAGAGAAGATGATCACAAAGGTATTGGGGCTGGAAACTGGATTCTCTGGGGTTTCCCTGATTATTCAGTTTGTTTGGATTTCATGTTGTATGCAATTGGCCTACCAGAGTATTTATTCTGGCAACGGAAGTAGCTGGGTGTGTGAAAGAAATCTCTCTGAGAAGTTTTCAGTGAAAACTCAGTGTTAAATGTGTAAGTCTTCCTCCTCAAACACTTCCAGAAAGCAAAACCAGTCTCGGGAAATGTAAGGCTTATGGTTTTCCCATATTTCTCCCATAGGATGTTTTAGACTTTCTTGCTATTGTTAAAGCTTTTCTCCTCTTTCTGCTTTAGCTCTCTCTCTCGCCTCCACAGGCTCCTAGCTACTCTTCAGTTACCTACATTTCTTCCTGCTTTGTTCATCTTCCCTAGTCTTTGGCATTAAATTCCTTTTGAGCCAGAGTATCTGGTCTGTTGCTCTCTCAGGTTTTTTTTTTTTAAGAGCAATTTTCCCAGTATAAATTACACCTTCAATTACTTTTCTCTCACTAGAGCAGTGAATCATATTCTAAGGAGCTGTTGGGTGGGGGCAGCTGAATGCAGAGGGGGAGCCAGGAGGTGTGAGCCAGTGCAGGCTTGTCAACCCCTTTCTCTATTTACCCTGTGAGCCAGGCCAGTGTGCAACATTTGTGTTGAAGTCACCAGTAATGGATGCACCCATTGCTGCCACTCATGTGCTTGGGGTCCCCCAGGCTTTAGAAAATGAGCCTGTGCTTGGAGACAAAAAAGAAATGAGCTTGATCCAGGAAGGCTGGATGTCTGAAGGCTGTGGTGGTTAGGGTTGGTGCCCATGTTCTTCCCTCCACACTAGTGCCCCCTCCCATGTGGCTTTGCAGTTCCTCCCATGGAGAGAGGGGTGTATTCTCCACACGTTGAATCTGCTCATGACACCTGCTTTGCAAATAGGATTTTAGTAGGTGAGATACAAGCAGAGGCTTGAAAACATGCTTCTGCAATCAGTCTAGCTCTCTTGCATCTCTGTTATTTCGGTGAGAAGAGGATGCTGGGCTACTCTGCTGGTCCGGGATGTGGGAGGAGAGATACTGGGGCAGAGCTGCACCCAAGGAAGCTGCCCCCAGCCCAGCTCAGCCCAGCCTAGGACAGAGCTGCCCAGTTGACCTAGAGATGCATGAGCAAACCCAGCTATGATCAGCAGGTCTGCCTAGGTGGCCCCCAGACCAGCTGCTGATGCAAGAGCTCAAGGAGCAAGGGATTGTAGTTTTAAGCCTCTGAATTCTCTGGCTGGTTGCTGCCTAGCAATAAGATGATGTCATGCCCTCTGAGACCATGAGGATGATTATATGAGCAGCTAGAAACAAAGGGACTGTGCAAATGTACAGCTGTGAGGATGTGGTCAGGGTGGAATGGCTCTGGACTTGCACCATTAAGACTTGAGTTCAAATTCACTCCCACCCTCATCTCACTGTAAACTTGGGCAGATCATTTCACTTCCCATAAAAGTACAAGAGCTTACTTGTAGACTTAAAATGTGACAGCATGAGATGTAGGAAAACTAATATGGGTCCCAGAAGTGCACTTGCAGAGATTTAAGAAAGGGCTTAGAAAGGTGGGAGCAAGCTTAGAGGGTATTTTATTTGGGTATAAAATGTTACACCCAAACACGTGGGGCCAATCTATTGAGTTGTGAACTGGTTGATTTTGAAAAGTGTTTGATCAAGGCTGACAAGTAGATTTGGAGCCCAGATATAAAATAAAGTCTTCTCTCTTCAGCGACCGAAGATGTTGTCCTGGAAGTGTGGGATATGTGAATGTACACAGAGGAGAGAGGCCCTGAAAATTACTTATAGAAGGCACCTTCCTGGTAGCTCTTCACTTGAAGTACAGCAAAGCTGGGACCAATTGTGAAGCACTCAGCTAAGAGGAGAGAAAATATGCCAGACTAGTAGTTAGGTGGCTGGCTGAGCGTCCTTCTTCGTTCCTTTAACTTTTCTTGGACAAGTCACCTATCTAACAGACAAGTGGTGAATTATGATTCATTCATTGTTTGATTACGTGCTCCTTCCAGGAACTTCTCTGGTCACTGAGGGTGTAACAATGAAAAAAACAGTTCCTAAGCTGGCTATCATTAGACTAGATGGATTTCCCATACATTGTCATTTAGGTCAAAATATATATATTAGAGGGCTGGGGATGTAGCTCGGTGGCACTGCACCTGCCATGCAAGTGCAAGGTCCTGAGTTTGATCCCCAGTGTGAAAAAACCAAAAAACCCACAAAAACAAATGTATATATATATATATATATATATATATATATATATATATATAAATTAGACCATTTTCCAAGGGAAAATTATAGCTCAGAGAGATTAAGTGGCATGTCAAAAATCACATAGCTTATAAAAGAGAGGTAATAAGTTATACTTCTTGACCCTAAGATCTATTTTGTTTCTATTGAACCATGCTAATTCCTCTGGTTAGCTGTTTGATTTTATTTGCAAATGGTGTTTACACATTGCTATAGGAGTACATCCCTGCATACAAAACAGAGTTAAGTGCTTGAGTCGGGGTTTTTGTTCCATGATGAAGCTATGTGATGTGTGAATCATAGAATCAAGTTCTCAGTTTCTGGGACTATGTGAGTAGGCTTCTCTATTGAATAGACACAAGGCACTGTGTAACATATAGCTATTTAGTCAAGAATGTTTCTTTTGCACAATGGAATACACTGAAAATATTAAATATAATTGCCTACCCCATTTTACAAGTGAGAGTGTGAATTGTTATTCCTCTGAAAAGAGGGCAATTTAAAAATAGTTTTTGAAATTACAAATTAACATTTTTTGTTTTAACAATTTCATGTTAAGAACTTATCCTACAGAAATATTCACACGTGTACAAGATTAATCAGAGTAGTTTTTTTTCCTAGTAAAATATTGGCCATAATTTAAATGGCCATCAATATGAAAGAGTTAAATAAATGATGGTACATTGTGTGGAGGAAGGGGGGGGGAGAAGTTCTTTGGTCCATGGAACATTTCCAAGGCCCCCTGTTGAGGGAGGGTATGGATGGTAAACATGCATGGGAGAAGGTAGATGAAGTCTCTAGGGTTCTAGAAAGAGAAGATCACCATGGCTTGATGTGCTAGATCAGAGATGTATCATATAGAAAGTATTTAGATATGTTTTATAGAAGATATAAAGGAAAAAGAAGTCCCCTTTATATCTAGTACATTCTAGTTGGGGTGTACATGACCTTTACATATAGGAAATAACTAGCAATAATCAGGTAACTAACAAATAGCAAATAACTAGCAAATAACTAGCATGATCAGATAAGGAGAATGAAATCAACCTTGGGTCTGGATGAGGGGGAAGTTGGGCTTGAGAGGGTCAAAATTCTTCATGAGAGTTTCCCTTGAGTTCGGAAAGGAATTAGAACAAGGTGAGTATGAGAGCCCGGCTAGGCCTGCCTGGCCGAAGACTCTCTTAGCAGAGGCTGAGTCTGGGAGAAGTTAGACAGGATGGGGGCCAGGAGGACCACTTTGGCTGGAGACCCCGAGACGGGTTAGAGATGGGCTCGTTGATAAGAGGAGAGTGGTAGGTGAGGCAACACAGGAGGACCTGGGAGGCCGAGATAGAGTTGGGAATTTGAATCATGTGGTTGAGTCAGAGGCAGTGGGCCGCAAACTGTCCATTCTGCAGTACAACCTAGCTCCCCTGTTCCGAGTGGACTGTCAGCAGTCAGGAGGCCCTGGAAACCCTAAGAGGAGCCCAGGATGAGGTAAAGAAGCCCAAGATAACTTGGTGCTGCCAAAGTTGAAAAAGAGAAGCAGGCACTAAACTATTATCCCTCAGCCTACCCTGCCTGGACACGACTTTGAGATTCCACAACAAATGCTAACCTCCCCCTGGCAAGTTGTAATTACTGTGACAGTTATTATCTGGGGTTTTACAGGTGTATAATGATATTGATTGTGCAAGAACCTGAGGCTCAAAGACAGTCACATTTACTTAGGCCCTGGCTCCTGGTCCCCACACTGTTGAAGATTGAGAACCAAAGGGCTGGACTGAGGTACAGCTCAGTGGTAATGTGTGCTCCGCACGGGTGAGTCTGCGGCCTCAATCCCCAGCAACCCTCACACCTGAGAGAAAAGTAAAGCTAGTGGGTACCATGTCTGCCAACACCAATTCATAGCTGAACTTAGTCTGCTGCTGTGCCCAGTGAAAAATCATGAACATTAATCTGCTTCGTGAAATCCAAGATTAATGAGTAGAAGTTAGTCTTAAAAGTTATTTTCCTAGTATTTAATCAGAACTTTAATTCATGCTTTCATTAAAAAGCATTACTAAAAATAGCAGTTGGCTTGTAAAAGAATTAAGGAGATTCTGAATGTTCTCCTATGAAAAGGGCCCCGCTGGAGTGGTAGCAGTAGAAGTGGTTCTGGACAGGATCGCTCTATCCAGAGGGGCCCTTGGGCAAGCGCGTGTTACATCTGGTTTAAGAATGAACCCCGGAGGCTGCGCCCGAGGTCTGCGACCAGGATGTGGGGAGGGAGGAGGCAAGATGTGGTTTTGCTTCTGGACTGTAGTTTACAAGCAGGTTATGCTCACAGTAAAAAAATGTTTGTTTTAAAGAAACATTTAGTACCATCCAGAAGAGGACAGGCTCCACATTGCCTGCCTTGGGCTCGAGACTGAGGGGCAGAGGAGGAAATCCGAGCTGGAGAAACCAGCCGGGAGAGGGATAGCACAGGTCTCCCTTGGTTGAGGGGCGCTACTTCCCCAAACTAAAGGCTAGTGTGGCTAGGAGCTTGGATTTGTTTATTTGAGCAAGTTGCTTAAAGTCTCTGGGCTTCAGATTTGTCAACTGTAAAGTAAGGATGCTGTGATTAAATGAGGTGACAATTAGTTAAATTAATTAAAAAGTATTACAGCCAGTCTTCCATATCTGCGTGTTTCCTATCCTCAGATCCAACCAATTGCAGATCAAAAATATTTGAAGTTTCTTCTGTGTTAAACTTGTACAGTTTTTTCTTGTCGTTATTCCCTATATGATACAGTATATCAACTATTTACACATAATTTGCATTACGTTAGGTACATAAGTTGCCTAGAGATAATGTGAAGTATATGAGGGAATGTGTGTTCCAAGTACATTATTTTATATAAGGGGCATGAACTTCCTCGAATTCTGCATCCATCCCAGTCCCTGGGGGCGGGGAGGGACAAATACACTTTGTACATAGTGGCCAATGTCTAGTGACCTTTCAGTAATTACTGAATGGTATACTAATATTTATGTCTACTTGACATTCCAAATGTCTAACAGGGACTTGTACTTTTTCTGGACTCTTTATTTACTTATTCTCCCTGCTAGTACTCCTTGAGAGGATATTTTAAAATTTCTTTTAATTGTTTTTCTCTCCTGCTGACAAAAATAATATATTCTTAGTGGAGGAAAAAAAAGAATCTAAGAATCTGCTTCAATCTCAACTCTTGTAGGCAAGCATGGTAGACAGTGGTTTCTGTAGATTTTTCTAGTCCTGTCAAGGGCTAAACAGTAAATATTTTTGGCTTTTTTTTTTTTTTTGGTACTGGGGATCGAACTTGGGTCCTTGTGCTTGTGCAGCAGGTGGCAAAACCCCTGAGCTAAATCCCCAGCCCTTTGGCTTTTGATTGTACAATATGTGTCACAACCATTTGACTTTTTCCTTATAGCAGGAAAACAAGGCTGAAGAGAAAAGTATTCATTACGGTTGTTAATGAAAACTGTGCCTTTTAAAAGTGAGGACTGTCACCGCAGGTATAGGGACTACTGCCATGGCGACTTGTAGTGGGGGAGAGATGGGGCTCAGCTCTGAATCCAACGAGGACAAGTATTGTTTTATAATCAGGGAATAGAGTAGGGGTTCATGGGTGGAAAAATCACAAAGAAGCATCAGGAAAGGGTAGTCTGGCTAGAAGACCCCCACTGAATTCCTGCTGAAGGTGGGCCATGGTGATGTAATAGCCGGGGTGGGGATTTGTACTAAACCGATTTAGCAGGATTCTTGCTGAACCTCCAAGGACAGAGAGAGAGAAGTCCAAGGTTGGCCCAGAGGAGCAAGGGACTTGGAGGTGACTTAGGTTTGGTCCAAGGAGAGTCTTTGTCAGCAGCCACACAGGATACCTAAATCAATGTGCAGGGCTGGGTTCCAGTGGCACCAGGAGCCACAGGATTCAGCCCAGGTTGGTACTGCCACCCCTTCTCTGGCACAGCGCTGTCCAGCAGAAAGAAGGATGTGTGAGCCACATGTGTAATTTTACAGCTTGTTATTGTCACATTAAAAAGAAATTTGGCTGGGCACGATGGTGCACAACTATGATCCCAGCTACTCAAGAGGTCAAGGAGGAGCACTGCACTAGAGAATACGCTGAGCAACTTAGTGAATAATTAAAGAGCTGGAGGTGTGGCCTGATAGCATGGCACTCGCCTAGTGTGCAGAGGCCCAGGGTTTGGTCCCCAGGACCGCAAGAAAAAACATTTTTAAAGGTGAGATCAATTTCAATATATTCTATTTAACTCCATTTCCAGAATATTATCATTTCAAAATATACTCAAATTATTAAAATATTTTATATTCCTGTATTTGTAATAAGTCTTCAAAATCTGCTGTGTATGTTAGACCTACAGCACGTTTCAATTCAGCCACAGTTCAAGTGTTCAAGAGCCACTAGTTGGACAGTTTAGCTGTAGAACCTCAATTGTCTCAGTATACATATAATTATATTTTTTAAAAAGAAAGCAACATAATCTAAATTTTTTCACTGAATACTTTCTTGGAGATCTTTCTCTGTTGTTCCATAAAGATCAATCCCTATTTCTTTTCTTTTGGACATTTATAGCATTTTATTGTTTAGATTTATTGTAATGTATTTCATCTGTTCCCTATTGGTGGACATCTGTGTTGTTCCTAATTTTGGATTTTTAAAAATTTAAAATAGTTCAGGCATTATCCTTTAACATATAAGTTTTGGTACCTATGGTACTATATCTTTAATATAAATTCTTGTATGTGGAATTTCTGGGTCAAAGGCTATAATAACATTGAGCTTTTTAGAAACTATTGCCAAGCTGGAGAGTTGAAACCCAGGATTGTTTGTCTTTGTATCTCCAGCATGTTGGCACTCAGAGTGAGTGTTAAATTAATGGATAGATCAAAATCTCCCAATATGAGGGGTGTGGGGAGAGAAAAATAAGTCAATCAAATGGAACAAAATGGGAACAGTGAATGGCACATTAAGGAGACACAAATTAAAACTTGGATTATGTGGTGGAAGATTCTTGTTTAATATTCTATTCCTTTCAGCTATTCTGAGCTCATCTCAATTCCTACTTCCTTCAGAAAGCCTCCGGGCCTTAGGACTCAGGCTGTGGCATCCTGTGCTTCATAGGAAAACTGTCCTGTACACTTGAAGGCCAAGGTGAGGTCACTCTCCCTGGTTGTGAGCAGGACAGAGTCTTTAGTTGAGCAGGGAATGGGGTGGTTAAAGTTTTTGCCTTCTTCAGGGGCACTGGGGAAACCCCTGCTCTTCAGACTCTGGGAGCCCAGTCTGAAGAGGTCTCTGACACTGGGTCCTGCCCTTTCCGAATGAGGGAGATTTCCTCTCACCTTGGTATTACCACGACAAGGGAGGCTCTGGTCTCCAGAGGCCAACTGCATGGATGCAGAATGCATTACTAAGCCCTGAGCTGATCTTGAGCCCTTCTCCCTCCCTCTACTTGTTGAGAGTGTGCCTTGGCACCTCTGCCTGGTCCTGCCAAGCCACAGCTCCCTTCATCTTTTTCCAATCATCTGCCCACCTCCCCACTCACCAGCCCCAGTACAGCCCTGATACTTCACTTGTCTGTCGCCTCCCAGGATGGCAGCTCTGGCTCCTTTGCCCTCCCCAGTGGCTGCCATAGTCCCCAGCACCTACCAAGTGTTAGTTAAACTCAAGGACTGAAATCACTGGACTTTTCAGTCTGCCCTCCAGTGCCTTCCATATGGAATAATTCAGTGGACAAGTTATTTATCAAGTCCCAACTGTACGCCAGCCACTGTGTCAGTCAGGTAAGCAAGACAGCCAAGGTCCCTAAGTTCATGAATCCTTTTCTGCCATACCTAACACTTCCCTGAACAAATTATTTTCACAGCCCCCTCAAGACACCCACTGATGATTCTGTACTATTTTTCATGTCAAACCTTTGAGGACCTATTATGTGCCAGCATTATACTGAACATACACTCTCACTTTTCCTTCACAAGAATCCTCCAAGGAAGGTAGGGCTGTACTTTACACACGGGGAACATGAGATCGAGTGACTCTCCCAGTCTCACATATGCCCATACCCAGGCCTGCGTCACTTAGTGTTCACACCCTCTCCACCTGGTCCCCCTGCCTGACCAGGGGCCATCTGGCCCTCCAGGGATGGGGGCCCAGGAGGAAATGGGAGAGGGAGAGAGGAAGGGGGGGGAGGGGGGGGGAGGTGAGGCTACTCTGTTCCATTTGGATGGGGAACTGGAAATGAGAATATATCAAGAGAGTAGACTGGAACAGACAAGAAGTAGCCATTGCAGAGGTGCTTGCATAATTCTCTCCATCCTAGTCCTTACTCCTCAGGACCTCTCACTGTAACTTACAGTGACATTTTCCCTGTCTTTTCAGTCACAGTGCTTTAGATGTGTGGCTGGATGGCAGCTCCCTGAAGTGTTCCGATGTGAGGTGTCTTGTTCAGCCTACCCGGGCTAGGGGTGGTGCAGCACTAGAAGGTCTGTTTCTCAAGTGATGTTCATTCTTGTTATTTTGAAGCAAAACAAGAGTAAGAGGCTGTGTTGCTCCCATGGCGCAATGATCCAAAGGCTATCAGACAGCCCTGCTGCTCAGGCCTTGGAGTATATTCACGCCAGGGTCTCCCCCTCCCTCCTGCTCCTGCTCCTGCTCCTGCTCCTGTTCCTGTTCTTGCTCTTTCCACAGCTGCCAACCCTTCTCCCTCCCAAGATCATGCTTTTGTGAGCAAGGTACAAAAACAATAATGAGTCATCTTGATAAAACAGGAGCTAATAGATCCAGGCAAAATTATTGTAATCGGAGCCACAGAGACGCCATGCCCAGGAGGGGCAAATCTGTGAGGTGGTATTGCTTGCATTCTCCTCTTTCTCCCCCTCTCTGAATTCTACTTTGAGCCATGCGTTTTCTGCCTTGCCAGTGTTGAAAATCTTGCCAGAGGCAGGGACACAGAGGGAAAGTATTCCTGCCTATAAACAGAGGGAAATGTTCCATGAGGGGGACCGAGAATTTTGAGGCTCATATTGGAATTGGCAGCAGGAAAACCCAACACTCTGGAAACAATGATCCCAGCATTAGGTCACTCAGGCAATTCAGCCTCCTGCACTGCCTTGAAAACACTGCCTCTGCCTCTCTACTCCCCAATGTGGAGTCACAGGGAGGACGGCACCTTCATTCTTTCCATATCCAATGGACCCTTACTCTGTGTAGGCACTTGGAGAGAGACAGAGAAAGCCCAGCTCCCCTGATTGCTGGTTGACTGCAGGGCAGAGCTGTGGAGCAGTGAGGCCAGTGACTCCCTCATTGGGGCTCCTTTGACATTTCCCATGTGAGCCCTGCTTCCACCTTCACCCTACTTCCTCCCACCCCAAGCTCAGGATGCTATCAACACTGGAAATCTGGGCTTGGAGTCCATGGCCTCTGGACTGTAGAGGAAGGAAGAATGGGCACCAAAGACAGGAAACTGGCTCCTGTACGTCGTGAGCTGGAAACAACACAGAACATTCTGGACCTGGATGAGCCCCTCGCTCATTCTTTCCCAGCCGTGTCCACACAGCCAGTGTGAGCAGCGTCTTCTGTTTGCTCTGCTCAGGGTCAGAGCAGAAGTCTGAGAATGACTCACCTCATTCTTCTGCATCTACCTGAAAATGTCTCCTCTGCCTTTCTGTCTCTTGAGCATTATTGCTCTTCTTTCCCAGACTGACGCACACAGAGACACAGAACTGGTATTGCGGAGAGCTCAGGCTGCGGGGAGGTCTTGTGAGCACAAAGTGTCACCTCCCTGGCATCTTCTAGTCTAAAACGCTGCCTCCTCCTCCTCACGCTGGCTTGTCATTGTCCCCAAACTCTCTTTGGCTTCACCTAATTCTGGCCGTGGACCATGAGGCCCTGAGTAACCCTAACCCTAAAACAACCCACTTTAGTCCAGTACTTCTACTCCTAGATATTTACTTCAGAGTAGAAGAAAACATATGACCTCAAAAACACTCAGGCATTATTTCCTTGCATCCCATTTGTAACACGCAAAGCCTGAAGACAGCCTTATGCACATGAAGAGATGGTACACAAATGGGAGGCCCATGCAGCGGAATATTACTCATCAATAAAGAGGAACAAATACTGGTGCATCTGGAAATGTGCCTGCACCTGTAGACATTATGCTGAGAGCGTACTGTGGACTCTGCAATGTCAGTTCTAGAGCAGGCAAAACTAGAAATCAGACGTGTTTGTTTGCAGAGATAGGAAGGATAGGGGAAAAATACAAGAAGAGGGGATCAGTTGAAAAGGGGCACAAGGGAACTTTCCAGGGTTCTATGTTTTGAAAACATTTTATGTCTTGATGGGGTGCATATTATATGGCTTTGCCCATTTTAACTGAGCAAACTATGCACTTAAGATCTATTTATAAATTCTAGGGCTGGGGATTTAGCTCAGTGGCTTTGCCACCTGCTGTGCAAGCTCAAGGACCCGAGTTCGATCCCCCGTACCAAAAAAACCCCCCAAAAACAAAAATATAAATTCTAGCCACATTCAATAGATGAGAATAAAGGGAGGTATGTGGCTGTTGCAAACTGTAGTTTTGCAGAAGTAAAGAACCAACATTAATTATTACATCCTCACCTCTGAGTTAACTGTTCTTCCCAATTTCTCACAGTAGCTTTTTAGATACACCCTCCCCCCTTTTTTGCATTACTAGGGATTAAACATTGAACTTAGGGCCTTCACACTGAGCTACATTTCCAACACTTTTAACATATTTATTTATTTATTTATTTATTTATTTATTTATTTATTTATTTTGGTACTGGGGATTGAACTCGGGACCTTGTGCTTGCGAGGCAGGCGGTGGGACCACTGAGCTAAATCCTTGGCCCTAACATTTTTTTATTTTTGAGGCAGGGTCTCACTAAGTTGCCCAAGCTGGGCTTGAACTTGCTATCTTCCTGCCTCAGCCTCCCAGAGTGTGGGGATTATAGGTGTGCATGACCATGGCTGGCTGCAGCCCTTTCATTGCATTTTTATTTTGAGACAAGGTCTACCTAAGTTGCTAAGAGAATATGTGATCCTCCTGCCTCAGCCTCCCAGAATGCTAGGATTGCTGGTGTGCGCCCCCATGCTCGACACCCTTTGGAGGAAGATGTGAGTACACGTCCACATCAGAACTCCCCGCATGCTGGGTTGTCACCTGCTCTGTGACAACACATGGCCCTAAAGGAAGGCTTGTTGTACCATAAGCAATGAGATTTAAAACAACCATTTCTATGTCTCAACAATTTCCTGCCCTTTTGCTAAACATTAACTGCTTAACACTCAGAAAGGGTTTGCAGAGGCCACTGTTGGGTAAGTGAATGTTCTGGAGAGATCATACGTTCCTAAGTGGCTTAGTTCTGAGGAGCCAGGGTCCCAGCTCCTTGTCAGGTCCCCTCAGGGGACACTGTTTAATTTGCAGCTGCCTCCCCTTCCAGTGTGCCAAGCACACCCATCCTGGGCTGAGGCCCTGAGACACGGTAGTGTGGGTCCCTCAAGTTAGGGCAGTGGTGTCCAAAGGAGGAGGACTACTTTTAAAGTCTACACAACCAGCGACATTCCTGATGACACTTTTTTTTAGCAGTACCGAGGTTGACCCTAGGGCCTTTGCACTGAGCTATTCTTGGCCTCTTTTTTTTTTTTTTTTTTTTAATTTCTTATTTTGAGACAGGGTCTTGCTAAGTCACCAAATTTCCCAGGCTGGGCTCAAATTTGCAATCCTCCTGCCTCAGCCTCCCAGAGTGCTTGGATTACAGATTTGTGCCACCACATCTGGAGGCTTATGCCTCTTTTGATATCTATCAAACACAAAAATACATGGAAAAGAAAAGCTACTATTAATATTGTATAATACCTATAAATGGACTTCTATTTTATTAACAATATAGGCATTAAAATACTATTAAAGCAATAATAACAGCTACTACTTTCCGTGTCTCAGGTACTTTGCTGTGCGCTGACCATGCGTTATCTATAATTTGCTCCACAACCCTTCAGGGTGGATGTACTGTTGTTACAGTAGATACCACTCATAGATGAGGAAAGTAAGGCACAGGGAACGGAAGTCCCTTGCTCAAGCTCATATTGGTGGGCAATGGAGGCCCAAGACCTCAAAGCCTGACAGGCAGGAGGGATTTAGTGCCACTTAATCCTGCTTCTTCCCTTTCCTTACTCTGTGGGACAGTGTTTGCCATGCCTAGGAATTCCCCACCCCCGGCTTAACTCAGCCTCCTGAGGCTCTGAGCTCACAGCGGTGGGTGACAGGCTATGTGAGAAGGCTGAGCAGTCAGCCTGGAATTGAGTGTCAGCCTCTTGGCTGGTGTAGGACCCCATTCCCTCCTGCCTGGTGTGTGAGCACCTCTCAAACCCCTGAGCTCCTGGCGCCTGCCTTTGCCCCTGCCTGGTGGCTCCTCAAGTGTCACCAGAGGCTCGAGGGTTAACAATTGAGAAGCTGTTTGCAGACCATTAGAAGCAGTAATCACCTTGCCTAGTAACCTGATCTACCTCAAAAGCAGGGTCTTGATTTGAGCAAACAATTTAAGTGGTCTCTGTGTACAGTCTGGGGGTGGAGCAGCCGGTCTCACTGCCTAGCTCACATTTATTTTGAGGCAGTTGGAATTCACATGGTGACCAAGCCAGGCATGGGCCACATCCTTCTGGTTGCTTCTCCCCCTGGAATTCTGCGAACAGCTCCATGAAGGTAGTGGTTTGGGCCAAGCCTCACAGTGCCGCTCTTCTGGCCCAGCCAGGGGGATGAGTAACATCCTGCTTGCCATCCGCTTAGCCAGGTACATCTGCGGGACCTTCACTGTGTGCTCAAAGGCACATTCTTCTTGAATCATTCGGGTTTGGTCAACCCAGCCTCTGATGACCCCTCTGCTGGTATCGTGCCCAGTACTGTGGTCCGTGCTGCAAATGACAAGAGTATAATTCAGCTTAATAGGAATCCTTTGAAAACTCCAGAGGAAAGGAATGCAGACTAGTCTTACTGCCCTTGGTAACCATAATGAAAATAGTTGACCCCAACAGGTATTTCCCTCCCAGGTAGGGAAGGGTTTTTGTTTTCTCATTTCTCCGGTAAACCTGAGTATATGTACAGCAGGCAGAGTCCCAAATTGTGACTGTCGGCAGAATGTGTATGGAGAGAGCTTGCTGGGAGTGATCAGGCAAAACAGAAAGGACTGTTTTCCTTTTTTGTTGACAATCTTTCTCCTTAAAAGGCTCTCAAAGGCTTCTTCTGATTTGCACAGAAGTCTTTCTGCAGTGACAAGGTTTGTGAGCTGACTTGCTCCTTGGCCCATGGAAAGAATCCATAATATCATGGGAGACTGTGCTAGCCAATCCGAACCACCAGCCATACAAGGATATTTACATTTAAAGTCTCAGACCACAGAACGATGTTTTAGTCCATGATGACAGACTGCGTATATGATGGTGATCTCATGAGATTATATCACTCAGTGACATCATAGCTGTCTTAGCTTGTATATGTGTACTCTGTGATTTCACACAATGACCAAGTTGCCCAACTATGCATTTCTTAGACCATATCTCCATCATTAAGTAATGCATGATTTATAATTAAAATGAAAACACATGAAGCACTAAGTTCCTAAGTTGCACTAGATTCAAGTGCCTAACAGTACCTGTGACTAGTGGCTACCGTGTTGGACACAGGAGCTATAGGATATTTCCATCATTCCAGAATGTTCTAAGTTATTCTAGAATGTTCAGTGTTATACTAAGGGAAAAGTTTTAGCAGAGGCTGCCCAATTGAGCCTAGTAGTGAGTTGCACCATGACTTCAAGGGCCCCGAGTAAGGCTAGTGAGGACAGAGTCACAATGATTCTATACGTATAACACAGATTTGGTCAGTGGAGTAACAACTTTGTGACACTTTATAATATTTTTTAAATACGCCACTTGGTTCAATGTTACTCCAACAAGCATTAGAAACTCTGGTGTTGTGCAAGACACAATTTCTGCTCCAGTGGAGTTCATAACCTCTAAGTTGAGGCAGGAAATAAATAAGAATAAGCTGTGATAAGCTAAAAAGTGGATATTTGCCAAAGGGCAATAAATTATTTGGAGAGGGGAATCAGGGAAGATTCTCATATATATGAGTGTGTGTGTGTGTGTGTGTGTGCACGCGCGCACACACACGGGGAAAGTTTTGGAGGGTGAGGAGAAGTTTGTAAATAGACAAGAAGGTAAGAAAATGTTTAAAATCAGTTGAAGGATGGGAGGGCATTTGGTGTCAGGATAATATGAAATGGGAGAAGAGAGAGGCAGGACTATCACATTTGCAAGGTATCTTAGTCTGTTTTGTGTTTGCCTAATAGACCATCACACACTGAATAGTTTATGGGGAAAAGAAACTTCCCATAGTTCTGGTGTCTGGGAAGCCCAGTGTCACGGTGTCGGAAGCTGGCGAGGGTCTTGCTGTATCATACTGTAGTGGCACTGGATGGCAAGAGAGCACGCCCCATGCCTGCATGTGTGCGAGGGCCTGGACTTGCAGCCTCGAGCTCTTTTACACTCAGCATTCATTAGGTCCTCGTGTCCTAGTCATCTTGCAAAGGCCCTGTCTTGTAACACAGCTCTTTGGGAATAGTTTCTAACATTTGCTTTTTGTGGGGACATGTTCAAACCATGGCATAATCTGTGGAACCTTCCATCAAAAATTATTCAAAGGGGCCGGGGATTTAGCTCAGTGGTTCCACCACCTGCCTTGCAAACACAAGGACCCGAGTTTGATCCCTGGTAACAAAAAACCCAAAATTATTCAGAATTTCAGGACGGTAGCGAGTTAGCAGTCGATGCAGCAGAGGCATGGGTTGCAGACCCACCAAGCCAGCCATCCCAGCAGAGGAAATGATGCTAAAGAGAGAGTAGGACCACATCATCAAGGGCTTTCTGGTCTGCTTCAGAGCTTGAACTGTGTCCTGAAGGCAGTGAAGGCCTAGGAAGCTTTTAGGCTGGGGTGAGGCCAGACCCTGTTGGGGGTGGCAGTGAAGGGAGGCTGGTGAAGAAGTGACTGGCAAGGTCTAGAGAGGGTGGTGAGGAGAAGAGAGTGGCAGGCAGTGGAGGGAGCTGGGTTTCTGAAAGCTTGAAAGCTCGGTCGGCCCGGAACTTGGTAGTGGATCATTGACGGGGTGAGTGTGGTGGATGGGCTGCCCTCCGTTAGCTCTCCGTGCCTCCCTCTTGGCACGTTCTGGAGCTCTTGGATTCCCAGTACCTCATCCAGAGCAGAAGGCTGAGGATGCAGGGCAAGTGGGTCGGCTGATGCACCTGCCACCTGCCAAGGACCTCGTCCTCTGTTTTCCACAGAGCCAGTGATGTTCTCTAAACCAAATCCAGGGGGAGCTAAATGAAACCCTTTCTCTTCACTCTAGGCCTAGAAATACAGTATTTGGGGGAAGCTAAGTCATCCCTGGCTCAGTAACAACCTTCTCCAGATTTGCATTTCCTCGCTTGGGTACTTGTGACATTCCATGGGGCGTTATCAGAGTTTCTCTTTTCATTTCCTGACTGAATCAGGATATTCTGGGGGGTGATGGTCACGGAGCCAGCGAGAGGTAAGGTAGTCCACCCAGGCCCCAGGACAGTCCCACACACAACAGGGAAGATACAGAAAAGAAACTAGTCCCTCCAAGGGCACCGGCAGTGGCAAACAGGGAAGGCAACTAGGTGAGCTCAGTGCCAGCTCCTCCCTCTCATAGCGAGCTCTTCCAGTGCTCACTGCCATGCCGAAGGTGCGCAGTGATGGGCATGCACACGGATCACACTGAGGCTTTCCATTCTCGGTTTTCATCCACATCCCACTCAGGAACAATGCCAGCTGCCACTGAATGTGGATTACAACTCCAGTCTTCATATCCCCACCTCAAGTAAATGCCTGGGGGAACCTTAACTTTGCATCTTTTCACCATCTGTGGATGGAAAAACCAAAAAGAGGAGGAACAGTAGTGTGGCAGTCTTGGGCAACTTCTGTCAGTTTTGTTTCTAAGATGGAGGAGATTGTTTTTAAACCTTGCATGGAGCAGCTGTCTCTATTAGGTTATTTATAAGGCTAAAAATAAAAATGAGGACTCCAGCTGAGTATGTAACCCCAGCACTTGAGAGGCTGAGGCAGGAGGATCAGAAGTTCTAAGTCAGCCTGGGCTACATAGCAAGTTTGAAACTGGCCTGAGCTGTATACTTCAGAGACCTTGGCTCAAAACAAAACAAAACCCAACAAAGCCAAAGTGCGGGGTGATCTGGTCTGATGGGAGGGGCACAGTCAATGCCTTTGAAGGGAAATAAAAGCACAATTCAGAGAGAAGTAGATAAGGATTGGCTTCATTAGACTAGGCTGTTCCAAAAAATCTTTAAAACAACACATGAATATCCCTGTTTGTTAGGTCAGAGTTGGTGACGCCGAGCGTTCTAGACGGATGTGATGGCAGCAGGTGGGAGAATGGGGAGAAGAACCTTGGGCATCCACATCCACAGTTCCGTCCAACTTCGGGGAAGCTCCTTTGCCGCACAAGGCTGTCCTTGTCCCATGAGTGCTAGCAAACAGGGCACTGTCTGATTGTTTTAGGGGTCATGAGGAAGAGGGAGGAAGAACCCTGGGAGGGAGGGCATATCACCAGCACTGCCCTAACAGCACAGGCTGCCTGCTCGCGTTGGTCACTCGTTGTGCCGGGAGGTTAGTTAATTCCACTCGCAGGGAAAGTGCACCCAGATGGAGAAGTTTCCTGAGAGAAAAAACCCACAACCCATGGCTGCAAAGGCCTGGGCCCCTGGGTTCATCTTCTGGGCTGCAAAAAGGGCTAGGCTGCTCGAAAGGCACTTGAAACAAATAAAACAGTGACTCTAAAACACACCCATATGTCACATTCTTACAGAAAAACACCCCCTGTAATTAGTTACAAGCTTTAGAGAATAAAATCCAATTTACCTGTCAAAGAGAAAGGCTGAATCGCCCCCACCCGAGACTTTGGGGGAAGGTGGCTGGCCAGGCCCCTTCACTCCCCAATCCCTACCTTCCTCTTTCTGTCCCCTTTATTGGTGAAGACTGAAAGAAAATATAAAAGTTGGAAAAATCTTCTAAAGACACACAGCGTTCCAAGCACAATCAGCCCACTAATTACGGTTAAGCTCGAGCCCTTTTTGTGTTCTAAGGGGGAACTTCAGTGTGTAGCAACACTTGGGTCTTTTCATGAGTTCGGGCGAACTCCTGAATAGCAGATTTTTTTTCTTCACCCTTTCAACATTTGCTAGCTTTTCTTTTCCTTCATCTTCACCTTCTCCTTTTTTCTTTTTCTTTCTTTCCCTTCTTTTTTGTTTTATTTTTGTGGGTGCCCTCCATCTTTTTTTTCTTTCTGCTTTTCTGATAGCGTTTTTCTTCTGGCGTTGTGTTTTAAGTCCCTAAATGAAACTTGACTGCCCCCACGGCCGGTTGGAGAAGCACAAAGGCCTCCCATTCCACTGGCTACAGTAACGCCATTGTGTGTCCTAACAATGCACTAATTGGCGGTGACAATGGTGGAGTTGGGGAGGAAGAAGGGGCCGCTCTTTTCCAATCAGGGAGCCATGGAAATAAAAGGAGAGGAGGAGAAGGAGGAGGAGGACAGGAGGCCCAGGTTCCTGGTAGAGAGGGGGAAATAGATGCGCAGAGGGGGAACAGCGCTCTGGTTGTGCTGGGCTTTCTAAATTAATAATAAAACCTAGGTGAAAAGAATTATTTTGGAAAAAATGCAGACTTTGCTGCATTGGCTTCAGATCCTGAGTGGTGGGGCGAGGAGGGGGTGATGCTGCCTCTGGGACAAGGTCGGGGAGGAGACTGGAGGGAGCCCTCGTCCCTGTCCGAGGCCCTGGTTTCTGCCAGCAGCCGGAACTGGGTCGGGGCTGGCAGGAACATTCTCCAAAGCACTCAACAGGGTAGTTAAGAGCTGGGGTGCTGAGCCGGCTTGTGGTGAGGTTCCCATGGCGGCCACATTTCTGAATGAGGCAGGGAAGGCAACAAGAGGAGTTTTGCTGTTCACCTATAGCAGATTCTTAGACGCTCAGGAATCTTAATAGTATGGCTAGCTGTAAGGTGATCCTAAAGAGGAGCTGGGCACAATGGCGGACAAGGACAAAACAGTAACCCAGTGTTACTTTGGGGATCACAGGTCCTGTTGGAGGGGGCCAGAGAAACCCAGAAAGGTCACCTGGATCCAGCCTCCACCTCTTCTTTACGTACAGGGACTCCTTGCCAGACCAACCCCAAACCGCTCTCCGGAAGCTTTTGCTGGCCCCAGAGAACTGACACAAGCCTCCTCTCAGGCTCTGTCTGCATCCTGATAACAGACCCTGATGCCTCTTACTTTCCTGTGTGCCAGACCAGTGCCCAATGCCTCGTATGCATTATTTCACTGAAATCTCATATTAGCCCCATAACACAACTACTGCTATAGGATCCACACAGAAAAGGCAAATAGGGAAACTGGGGCTTAGTAACCATTCTCAGTGGTGAATTAACCTGCCTCAAGTCACTCAGCATGGATGTGGAGGAGCCAGGAATCTAGTGGCTAGACTCCAGAGCTCACCCTTCCCACCCCGGGAATGCTGTCCTTGAAATAGCAGGGCAGGGAGCATTGCCCTGATTGTTGGTGCTGGTCCCCTCCGGTCCACTCTGCACTTCCAGAGAGCAGGCTGAATCTTTGCTATCTATGCATCCCTAGGGTCTTTCAGAAGTCTCTGCCTGAATAAGGGGAGATGGGGAGGGCTCTTCTAAAGCATAGTTTTGGATTCAGCCTGCACACAATCCCTGTGTTATTAAAACACAGGCCCTGCATCAGAGTCTGACACTCTTGCTGCGGGTGTGGGGTCCACAGCTGGAGAAGGGCTCTGTACTGTATCTCTGTCGTTATGTGGCCTCAGATCCAGATTTTTATTAAGGGGAAATTAAAATTGAAAAGTTTTGACTATAATGATAGATAATTTTAGGCTCCTGTTTAAGTAACAGTTTTAATTAAACAGTTATTTATATCTGATGACAAAAGATGATTAGTTAGATATCGCAAACAATATGTTCACTGGGCCAAACCCCAGCTCAGGATAATTTAAGGAGAGAAGCCATTTGTTATGGTTGATAGGATTTAAGAAATAAAAGATACCTGGACCGATTCTTTTATTTGAGAGAATCCTCTTCTCTTACAGATTTTTATGCCCTTTAATTTTATTTCATAAACATCTAATTCATTAAACTGAAATCCTTACCCAGTGGGAGAAGAGAATAAAGAGCACCCTCAAACCCCATGTCTTTTGGTGGGGACGATGCTGGAGAAGGTCTGGAAGGGAGAGGTCTCCCCTGATCCCGTGAGTTGCGATGTGGTCCCAGGGACAGATGGGATCTCTCCCCACCCAGCCCTCAGGTCCCATCCTGTTTCCTGAGCAGGTTGTTTCCAAGAGCCAGGTTCCTTAGCACCCTTGGTGAGTCACTGTCTCTGCAATTGTGTTGGTAGCATGGTGGGCTCCTGGAGAAGCCCCTCTTCTCAAAGTTCTCCTCCCAGCTCTGGTGCAGCTTTCTGAAAACAGAGCAGAAGTGGCTCCCTGGCTCGTGCTAGAGGGGCCATGAGGGCCAGCATGAGATTGCAAATCACAGACAGGAGGTTTCCCTGTCTACTTCTATGTATTGAGAAGGTGTGCGGAAGAAGCCAGCTCTGGCTAACTTAGAGAGAGAAGCCATTTGCTGCGTGGCTGACAGAATGTAAAGAATTTTTTTAAAATCAGGTCTTTAGAAGACAGAATTCAGGGCAGTTTGCAAGGAGCCGAAAATAATGGGAGTCTGCTATCTAAAGTGCATGCCTAGTGTCCCTCAAGAGTCAAGCTCCTGCTGACCAGACTCGGGCTGTGGTCCCACTCCGAAGGAAGAGACTTGGACTGACAGGACACCAGGACTTTCACAGAATGAAGGAGGGGGACTAATGCCCTCTGAGAGAAAGTAGGGCATCTTTTCCTTCCAGAAGGGTGCAGGGATGCTGGGGAGGCACCAGGGTCCTTCAGCTCTGATTACATCTTCAGTTAGGGTGCTTCATGTTCTTATTTTTATTATTTAAAAGGCTTGCTATTCAAGCAAAACAAGAAAGTACATTTTTCATTTTTTCGATACAGTTAGACAAATCTGATTTGGAACTGAAATGATACGAAGGAATTTGTTAATTCTGCAAGGTGTAGAATGACACTGCGACTATGAAGAAAAATGTAAACTTTTTTAGGTGTGTCCTGGATCCTATGGGAATAAAATGTCATTGTAGTTGGGATTTGTGTTGTAATATTTTCTCAAAAGAGTTAAAAAAAAAAAAAAAAAAAGGAAGGAGGCAGGGATGTAGCTCAGGGGAGAAGAGAGCACTTGCCTAGTGTGTTTGAGGCTCTGAGTTCACACCCTAGTACCTTAGCAATGACCAAAACCAGAGTGAGTGAAACAAATAAGCCCAAAAACCATTGCTTATTTTTCTTCATTCATGGACAGCATATGCCCTGTCTGGGTGCCCTGAGGGGTAGTTTGGGGTGATTCTGCTAGGGCTAGTGTCTAGGGCTCACCCTCTCCAGCCATGTTTATTCCGCGTCTGTGCAATCTTTCAGCTGGTGCCAGGCCTCTGTTTCCCCTTACTCTTGTTCGTGGGATTGAACATGCCTGAGCAGCAGCTGCTTGGGGACCTCTGTAACTGGCCTCTCCTCTGGGCACCGTGGCTGCCATCAGCTGTTTCCCAGGCTGCCTCCCATGCAGCAGTGAGGAAGCCATCTGGGGAGGTTGCCCCAGTTTAAATTCAAATTCACTCCCTGCCTATGCAATTAGAATTTATTTCCCCTGCAAAAGGCTTGCCATCTTAGAGCAAAAAACCTCTAGCTGAGTTTGGGTGTGTGTAGGGTGATCCTAATGGAGGAAAACTCTGGTTTATTTTCGTAACAGCATGTACCTTGTGATGTCTTCAGAGCCTGACATTATTAAGAGTGTGTTACCACAATGCAGCTTGAAATCTAAGGCAATTTGGATGTCCTTGGGCCCAGAATTAATATGTGCTTTGTATAGTCTTGTAATTTGGGAGGCAATTTTCCATAACACAGTGAGATGTTCCTTTATACATTTGAGATAATTTAGCTCAATGTTCATTTGGAAAAATTACTGTGCTAATAGCAGCTCTTCAAGCCTCAGAACAACAGACCATATTGGGAGAGTCTGGACAAAGGCTGGAGGAATTTTCCCCAGACCAACAGCTGCCTTAGGCTGCATGGCAGGACCTGAAATATTGTATGAACTCATGAACTCTAGCTGATTTGCTTAAAACCAATAGCTCTTAATGGAGGAATATGAAATAAAGGTGGAGGAGTAATGAATTTCCCTATTGTCCAGGTAAATTGAATGTCAGTGCACATAAATTAGGACTTCTGTATGCTCAGCTATGGGAACCATTTGTTCTTCTGGCCAGACTTTTCTGTCCAGGCTTGAGGGAATAGATACAGATGAGGGAGAATGAACTGTATTTTTCTGTTGGGTGTGTTTTGCTTCATGCTTCCTGGGTATTATGTATCAGAGAAGTTTTGTTATACTGGGGGAGGAATCCTCTACCTTAATCAGAATTTAATACAATAAAAGAAATTTAAAACTTTTATCTTCCCAAATTGGGAATGTGATTTCTAGTGATAGAAAAAGTCCTAGGGAAGAACCTGTGTAGGAACCAGCCTATAAGCTGAGCTCAAACCTGACCAAGGGATGACGAAGATGAAAAATAAAGAGATACAGAAATAAGTTAAAATCTGGGAGGCCAGGTTGCTCGTGTCTGTTTGACATAGAGCCCCAAATGACTGGCACATCTTGGCTTTATTCACTCAGACACCGGCACAAGCAGAGTTCCACAGGACTCATCTGTCTCCCATCCTCCACGGTACTTCTCCAGGTAAATAACAACCTCAGGAGTTTTTACTTCTCCCTGAAGCATGTTAGCACACTTGCCTGCCCTCTTTCTCCTCAGTGCTCACCAGGGAGGCCAATTAGGCCTCATTCTTCCCATCTGATCTCCACAAACCTGGTAGACCCAAGTTCATTCCTAGCTGTATTCCTGGCCCAAGGCATCTGCTTCCTAAGGTGATTCAGAATCAGGTTGGTGCTGCTGTGGGTATTTCCCTCACAGTAAGTGTTGTGGGTCTGGAGGGATCACATCTTTGGTCAGAGACTCTGAACTCTGTGTTGGAGTACTCCATCAATGAGAAATACTTGTTAAGTTACTGGCTTCATAAAGGGAAGAGGAGGTAAGAACTCCTGTCTTTGTAAGTTTCCATTTACCTGTAAGTGGCAGTTGAAATTAAAAACCATCAGTTCAACAGGTGCCTGGGTTTGGAGTGACTCTGGTTCATCTTAAAGCCTGGTTCTTTTCTGGAACTAAGGAGAATCTGGATCCAGGTCAAGATTTCTTGAATGTTCTGAGGCTTTGTGGGCAAAAGGCATCTGGTGATTTTCTGTTTTAAATACCACCATCCACAGTGGTGAGGTTCATGTTCACACAAAGGCCTGAACAAGGAGCAAACTAGCATGCGTGCATCCAAGGACAGATCACAGCATAACCAGAAGGAGTGAAAAAATGCAGAGTCTGAGGCCCCCTTTGTTAGACCAGCTTAGTCACCTGCAGCTATAGCACTTCTATTCACCAGGTTCTCTGGAGATGGTTTATAGGTAGAAGCTAACCCCACCCTGGAAGAAAATAAAGGGAGTGTGACGGTAGGGTTTTATGAAAATGATTGCAGTCTGTGAGCAGCAGGTTCCAAAGTACTGTCTGCTACTGGGAGAAATGGAGGCATTTCACTTCCCCACATCCCTTTGAAACTGTCTTGTAGCTGTCCACTAATGTGCCAAGCCAGTGTTTGCTTTGAGGCAACTTCTTCATTTGGTGATCCTTAATTTTAGGACTACAAAGGAATCACCTAGGAAGCTTTTTCTTGTTTTTGTTTTGTTTGTTTTTGGTGGTGGTGGTGCCGGGGATAGAATCCATGGCCTACACATGCCGGGCAAGCACTCCACTGCTGAGCTACATCCCAGTCCACATCCAGACAGCTCTTAAAAATACAGTACTCAGGCCCCATCCAGAGAGATTCTGATTTGAGTGTTTGTGAGAAGACCTGACATTTGACTCTTATTTTTGTGTTTCTAATATAGGAACCACTGATTTAAGCCATCTTTTGAGCCACCATCAAAGGACAGAACAGGAAGACAATTAAGGGAGATCCAAATCACCATGTTCTGAGGGTGGGGAACAATGAACAAGGTGTTGTCTCCTTCCGTCCTCTGACATTATCTTAGCATAGCTTGGTTTTGATGGTACCCAAACTTGCTGGAGTTATCCAGCCATTCTAGTTTCCTACACTGGAGGCAAAGCTGACCTGTCCTGTGAATCAGTTCAGACTGGGCTCTGATTACATCGTATGTCTAGCTGGCGCAGTGAAACATTAACTCATTCCTTTTTATCATGGACCAGGGCAGGTTTCATGTGAGGATGAAGTCCAGTTATTCCATGGCTCCAGTGGGTGTGAGGCCTAGCTGGTTTCCTGAGGGTGGGGTAGGAGAGGCTGGGCATGACCCAGCTTGGGTGTGTCGTAGGGAGCAAGGCTCAGGGTTCACCTTTGGTAAATGTTTACCAGAAGTGCCTGTTCTAGTCTCTCTTCAATGTCTTTCTTGGGAAAGTGAGTTTAAATGGTGCTTTAGAAAGGTTTGAAGTAGACAGTTGTTCGCCTTATGTCCTTTTTGGTGGAAGGGCAGGGCTAGCCCATGCAGGAAATAGTTGTACAAATTTCCAATCACTTCTCAACCCCCAGAGGGCTGCTATGTGGAGCATAAAGACTTACTCATTACTTTTCACTCTACTCCTTCTTCACTCCCACAATATAGTCCTTAGGGATGCCCCGGGCCTTTGCCTTGTGCTGACTGCTTGGGACTTGTCCGCCTACTTTGGAGACTGTGGGAGAGGGGAGATGAAAGCTGAGCTTTGCTAGGAGATTCAAGGCCTCTCTGGCTGGCTCACAACTGAAAGTGATCATGCTTTGATTCAGCAAATGAGGCTCATGACAATACAGGTGCATATTGGTTACATTGTATTTTTCATAAACATGGGAGGAGCTATGAGAATACTGTAGGTTTATGAATTTAGAAAAAAAGTCCATCTACAAAGTTAATATGAAGAGATGTTTTAAAATACTAGTAGCTTAATTGCAGTAGACCTCAAATATGATCTTTGAATTAATATCCAGTGCTCAACTGGCCCTTCACCACCCCCTCAAAACTGGTATTTTAAAGAAGTTATTATGAGATGAGAAGGTACTTTCTGCATTGTTTATTGAGACAGATAACTTCACACAGTAGGAATGGGTACACTTAAATTATGTGACAGATGATCATAAAGACTAGAGGTCTGGTCAACAACACAATTTCATTTTATATTATTATAGATACTGATATTTTTAAATTTATGTAAACAAAAATATGGATAAATTATGCCAAAAAGGCAATAAAATCCAGAAAACGGAAAACAAAAGTACATAAGTTAGCATAAAAGCTATTATGAATAGTGTAACACAGAGTGATGTAAGAACCCAAATCCAAAATTTTAGTCAATTCTTTACCGCATGAGCAGAAGTAAGAAATATGACTGGGATCTGACCCAGAGCCTGAGAACAAGTTATACAGAAATCTTCAGCATGTTCACCCTCTTCATTTGCAACCTGGGCATTTCCCCTCCTTTACCATTCCTTAGAAGTAGCTTTCCCCCTTAAACCTTCTCTGGTAGGCTAATGGCGATTCCCAGTCAGACCCTCATATGATACCTGGAGCCAGACCATGGGGCTCTGACAGCAAAAGCCCAGCCTCATAGCCCAGCAGACTGCCCTGCCACACAAAGGGACATTTTCATGAAACTTTATCCTAGAACCTTCCCACTTTCAATTAGAAAAAAAAGGTGGCAAAACTGAAAAAACATCTTTATACAGTAAGGGAAAAGAAAATTCTTATTTTTTGTTGTTTTTTGAACCTGAAAAATGCTGAGTTCATTGAATTTTCTGATTTAATTCTGGATAGCTGGTTTTATTTCTCTCCTAGTTGGGCTTGGTGACATCATGACATTCCCCTGAGTTTGGTTAATGAAAGTAAGCAAGTAAAAACAGTGATTAAGAAACAGCATAACACAAAGTTAAAACATTGTCTGGTCATATCTTCTGTACCATGTATGATTGAAATATATAGTGAATGTTTAAATTTTAAAAATTGATTACCGTAAAAGATACATTGCCAAGCTGGGCATGGTGGCACATGCTTATAATCCTAGCACTTGGGAGGATGAGGCAGGAGGATTGCCACGAGTTCAAGGCCAGCCTGGGTACATAATGAGTTCAAGGCCAGCCTGAACTACATAGCGAGACCCTGCCTCAAAACAAAACCCCCGAAGAAACCATTGCCAGTTATCCTCATAATACTCCCCCTCACTTTGAACACACTTATTCCATCCTTCTTGCTACTTTCTGAAGCAATTCTGGATGTTTCCCCTTTGCATTTTTTATGAGGTATGATCAAAACCACGGTGCGTGCTGCTACCAAGTACTATCCAATAGAAAGGCAGGCTTGTGAAAACATCATGGTGTATCTTCATCCTCATTATTCATAGGATCTGGTACCATGTGACTTCTAGCTCTTCCCCAAAGTCAAGATGACCATGAAAGGTAAATGTTTCAAGTCAATTCAGGAAACAGAGGCAGCCACATGGTACAACTAAAGACACTCAGGAAAAGAACTTTCAGGACAGCTTCAGAAAACAGCAAGAATGGTGGGATAAATGTGTTCAAAGTGAGGGGGGAGTATTTTGAGGGGGGTTACTGACATTGTGTCTCTTACTATAATAAATTTTTAAAAATTAAACATTCACTATTTTTTGATAACACAGTCGGATTTCCTGGTAAAGATGCCAATGGCAATAAGAAGCCAATGTTTGAACCACTCTGACTTTAATAATGTGTTTCCGGCATGAATCCCTTTACTCATGAGGTTAAGGCACCAGGTTAAGCAAAGGTGGAAGTTTGGCTGTGTCATGGAGTATGTAGGCTCCAGGTGCATCTGGATGAGGAGTAGACAGGAAAGAAGAAGGAAGGGATTTGTATTTAGTTGAAGGGTCCTGCAGGCTTCCAGTGGGTCTGAGAGACTAGACAGAAGCACTAGACAGTACTATAAGGCACTCCTACAGGAAAAAGAAACAAATGGAGGAGGAGCCTTAAGCCCAGTTGTCCACTAGGTGTTTTGTTAGCCATAAGGCCTGAATCTGGGCAAGGCCTGAATCTGGGCCAGGCCTAGGAGCAAAGAGGATCCAGGGAGAGGGCTGGTTTCCTCACATGGAAGCGTTGCACTAGTGCCTGAATCTTCTACCTGGACTAGCAACTGGCTTCACTCAAGAGCTTCCCAAGAAGATGAGCAGCGAGGGGCTTCTGTTCCTCACGGAAGGACCAATGCAAAACAGCAGTTTTCTCATTTAACAATGCCTTCAGTCACATCAGAGGCCACTTTACGAGGAAAATGCCATACATCATGATCATTTGGAACCCATTTAAATAAAACTTCTGAAAACTCCAGCTATGCTTAGGAGGGTATTCCAGTTTTCTTTTGACTTTTACCTATACATTAACAATAACTTAGATCTTACCTCAGCCATAAACCCACTAAAACATACCAGAGAAAAACTCTTGAGTCAGAGATTTTTGAATCCAGTAACGTGAGACTTGTCTACTGATAAGGCTTCTGGGTGCTGAGATTTAACTGTCAAAACACTGTCCTACATGAAAGAGATCAACATTTGTCTGTTCAAATTAACTGAGCAGGGCTTATTCACTCACTGCCGGATTCGACCTGGAGCACCTGGTTGTACTCATTCAGTGTCAGAAGAGTGCACAAGGGAGGGTATCCGAAGCGCCTAGTGCCCATTACTGACTAGGACAGCAGGAAGAGAAGGAAGGTGGAGAGAATCCCTAACAACTCCATGCATGCCAAGGAGAGAAGTGTTTGGTTCTTTCAGTCCTGTCCACATGCTGTTCTTTTCCGCATTATTTCAGTGTAGCAAAAAAGTAGAGAAGAAAACTCAAACAAAAAAGGGGAGAAACTGCACACATCTCTATTTACTGTTAGAGGTTAAGAAATAAAATGAAATAATGGCTAGATTGGATAAAGAATAAAGAGCTGATGGTTTATTTCATAATCTAGTTATTTCAATAGGGCTTGGCAAGTCAATAGAGAAGACTTAATTCTGCACACAGATGAGCAGCAGTGGCAGCTCTACCCTGATGTGGGAGCAGAATGTGTCTCCACTTCTCTGGATAACACCCGTCTGAGTAGGTGTTTGGTGTGCATGGCGTCAAGCCAGCCCCACCCTGATGATTACTTGATGGATGGCCTTTTTTGCAGATGGATAGAAAACTGCAAGTCTGGAAGCCAAACTCTTTCAGGAGGCACAAAAAGAAACTGTCGTTAATATTCAGGGTGTGCACATGACACATGATGGCCAGATGTCCTCAGCGAGGGCTGCACCCGGCAAGTAGGGTGGTATAGACACCTTGGTCCTTACAGTGTCTAAGGGAATTCCTAGCACAGCTCCGTTTCAGGTGTCTGAAGGCTACCACTGTGCTGGAAAACCCAAGTCCCAAGTCCTACGCCATGCTCTGGTGGTCGCTTCATCTAGAAGAATCAAGAAGTGATTACCCACTCAGCTCATCAAATGTTTAAGCTCCCCACAGGATGAGGCTCAGCACTACAGACCTGAGGCTGACCATGACGTGGGCCCCCGAACAGGCAGGGAAATGAGGTGGGGTACCACAGTGAGCACTGAGATGGTTTCCTGTAAAGATGCTGCCAGTGTTTGGTACAGGCGGCCCTGGAAAGAACACTGCTCCCACTCAGTCGCCTGCCTTGCGAGTGCTCTGCAGTCCTCCTGTGGTGCTGTACACTGAGGGCTAGTTTAGGAACTGGCTTCTTCACCTCACGTTAGATGCCAGCATTTCCCAGGGCTGGATGGTCTCACACTTGTGTTTCTGGCACCGGGGAGGGATTTCCCCAAGTGTACAGCAGGGAATGGGCCTTTGAGTGAGAAGCAGCTCCCTGGACCTAGCTGTCAGTCGCAGGAGATTAATTGGCCACTTTCTCATATGTGTTACATGCAAAGATATTTACCATGGGATGCAAAATGGAACACGAGGCAAAGCAGGTATTAGCTCAGCCAGAAGGAGGGAGTAATCAACAGACTTGCTTTTGTTCCTACAGTTTCTAAGCAGTGGAACAATTACCTAACATCGCACCAAGTAATTTGTTAGGCTGGAAAACAGTAAGGGCGTTCATTTGCTCTAAGGCATTCTGGGCTGAAAATAGCAATTCTGAATTTTCATGGCAGACCCAACTTGGAAGCTGGCTCCACTCTGTCCCATCTGATTTTGGCGGTGGTGTCAGAGAATGTTGTTGTAGGCCCATGGCCGGCATGAACCAGGCTGTCAGAGTTTTACAAAAAGGGGAGAAAACAGCAGCAGCAGGGACCTGGTTCCAGTTCTGCGTAGCTGATGGTGATGGGACATTTATTTTTTTCCCTTTTGAAAATAAGCAGAAAGTGATGTGGGTGGAAAATTGTTAGGAGTTCCCAGGGACTGCTAATATTCTGCAGGGCCTTCAAAATGGATTCTGGCGAAAACACAGGTGTTTAGATCAGGGATCCAGAATGTCACCCTTGACTCTCGGCAGCTCTGATCCTGGATGCCTGTGAACTGGGAAAAAACATTCTGTACACAGCAAACATGCTGGGAAGGAGGGGATGGCCTTACACTTCAGGTCTCCGAACAGCGTGCAAGGAACAGCTCCGCTGACAGTCAGAATCACAGATACATTAATTCCAGGAAGGCAAAAGCAAGCTGCATGACCGAGTTGGGAACTGAGGGGAAGGCACTTTGCCATGGGAGCACATCTGTTTTATAATAAGCAGGTCTATAATTCTCCTGTGAAAGAGCATGTTCTACTATCTTCTCTGGGGCTGGAAAATATAAATACTGTATTTCATGAAGGGGAGGAGGAGAGATGATCAAATCTGTTTGCCAAGTGTTTGAGACACTTTCTACCCTTCTTGTTTTGTGTGCGCATTCTTGATAATTTGGGGGAGGGTGCATGAGTGAACCTGCTTTAGAGAGTAAAAGGCACCAATGAGGCGTCTCGTGAACAGGGCCCTGGACTCTCCCCAAGTTTCATGCCTTGGTCACAGCTACTGTAAAACCAGAAAATAAATGCATGCGTGGTGCCGAACTATTAAGTTGAAATATGTGGTTTGGGGCCAAAGGGTTGGGAGGTGAAATGCTTACATTTAACTGCAGGAAAATTATTGTGAAATGTCTCTGAATGGACAGAAGTGTCAGGAGCTGGCCTCTGGAGGCAGCAAAGTGTGGAGCTGCAGGCACCATGTCCTTGATGAGCCACTTATTCCCAGCTCCCAACAGCCACGGGAGGACTAAACCATGAACACATGGACAACATCTGCTCAGTGTGATCGTCTCCTAAAGTCTACTGGGAATTGTTTTGTTATAAGCATGTTCTTCTTTTCTGCAGAGCCAAGCTAGGAGGAAAAGGAGTGATTGGGTTTCCAGTGCTGTCCTACTTGCCACCTCAGTCACGGTCCCTGTTATGCTGGGCTCTTACAGCGATAATGCAGTAGGAGGACATGACCCTGCCAAATAGCAAAGCAGTTCGTTATGTTTCTTATTCCTATATTACTTATAGCATTATTTTGCTTTATGGTGGCAATTATATATGTGTATATCTACTTATTCAAACACTATTAGATGTAATTTATTAATTCTATTCATATTTTCTTGATAGTTTAAAATTGAGATTTTTCAAATTACCCTGATTTTTTAAACAATAAAAAAATGTAACAGACGAGTGGTTAAATTGACAAAGGCCAAAATGAAAGTGCAGTGAAGAACAAGGAGAAAGAAAGCATTCAAAATGACCAGGTAGGGCTACCTACACAGGACTCTGTGAAAGGAAACTGAAGATTGTCTCTTCTAAACTATCTACTCTACCAGTCTATGCACTGATGTCTTTAATGACAATTCTAAGACACTTCCTCAAGCCAACACCATGAAAAAAATCACGAATATCACCCACCACACCCTTGGAAAACTGTTCTGAAGAAAGCCACGTTTACAATGTGGCAGATGTGGTGGAGAGCTGTGTGGTTAGGCAGGTGCTGGGATTTGTACCAGCAAACAGACAGAGGACATGCAGTTATTAGTCACAGAGGCCTCTTCTTTCCTCAGGAGAAAACTCTGAGATTAACTTCAAAACCTCCTCAGTTCAAGGCAAGTGCTTTCTGTCAGCTAGAGCCGCACACTTGCCTCCCCACCATGTACCTCTGCTCCAGAGATCCCCGTCTGCCAGGGACACTAGGGCCTGGAAGGATCCAGGTGTGTTTCTGTGTTTTGGAGATTTCCTTATGAAACAGACAATGATGGTGCCTGCCTCAGTTCCCCCAGCCTCTGTGAAGGCTAAAAATACATAATACAGAAATAACCGAAGCTATGTTAGCCTAAGGGAAATGCTTCCTCTTCTGCTTTGTGTAATAAAAATGGCCCCTAAGAGCCAAAACAGAACAAAAAACTGAACTATAAAGGATTGTATGTAGCAACAAAGCACAGTTCAGTAGGAGCAAGCAGCTGAAGTTCATGGCCAAGTATGTGGGTAGATTTTCAGCCACAGAGGACTTGGTAGACATCGATTTATACAGAACATACGTACGGGACGCATAGGAGTGTATACATACAGATAAATAAATGTAAATCTCTACATCTAGTGGAAGAGGAGACAGACCCTTCTTCTCGGGTGCGAGTGGCTACTTGGGAGCCACTTGGCCACAGGTTGCTGCAGGGTGAGGGCCAGCGTGGCCTGCAGTCAGGTGTTCTGGTAGGATAGCTCAAACATGGTGCACGCCTCCTCCAGGCTCTCGTCCACATTTAGCTGCCGCCAGAAGGACTTCTGCTTCTTCTGCAGCTCTCGTCGGACGCACCTCGGGCAGGGGACAGACTTTTCTTTGCATTCAGCGTGGAAGACGGCTCCACAGCTCTCACACCTGCAAAAGCCAGCCACGGAGATGATGAGCACAAGTGAAGAACAACATACCTGCATGAGGTCAGGGCCCGGTGCAGCTAAGGCACTAGGTTATCCCAGACATCCCTGCCTGTGGGGACACTATACTGGATAATGGGATATTTTCTTTTTCTTTTTTCTTTTCTGTTTTTTTGGTACCGGGGCTCGAACTCGGGATCTTGCACTTGCGAGGCAGGGGCAGAACCACTAAGCTAAATCCCTGGCCCATGGGATATTTTCTTTTTCAAAATGCTCAAGGTTGAATTTCACTTGAAAACCTTTTTAAAAAATTTTTTTTATTGGAAGAAGGCTGGGGAGAGGTACATGGCTTCTGAGAGGAGCTGCCTAGACCTCTGTGATCACAGTGACGGTGGGCAGCACTGGAAGCTCTGTGCCAGTCTCCTCTCTACTGAGAAGGAAGGGGCCATATAACTGGGGTGAGGTGACAGGAAACGAGGATGGACTGCCCGGCCAGACAGAAATCAACCCTCGGCACACCCATGGCGAGCCCAGTGCCACACCTCTGAGAACACGGCTTTCTACTTCAGTTAATGTGAGCTAGTGGCCCTGTTAACTCATGGCCTTTGAGTTTGAGAAGGTAAAATGACACCTTTTCATTCTCTGAAGATATCCTGGGGTCTATTACTCTGTGAGCTTTTTAAAATTTAGGAAAAACTTCCTACCTTTATGAGCCTACCTTTGTAACCTAAGTATGAACAAGAAAGCATCAGAGAGTGGCAAAGAAAAGTATTTTTCCCCAATAACACATCAGATATTATAATTTATGGAGAGGAGACGTTCCAGGTGGATGACTAGTTTGTTGTTCGGCCTAGTGGAAGCCTGCTCAGGAGTCTGAATAGCTTGTTTTTACGGAACAGTTTTTAACGATGACTGACAAGCTCAATGTAGCTGCTGCAGTGAGTCGCTTGCTGATGAGGACTGAGTTCTTATCCTTCCACACATGAGTGACAAGTGACTTTGGTCCTGTCCTAGGAGCCTGCATGACTCTGTCCAGCTAGCAGCATCCAGGGAGTGTCCAGCAATGGACTGGGTTGAAAGAGGGATGCCATGAAAGCAATCCTCACCGGTTAGCCTTGGGCTTCTGTGGCTTTTCCCACAGTACCTCTAGTTTTAATGAGCCCAGGGCACAGGATGTCCTGCGGGTCCTATTTCCTAGCCCACCACTGACTCATGCCTGGCACCATGCAAGGGCCCCCGAATCTGGCGAAAGGGGTATCGTCCCACACATCTCATGCCCTGGAGAGAAGGCAGTGATTTGGCAGGAGAGACGGTAGGGAGTGGGTCCCACCCAGGGAACAACAGACAGGGCCTCCACTGACCCTAGCAGTCCCCATGCCCAGGGCTCAGGGAGAGCAAGCAAGGAGC
This sequence comes from Heterocephalus glaber, assembly GCF_000247695.1. Next base: position 8,165,383 of record NW_004624765.1, on the reverse strand, counting down.
TTCAGATTGCTTCCAGGCTGGCTGCTATGGCCTGAACTGTGTGGAAGCTAAAGCTTAGTTTGACTATATTTGGAGGCAGGGCATTTATTTGGTACTAGGGTAAATGACATCATCAGGGTGGGGCCCTGATCTGGTAGGCATAGTGTCCTAAGAAGACATAACCCAGAGCTTCCTCTGTTTTTCTGTCCCATGCTTTAGAGGAAAGGCCACCAGCAAGGCAAGGCTCACTGGAAACCAACCCTGCTGGCTCCTTGGTCTGAAATTTCCAGCCTCCAGAGCTGTAAGAAGTCCTTCTCTGTTGTTAAGCCACAAAGTCTGTGGTATTTGGTAGGTGCTCTGGGCAGACAAAACAATGCCCTCAAGCAAGTTACTTCACCTTCTGAACACCAGTTTCTTCATCTGCTCAGTGCAGACAACATCAGCACCCACCTCAGGGGTGCTTGCTGCCGCAGATGAGATCATGGGTAAGGCGTCTGGCATAATTTCTGACACAGGCAAGCGGGCACTGATCCCTCCAGTGCGCCCTGAGGCTGCCTGCTACCTTTCTGGGATGCTTTGCTGTAGCCTGACTTTGCCTACACCACAGCGGTGACCTGGGGACATAGCACTGGCTCCTTTCACAGATGAGAAAACAGATTCTAAAAAGGCTAGTGATTGTCTCCCAGCGACAAAAAGGGGAAGAGTGTTGTGACTGGAACCTGGGTGGCTGGCATGCCGGCTGAGGCTCTTCCTGAGCGCCATGCCACCAGCTGTCTGAGTGAGCTCATGGGCCGCTGTGCGGGAAACAGCATTTTGTGTCGGAACACCTGTGTCAAATCACAAATCTCTCTGTAGCTGAGTGATCCTGGGTAAGTTATTATTTTCTTGGTGCTTTGGTTTTCCTCGTTTGTAACATGCTGCTCATGATGACCTCCTTCTTACTCACTGGGTTGCTGTGAGATTAAGATGAGCAAATACAGGTGAGAGGGCCATGGAAATGGCATGACACCACCCCTCCCAGGCGACTCCAGCCGGCTGCCTTTTTGACATTGGTGCTGTACTGGACCTCTCTGCTGCCTTCTCCTCCTCCAGTGAGTGGAAAGGAAGGTCACACCCAGGTTTCCCAGTGCCTCTAGGCTAGGCCAGCCCTCCACCCCAACCCCCCCAGTGGCAGTGGCTTTGTCCCCCAGGTCACACCTCTGTAACCTTCTATCAGGAAAGTGACACTAATGCTAGCTTTATCAAATAAATTTCCTTCTCTCTGCCCCCTTTGCCCTGCTGTGTTAGTCAGAGATTTATACACCCAGGGATGTTGCCCTAGGGCACTGATTTGATAAGGAAAAACACACTGTGTCTGTCCTTCCAATGCCACTCCCTTATCTCTGCTGATACCAGGCCCTCAGTGAGTGAAGAAGTTGGAGTCTTATCGGGTATTTTTAGTGTTACAAATACTCATAGGGTTATGGAGGGACCAGTGCACCTGCTCTTTCTAGCCAAAGGTCAGTAACTGAAAAGAAGTATGAGATAAAACCAAAATTAATGATTTCAAAATAGAGCCAAGCCCTATTTTCTCACAATTTATAACCCAGAAGACATCTTTTCAACTGTCCTATGGACAGACTGATCAATGACCTTCCCAAATTCAGAGAATCTATAGTTAATTACTCCCCCACCCTTAATTTTCTTTTTAAAGGAAAAGAATCAGAGCAAGAAAAGGAAAGAGAAACTATTCTCTTTACATAAAATTTATGGAACTCTGTAATAAAAATAGAATGCACAGGAAAAACAAAACATTTACATCTAAAAACGCAATATGTAGGTATATTCCAGTTTGAAAATAGAACTTTATTAAAAGGGATTTTCACTTGAGAAAGACTGGCTCCTGAATGTTTCCTAAGTTTTATGATTGTATTCAAAGTATAACTTACCACATAACTTTTTAGGAACACACTTTTCATATAAAGGCAAATCTACCAACATCATCACTCTGCTGGAGCTGCAATAGGTAATGAAAGAGAAATGTCCCTTTGCTGTTCTTTTGTGATACATCAAATGAAAGCCAGGGTCTTCATATCAGAGTTACCTAGTCCCAGCAATAAGCAGTTTCACCACCGACGAGGACATTGTGTCCTCCTACTGCAGTGTCACTCCTATTGACCAAAGTTGCCCAGTGAGTTTTCCACTTTTTTCTTGAGCATATCCATGGCTTTATGTGATCAGGATTCTGTGCTCAGCATTACTGACTTTTGGGTCAGGGAGGTGTTTGAAGTGGAGGCTGTCCAGTGCACTGCAGGATGTTTAGCAGCATCCCTGAATGTCTACTCTCTAGGTGCCAGCAGCATCCTCCCCAGTCCCTTGAGAGTTTTGACAACAAGCCATATCTCCTGATACTGCCTAATGTCCCTGGGGGACAAAAATCATCCCTGTTGGGAACCACTGACCTAATCTGTGTGGAAAAGGAATCACAGAGGGGATATCCAAGGGTACTTAAACAGCACACCCCTCCCCCTGGATTTGTATCACCTGCCGACTTACACTCTTGTCAACAGTGAGGTACAACATAGTACATACTCACTTAACTTGCACAAATATGTACCTTTAACACATTGTTTGATTAAATGAAACTCACTAGCATTAACTATCCAGTGGTTTCTAAAAGTAATTTAGAACATGATTTAAGAAATTGCCACCCAGGCACAATTCTATGCGTTGCTCAGTCACTCCTTAACTATCAACTCGCTGAGTTTGCATTTCTTCCCGAAAGCTCTCAGGGTTTGGCCCTCAGTCGACTTTATTTGCCCTTTGGCCAACACTCTCTGGGCCATTCTTCATGTCCTACCCAGGCTTCATGGCAAATCAAAGGCACACACTTTTGCATATGCTTCAGAATAGATTGCTTTTGTGCAACTGTGAGGTACTTAAGTTTCGTCAACTTCTACAGTGAAACATTGCAGTAAAACATTCACAAGGTCTCTCCCCATACAGGAAGATCTCTACTGTGAGGTTGGCCCTAGTGTCAGGGGGACTCTGGGTAATTTACTTCATCTTTAAGCCTCATTCTCTACAGAAGCAAATGAGGTTGAGTTAGATGATATCTAAGGTCCTTTTAACTTGCAGATTTGGGGTAGGGGAAAAAGCTACTCTGGGTTGTAACCTCCTCTCCAAATTTCCTTGGTCCAAGGTCTGTGGATGAATGAGTGTATCTGTTGCTTGCTGTCTCTTCCTTAGAAAGTCTCAAATTGTCAAGGTGGGACTGAATGAGACGAGTTTTAAAGTGTGATACATTCCTTTGAATTTTATTTGTATTAATCAAGCTATAAAATAACTATGAATTAGGATACACAGCATTATCAGGAGTTTGGCCAAAAAGAGCTCACTGCCTCTACCTCATAAAATTTCAATTAGACATAAAGGATTTGTTTTAAGCCTTCTCTCATCCCAGCTATCATCAGTACCTATTGTCCTCAAGAACTGTTAAATGTGGGTTTTGGGGGAGGGGGCAGCTAGAAGAAGTAGGCATTTTCAACCCTATACTGAAGTGTTTTGTGTTTGAATCACTGGTAGAGCCCCACTGGAGTGAACTGAGTGTGTGTCAGTAAGCACTGGACACACCATAGTAGGTGGGACTAGGAAGGACAGGCTAGAATTCTGCTTCCCTGGAAGCTCTAGGGGACAACACTAGTAATAAATGGTATGAGCCTTGGCAAACTGCTCTCCTTTCTTGGGATCAAGGGAGGGGAGTGTCTCCACTGTTTCAGGGCAACACAAATCCCACTTTGCATCTCAGCAAGTGCACCACGGAATGGAATGAAACTATACATACATTTCATGAACAGTCTTTGACCTAAAAATTAGCTTACTGCCCCACAGGAAGTGAGAGAGAACTTCACAATCTAGAAATATAATAGTCTACTGCAAAGAGACTGAACAGACATGATGTTATTACTGCTTGGAATCCAAGAGAACTAACCTGCCACAAACTAGGAGAACCAAATATGTTCGGGGGGAAAAGGTTTGCTTCTCAAATATTATGGCAAAGTGGCAAGAATTCCTGGCTGCAGACAGTTTCCTGTTCTGGAATGCTGATGATGTGAGACCAATTAGAGACAGGCTCAATGGCTTTGTCTGCACCCTTCCAGATTCTAGCTGCACATAGGGAGGTCACAGGAAACTGCTAAAGGCCCCTGCCCTGAGTTGAGGTCACTGAAATGCTTCTGCTCTGCATATGTTGGGTTCTTCTCCTGCTGTGTTTTTATTTTTGGCTCAGGCAATGGCCTCAGATATTTCACTTGGATTGAAATTCAGGTTTTAGTTTGGTTGGATCCCTGACAAGCTAAAGGACAAGCCTGCTGAGTAGGGCAGAGCTTTGCTGATTTCCACTCTGCAGAGCCCACAACCAATTGGGTGGGGAGCAGAAATAAGTGCACGTTATCAGGCATGTGAGTGCGGTTTTGTGCATGGATACCATGTAAGGCGCCCCATAGAGCCACTAGCTATTACCGGCTTTTCCAAGAAACCAAGATGATTACTTAAATCTCTTAGCTAAGGGAGGTAGTTACAGGGGGCTGGTTGTTTTAATATTTTAGGTTGGTGTTTTCTGTTATTGTGTAAGTAAATGAACAGAAGCAAACAATTTGTAATTTCTTTAAATAGGAAATCAGCCAGTGTCACATATGGTGTTAAGCCCGCATGATTGTCTATGTACTATGTATATACTCATGCTATACATCTATACATAGGTAAGCTATTCCAAAAATACACAACATGTTATTAAATGCTCTAAGGTGAAATGAATTAAATATAATTCAAACAAATGATAAGATCTGATAGATCCATTCTTTTGGAGGGAGTAGGAAGATTATAATAATGAAAGGTTAACCCACAATTTCAGTAAGGAATTGATTATAATTGCATGTTGATGACTGAAGAAAGCGTCCAAGTGGTGTTATAGCAGTTGCCTTGAGTACTATCTCCAGCTAAGGTTTGTTTCAGGTTGACCAGAAATCTAAATTCTCCAAATGCCCGTCTTTGGTTCAGCAGTGCAAAAGAGAAAAGGAAAAATAGGTGGGAAGGAAGATGAAAATCTTGGATTACAGAACTTGAGTCTTGCAGAGGGAAAATGGACATACACATGGGCATATCACATGTGGGATTTTTCAGTGTGATCCCCAACTCCTCTTTCTTTTTTGCTGAGAGTAGGGAGGTGGGAGAACTAAAAGTTCATTTATATGGTTTGAGTGGAATTCTATGAGACTGGAAAAGATCCAGCTCCTCTGGCTACATGTCTGGGAAATACAGATGCCTAAATTCTAGTCTGTAAAACTATTCTAATAATTTTTGAATAGCAAGTGTGTATACAGTAAGATCAAAATTAACAGTTTAAATTAGGCAACATCTATCTGGCCCTTTGTTCCTGTTTTTAAATTATCTTTTATAATCCTTAAAACAGCTTTCTAAGCTAGGTACTGTACAGTCTGTTTTCCCATTTTTATTAAATTTCGTTCTAAGTAAGATATAATACAAAAATGCACTGGTGGCTTATCTGATCCTAGAGCTAGTGAGTGGGCGAACAACTTTTGACTTAATTCTAGTCTTCTGATTTGAAATATGGCCCTCTTTCTCCTGTTACTAGCCACATGGTCCTTTAAGTGACTCAACACATACCTAAATACCTGCTAAACCCTCAATCTGGGAAGGACAATTGGCATGTCCTGCAAAGATCTCTTTATCTGCTCTTTAAGCCCAAGTTAATTATGGAAGAGTTTTTTCCCTGATTGCAGCTCACAAAGGATTTGGCTTTCACAGGTCTTGGACTTTGAGTTTGTAAACTAAGCTCAGCTAATGCCTTTGACAAAAACTTTACTTAAAATTGGGCTTCAAAATAGAATGCAAACAAGGTTTAATTAATTCATTTGTTAATTTTGCCACCCTCCAGGGGATACTACCTCATCATCTTTTGTGCAAATGCTTAAAACAGTAAATGTTTTCTGCTAATCTGTGGATGCTAACAGAACTCAGTCATACTCTAGTATGTGTATAAAATCATAATGGATTTGATCTGAATGAAATAGTTTTCTGATATGGCTAACTTTTTACTTTAAGGTTCATTTGACAGTTACTATAACTGTCAAGAAACAAATGGGGCCAGGGATTTAGCTCAGTGGTTTCACCGCCTATCTTGCAAGAGCAAGGACCCGAGTTCGATCACCGGTACCAAAAAAACCCCAAACAAACAAATGCCCACATTTTTTAGGATTACTTCAGGAAAATTTATTCACTATTAGAAAAAGTAAAGAAATTTTCTATTTCTGCTATTTTCTACCATTGCTGGAAAAGCTAAAATACATTATAATTGTAGCTATCAAGAACTGTTTATAAAAGCAATGGTTTTCTGTAAAAATTCCCAAAGTAGTTCAAAATGCCTAAGAGTCCAAGACATGTTTAGAAACATCTTGCTATAAGTAAGACACAGGCAACTGAATATAAGAACATTATTAGGCTAATAAAGATTAAAACAAATAATGTTAATTTATATATCTACATTTGTTTACCAGTCTTTTTATGTAACCGTTCAAAAATATAATGTGAAGTTTTTATCATAAGCCTTTTAAAAATAATTTATTTTTAAAATTAATGTTCTTGGTACAATTTAGATATACATAATGATGACCTTCATCATAGGGAATTTGTATCTGTACATGGTATATCTTGATTCTTTTTTCCCAAATCTGCTCCCTTCCCTTTAATCCCTCTTCCCCTCCTTATTTACAAAATCTTTGTTTCCATTTTTTCCTTTTCCCTTCCTTCTATACAGTACCCCCCCCCAGTTCCCCTTTCCTTTTGAACAATTTCTTCCTATTTCACATTATCTATTATACATTTTGGTCCTTATTTACACTTTCAGTTTCTCATACCAGAGAGACAATGCAATATTTACACATGTGTATCCAATTTATTCACTTAAGAGTACAGCTTTAAGGTGCATCCATTTAGCTATAAATGTCTCAAGTTTATTCTTCTTTATGGCTGAGTAGTACTACATTGTATAAAAAACCACATCTTTTTTATCCATTTATCAGCTGATGGGCATTTGGGTTGTTTCCAAGATTTAGCTATTACAAACTGTGTCACTATAAACATTGGTGCATATATATTTTGTGGTTTGATGCTTTTAATTCTTTTGGGAAGATACTCAGAAGGGGAGTAGCTGGGTCAAATGGGACCTCTAATTTTAGTTTTTTGAGGAATCTCCACATTGATTGTACCAGTCTGCACTCCCACCAACAGTGGAGAAGGGTTCCTTTTTCCTCACTGCCCCACCAGCATTTGTTGTTTGTTGATTTCTTGATATTAGCTGTTCTTTATGGAGTGAGATGGAATCTCAGCATTGTTTTTGTTGTTGTTGCTACTGGGGATCAAACTCGGGACCTTGCACTTGTGAGGCAGGAGGCATAACCACTGAGCTAAATCCCAGCCCTCAGCATTGTTTTAATTTGCATCTCTTGAATGACCAGTGATGTTGAACATTTTTTCATACATTTATTTGCCATTTGTAGTTCATCTGGGAAGTGTCTATTCATTTTAGATGCTCATTTTTAGACTGGGTTTTTTAATTTGGGGGGTCTGATTTTTAAAAAATTCTTTGTTATGTTGTACATATTAATCTTTTGAAGAACTACTAGCTATAATTTTTGCCCACTCTGTGGGTTATCTCTTCACTCTGTTGGTGATTTCTTTTGTTGTGCAAAAGCTTTTTAATAGGATGAGATCCCAGTTGTTGATTCTTTGTATTATTTCCTGTGTGACCTGGGTTTTAAGAAGTCTTTGCCTACTCCTATGTCCTCAAGAGTTCTATTTTCTCTTCCAGCAGGTTTAGTGTTCCTGTTTTAATACTTACATCTTTGGTCCATTTTGATTTTAGTTTAGTGCATTGTGAGAGACACAGATCTAGTTTTAGTCTTTGGCATGTAGAAAGCCAGTTTTTCCAGCGCCATTTATTAAAGAGACTATCTTTCTTCCAGGGAATGTGTTTGGTCCCTTTGTCAAAGATAAGGTGGCTCAGTGTGTTTGGGGTTGATAAAGAATAATTTATAAAACTTGTAATAATTTACCGAAGTCTCTCAATAGGACTCACTGTTATTTAACATATTACATTTGAGTTTCTCAAAGTATTAAAACACTTAGTAGAGTCAAATTAAAGAAATTTTCAAGTACTGATAAATTAGAAAATGTAAAAAATGGCCCAGAAAATAAGCCTATCTAATGTTATAAACAGCATGACCAGCTGATTAGGGATACATTATTGGTTAGTGATATAAATTGTGAAGAGAAACAGTCAAATGAAAGACACAAAGTATTTTGTTATTACTTTAGATTATTTCCCTATCACCAAGACAATTCTCTTAACAAGATGGCATTACATAAATTTTCTAATACTCAGTTCATTCTATGCTAGTGCTGCTTGGCAAAAGAATCTGTCAAGGGGCACAACACAGTGGCTCACTGGGAGAAGCATTTAGCTTAGGCAGTAGCAATGAAGTACAGGCAATATTTAAGCTTTTTTTCTTTCACTGTCTCTGTGTGGTGCCCTTAGCAAGATCGACAGACCCCCTCGGTGAGGAAAAACTAATGTGAGCTGGGCATGGTGGCACATGCCTATACAGTGGACCCTCGAGTTACGACTGGTCTGACATACGAACAACTTGGGTTACAACTCAAATGATAGACACTTGTGCTTTCAGATGGTCTCAGATACAGATTTAACCCTTAAAGAGTTCTGGAAGGAACATTACAACATCCTTTCCTGTGTGGGGTTAATCAAGAAATCCTGGGCCAATGTCTCTCTAAGGACACTGAGATCTGCCTAGAAGAAAGTGTGGGCTAAAATTATAGAGGGGAGAGACTTTGAAAGCTGTGAGGAGGAGCCCGAGCCTTCAATTCACCAACTTGGGTTAAATGAGTTTGTAAGTCAAGGGTCCACTGTAATCCAGCCCTCAGGAGACTGAAGCAGGAGGAGAGCAAGTCCAAGGACAGCCTGGGCTACACACAGCCTGGGCTACACAGTTCAAGGCCAACCTGGACTGCAGTGAGACCCTGTTTCAACAAAACATGCGCACACACACACACAGGCGCGCAAATACACAAATGAAGAAACTTCTGGGTGGACTAGCCAGGGAAGAAGTGTTAATATTGACTGCTCTTTGGTACTTTGCAAGTGTTAGGTCTCTCTCTTTTAAACAGTTTATCTCAGGGGCCGGGGATTTAGCTCAGTGGTTCCAGCGCCTGCCTTGAAAGCGCAAGGACCCGAGTTCGATCCCTGGTACCAAAAAAAAAAAAAAAAACAACATAAACAGTTTATCTTAAATACTCTCAGGGAAGCAGAGGAAAGGAAAAGCCACCTTTGCTGCTGGAAGCTTTGACATTCATACCACCTCTGTCCCTGAGCCCCTGGGCCGGTCTGCTTTCAGCTAGAGCTTCCCTTCCCCACTCTAGGGTCTTCTGGCTGCCAAGGAAAATTTGCTTGTCTTTTTTCATTTTAGATTTGCAAGATTTTTTTGAATCACTGATGTAAGTTTTATAAAATGACTCACATTTCTGCTTTTCACATGAATTCCTCCTTTTTGCTGTTATCTTTTCCTATTTTGTCATCAAAAGGCTGTGAAATTCTTTCCATTAGTTGTGGTGGTGAGGAGACAAGTCATCCCTTGAGATGGTTTGTGGGTGCCCAGATCTTAGGGGTAGTGCTCTGGCAGCAGGGTAAGGCAGGACACTGAAGTAAGATGTAGTATCCAGAATTTCCCAGTAGCTGCAGGGGTGGTGTCAGATAAGGCTTCTGGCCGATCTAGCATGGAAATGATGGGCAAATGATTTCTAAGCTCCTTCTGGCTCTACAAAGGTTCTATGTGCTGGTATGATTCAGTTCAAACACCAAATTCTGTAAAGAGTGTGAACATCTATGAACTGTGCCTTTATCTCTACTTTAAGTACTCTGAAGGCATGATAAACTTATTAATGGTAGTTGTACATTTTATGTGCGTATGATTCCTGATGCAGTATTGTTGCGGGTTAATATTCAGAACACTAGAGGTGATTAATAAAGATATGATAATACACATTAGATGTTGACATTAGCACAGAAAAATAATTTTTTAAAGACAATCTTAATGGCATATCTGTACTTCCATGATTACTTGTGTGGGGAAAAAAATCCCTCAAAATATAAATATATACTGACAAAACTAAGCTATTACTGTACCTTTTGTAAGTCTAAAGCACAAAACAGCTAATTTCAGAACATGCTGCTCAGTCTGAAAAGTCAACATTTTTTTGTATGGAAAGGTAAATACTCCTTCTCTTCCCTATTGTGTATTCAGGTTACTTATTTACAGTCTCACAGGGAAGAAGAAAGTACTGTATACACTAAAAAACGAACTAAAAGATGTTTGGAAAATTAAATTATCTGAGTAGCTTAGCAAAGCTCAGATTTTTTACATCGTATCTCTCCTGACATTACATTCTCCATTAGCCCACTAAAATACATCTGTTCCTAACATATGATAGAATGTTAGCAGTCACTCAATAAAGTCACATTTGTTGATGTCACTTAAGTACCAATTTTCCTGAAATAAGTTTAAAGCCATTTAAAATAGTGTTAGTAACTACAATTTTGTAAAATTAAAGCAAACTCATTTATTCATGAATTATTTATTGAGCAGTTACAATGTGGTGTTCCAGATGGATCAGGGAGTAAAACAGAAAAGTCCATTTTTTAAAAAGAACATTCTTTCAAAATAGTGGAATGAACAGATATGTGAATTTGTACCCCAATTCCTTTGGGTAAACAGTGTCAAAATTAGTCAACTTCACTGAAAATTTCATGACAAACTATTAGACAAATAAAAAATGCTAAGCAATGGAGCCAGAGCAAAGCTCAACATTTTTGTCAACAAGAGCTTAGAATAGTGCCATATGCCTGATAGGTAGGTCCAGGGGGTGGTGACTTGTTAAAGGTCATGTAGCAAGTTCTTGGCACAGTTATGAATGACACCTAGACTTCTCTATCCCCTACAGTGATCTTTCCATGAACTAGCCTGTCTGTACTTATTAAATGGATCTAAATGTTTTTTGAGCCAATTAAAAAAATTTCCTCTAATAGTATCCATCATTTAAAGTTTAGAGGCTAAATATGATTATTTTCATTGGTCAGATATAATGTGATAAAAATGCAAGGTATAAAATTATATATTCAACATGATCCCAGTTTCATATATGAATGCATGTGTGTGGGAAAAGAATAATTATGGAGAATTTCTTTCTTTACATTTTTGTGTACATATCAGTCACTAGAGGGACAGATTTGATAATAAGGTATACTTACAATGGCCACCTGTGGAATAAGGAGTGGAAGAATGTAAAATGGCTGGCTGTGCACTGGACAGATGGAGGATCCAGCTGAAGGTCAAAGACCTGGAGCTAACTGTAGAGTTTGGTGTGAGTCTGTGTGGGAAAGCTGATGGGTCTGCATTAGAAGGCTAGAGAGCATGCACTAGAAGCCTGAAGGGACTGGAGCTCCTCCTCCTCATTCTTTCCCATTTTATTCTGTCCAGGGCACAGGCCTCTTGGTTGGTGACACCCACATCTGGGTTGAGTCTTCCCTCTTCAGGTTGTGGCAATTATCCACAGACACATGCAGAACTGTGCTCCAGTAATTTTCTAGGCATTTCTTAATCCATTCAAATTGGCATAGAACACTTAACGATCACAACCCACCCCTTGTCAACTGGACAACCAGAAGCATCTCCTAAAACCATATTTAATTTTCAAATACAATAGCGAGTTCATAATCAGGCCTAATATTATATAAATGTCCTGTGTATAAATGGAAATGCATGAAGTCCCTCCTCAGAATAGAAGGCAAAGTTTTTCTTTGTCTGATGCTTACTCTACTCCTAACATTCCATAACTTAACAGTATAATATAGATTTAACAATACTTAAGAGCTGATATTAAAATATGCCCAATCATATTTTAAAAATAGGAAAGAAATACAGTAATTACAATCCTCATTTCTGTAACTGGTCATGTGATTGTAGCTGGTATTTATAACTACCTTCTTCTACCACCCATTCTATAATCCTGTGGCCTTTAGCAAGTATCTCAGGAGGTCTTGGTTCTTTATCTGGTGAGGTGATCCATACTTTCATTCCTGAAGGTTCTTAGCCATTTGTTATCCTGCCTCGATTGGGTTTTTGTAGTTTCCCATTGACCTTAATAACAGGACATGGTAATACTATGAGGTATCCTAAAGGATCTCCTGCACTCTAAATATATTCTTCCTTCCCTCCATTGTGGAGTAATAGTCCAATTTCCCCTAGATAGTCTCAATCAATCACTGTAACTGTAACTGCCAACACTGTAAACTCCCTTTTTAGCTTGTTCACTCAGAGGCATGAGGAGCCCAAAATGACCAAGGGGAAATCTTAGTTCCAGTTCAATGAAATCATTGCTGTGCTTCCTGGTACATGCCTTCTCCCCTCTGGAACTAAGACTTTTAGGTCAGCAGAGCATAAGGTCGCAGGAACAGGAAGCAAAAATTTTGTGGGCCACTAGGGGTCAAGATGAGTAGTACCAATCCCATATCCATCCCTCGATTCCTGGACCCATGAATCCTGGCTACAGGAGACACAGTACCATATAGTAGACAATGATTCAAAGCATATGCAGCCTTTTGAAGAACCTTGCCCCAACCCTGCAAGTTATTGCCACCTAGCTGGCACTGTAACTGCCTCTTCAAAAGGCCATTTTACTTTTCTATTAATCCAGCTGCTTCTAGGTGGTGGGGAACATGGTAAGACCAGTGAATTTTTATTTTTTTAATTTTATTTTTTATTTTTTAAATATATATATTTATTGGTACATTTTAGGTATAAAATACATTTACATTTATCATTGGGTGTTTGTACCAGAACATGATGCATCTTAGTTTTTATTTTTTCTCCCATTACCTCTGCACCCTTCACCCCCTCCACCCTTCCCTATCTACAGAGAGTTTGATTCCATTTTTTTTTTCTCATAATTTTTTTCTTTCCCCTTTCCCTTCTACCATCCCCAAACCCTTGGGCCTTTTATTTCAAATTATCAATTATTGATTTTAATCATTTTCATCCTTATTTACATTTTAAATTTCTCACACTAGAGAAACTATTCGGTATTTACACATGTGTGTCCTATTTATTTCATTTAAGAGTATGGCCTCAATATGCATCCATTTAGCTATAAATGTCTCTAGTTCCTCATTCTTTATGGCTGAGCTCATTCTTTATGGCTCCATTTTATTAAAAAACCCACATCTTTATCCAGTTTCCAGTCGATGGGCACTTGGGCTGTTTCCAAGCTTTAGCTATTACAAATTGTGCCGCTATAAACATAGGTGCACATATATCTCTGTGGTATGATTCTTTTAATTCTTTGGGGAATATTCCCAGTAGGGGAATACCTGGGTCAAATGGGACGTGTAGTCCTAGTTCTTTGAGGTATCTCCATACGGATTTCCATAGTGGTTGCCCCAGTCTGTACTCCCACCAACAATGGAGAAAGGTTCCTTTCTCTCCACACCCCTGCCAGCATTTGTTATTGGTTGATTTCTTGATAGCAGCCATTCTTTTTGGGGTGAGGTGGAATCTCAGTGTTGTTTTCATCTGCATCTTTCGAATGACCAGTGATGTTGAACATTTTTTCTTATATTTATTTGCTGTTTTTACTTCTTTGTCTGAGAAATGTCTGTTCATTTCGGATGCCCATTTTTGAATTGGGTCTTTGAATTTGGGAGGTCTGATTTTTTTCAGTTCTTTATATATTCTTGATAGTAGACCTTTGTCTGAGCTACAGCTGCTAAATATTTCTTCCCACATTGTAGGTTGTCTCTTAGCTCTGTTGGTAGTTTCTCTTGCAGTGCAGAAGCTTTTTAATATGATGAGATCCCAGTTGTTGATTCTCTGTGCTAGCTCTCGTGCTACTGAAGATTTGTTCATAAAGTCTTTTCCTATGCCAATGTCATCAAGAGTTCTACCTAACTTATCTTCCAGCAAGTTTAGTGTTTCTGACTTAATATTTAGATCTTTAATCCACTTCGATCTTAGTTTAGTGCACAGTGATAGGTATGGGTCTGGTTTTAATTTCTGATAGGTTGAAATCCAGTTTTTCCAACACCATTTATTAAATAGGCTATCTTTCCTCCAATGAGGGTGGTTGGCTCCTTTGTCAAAGATGAGGTGACTGAGTATGTCTGGAGTTGTTTCTGCATCTTCTAATCTATTCCACTGATCTTTGGGTCTGTTTCTTTGCCAGTACCATGCTGTTTTTATCACAGTGGCTTTGTAGTACAGTTTCAAGTTGGGGATTGTGATGCCCCCAGCCATAAGACCAGTGAATTTTATGAGCATGAGCCCACTGCTTCACTTCTTTCTTTGGCTACGAAATGTGTTCCTTGGTCAGAAGCAATGCTGTATGGACTACCATGACGGTGGAGAAGGCATTCTATAAGTTCACAGATGGTAGTTTTGGCAGAAACATTATGTACAGGAAAGGCAAATCCATATCCAAAATAAGTGTCTATGCCAAAAAGGACAAAGCACTGCCCTTTCCATGATGGAAGTGGTCCAATATAATCAACCTGCCACCAGATTACAGGCTGGTCACTCTGGGGAATGGTTTCATATTGGGTACTCAAGTGTTGGTCTCTGCTGCTGGCAGACTGGGCATTCAGCAGGTAACCAGGTCAGCCTTGGTGAGTAGAAGTCCATGTTGCTGAGCCCATGCATAGCTTCTTTTTCTTTTTTTTTAGTACTGGGGATCGAACTCTGAACCTTGTGCTTGCAAGCCAGGTGTGGTGCCACTGAGCTAAATCCCCAGCCCTGGCTTCTTTCTAGCTCTGTTATCATGGCCACTTGGTTCATGAACTCATTGGGTAATGACAGGAGTGGCTGAGAAAAAACGTTGACGACTACCCAGAGAATGGGTCATCCTATCCACTTTATTATCAATGTCCTCTATTGCTGAGGCCACATTTTTGGTGAGCATTTACATGGAACACAAACATCTTTACATCATTCACCCATATGGAGAGGTCTATCCACATACTTCTTCCCCAAATATATTACCAATTTTGTAGTTATGTTCCTTCCAAGTTGCTGACCATCTGGCCAGACCACTGGCTAAAGTCCATGAATCAGTATATGGTCATAAATCTGACCATTTTTTTTTTCCAACTAAAATGTATGGCCAGGTGTGCTGCCTGAATATCTGCCCACTGTCACGATTTCCCTTCACCACTATTTTTCAGGGATATCCCGGAAAGAGGCTGCAGTGCTGCAGCTGTCCACTTTTGAGTGGTGATGCCATATAGGTATACCCCATGAAGTCACAGGTGCATCCTGGAAGACAGAAGGTAAGATGGCTGCTTCATGTAACTTACATGTGCTGTCTAGACCTGCTCAGGCTGGATCATGTATACACACTTCCATTTAATGATAGATTATTACTGTGCACATCCAACTGTATGATTTGGTGGGTCAGTCAGCACCCAATTCATGATGGGCAGCTCAGGTCCTGTGGTAACTTCGTATCCCATAGTCAAGCATTCAGTTTCCATGAAGGCCCAATAGCAGGCCAGGAGATGCTTTTCATGTCTGCAGATGATGGCAGAGCCCTGCTCCAAACTCCGAACAGCCTTCGCTGTGATTCACCTATGGCGGCCTGCCAGAGGCTCCAAAGAGCATCCCTACCTCCACTGACAACGTCAAGTACCATTGGATCTGCTGGATCATATGGCTCTGTGGCAGAGCAGCCTGCACAGCAGCCTGGACCTGTTGTAGAGCCTTCTCTTGTTCAGGCCCTACTCAAAATACCAGCTTTTTGAGTCACTTAGTAAATGGGCTATAGTAACAGCTTTTCACATTTTCTATAGTAAACATCAATTTTAGAGTTAGAAAGTTAAAATATGAGTTAAACAATGATGAATGGGCAGCGGGTTTAGCTCAGTGGTTCCAGCACCTGCCTCACAAGTACAAGGTCCCGAGTTCGATCCCCAGTACCAAAAAACAAAAACAAAAACAATGATGAACATTCCCTTCTTCAAACAAAAAAATTAAGTTGTCTGGAATGCTTAAAAATGAGACAATTGGGCCGGGGATTTAGCTCAGTGGTTCCATTGCTTGCCTCGCAAGAGCAAGGACCCGGGTTCAATCCCTGGTACCAAAAAATAAAAAAAGAGACACAATTAACACAATAGTAACCACATGCCTAACTTAGAATCTCGGTAAGAAATGTATCTAGGTAGAGAAGACAGCCAACTATTCAAGTGACCAAATAGCCTCAAACACAATGCAGCCTCACCAGCTAGGACTGTGTTTAGAAATGCACTATATTTATCAAGTGGCTTAATGGCATAAAGGTTCGGGTCAGTACCAAGGGTTTCACAAAAGTCTCTTCTGTGTGAGCAGACATTCTGAAACATTTTGATGTGTGAATATAGGAGCCATGAAGCCAAGGTGAAATGTCATTTACCAAGTTACTTTGTCAAAGTTACTCTTTGACAAAAATTTAATCCCCTCCATCCCAAAAGAGCAAACTACCATTGTGCTGAAGAGTTTCTGTTGAGCAAAACCTTGACTGACACAAGAAATATATTTAGGAGTGGGCAGTCATATGACTTTAGAAGAATAGAATCTCATCTTGGTATGTCACCATCCTATTTTTACCACTCACAAAATATTTGAGTTTCTGAGTTTTGCCCTTCTCCAAATGTCTAGATGGTTTCCACAGTCCCTTCCATCTCGGTAAGGGATGATTCTACATCATGGGCGGGGGCTGGGAATGCAGTCACTGGTAGTGCTTACCTAGCATGGGTGAGGCCTTCGGTCAAGTCTCAGAGACTGTGTCTGTCTCTCTCTCTGTCTCTGTCTGTCTCTCTCTCTCTCTCAAATAAATCACAGGCAGGAATCACTATTGTCCTAGAGGACCATTGAGGAAGTTTCTCAAGATGCTCCTCTTTTATCCCAGAGACAGGAAGGAACAATTTATAGATGGAAACAAAGTGGTTCTCCAGAAAAGGTAGCTATGAAGAGGTCTACACATTTCCTCTAGCTGTTTATAAGACACCACACATCATTACAGTACTCAATGAGTGGCTGCTTCCCAAGAAAAACCACAGAAAGGAAGTATCATTAAAAAAGAGTATATACATTGGGGGAAGCTCTTCTCTCCCATAAACCCGACCTAGCCAAGACTGTTGTCCTCTATTGTTGAACAGGATGTAACAAGATTGCCAAGCACAGCCCACAAACCTGCTAATTAGGTGCTCTGACAGTTTGTTTTGGAACCATTTACCAACAAAGGAATGTGACAGGCTGATTAGTGAGAAAAGGGTATGTAATGAATGTGTATTTGAGTCCAGATGAGGGCATAATCCAGGTATTCAGTCTGTTTGTGCAAGGACTCACAAAAATGGAGGCTGAACAAATAGGAAGCCACAGTGAAAGACTAGCTTCTGGGTAGTGCTGCTCTTTCCCTTGCCTCTTAAAGTTTTGTTCCACTAGCATCCCCTCAACCCTGGTGAGTTTTGCCCAAACACCTAACAAGAAACTCTTTCAAAAAGTGACAAAGTACAGCTGGCTCCTCAGAAAAATGGAAGAGCATTTGTAAGGATGTTGGCAAATCTAGGGTTTTATAGTTTTTCAGGTACATAAATTAAGTGACAACTTTAGGCCAAACCATCTCCACACTCAGCCTCCATGGAGCTATGCACTGTACTAACATGCACAAATCAAAGGGAAATGGCAACATAAAACATAGCTCTTAATGTACTATTCAAGCTTTGCTGAAAAAAATTATGTATTAGCTTCTTCTTTGGGAAGAAGCAATTCAACAATTTAATAAACAAGTTCTTTCTTTTTAGACAAACTTTGTAAAATCTGGCTACAATCAGGTGTTTGGGTATTTAGGTTCCTTTGTATACAAGGAACCTAAAGAAGGACAGAAAGTGCCAAGACAAAGGACAACGTCCAGGCCCCAGTAAGTTCAGGTGCTGGGGAAAGGGCAGTATGAGTTGTAGGGAAATGTGGAATTAAAAAGACCAAATCAAAAGGTGAAGTGTGTGGGGAGGGGTCTCCATGTTCTTTTGCTCAAACTGGGCATTTCTGGAGTATGGATGGATGGATGGAAGCAAGGAGGCTTGGACTAAATTCCTTGGGAGACCTTTTCTGTATACCAACAAAGTAGATTTTCAACATGAAAAAGAGGATGAACTCTGTTAGAAACGTACCTGCAATGGACTTTTCCATGAGGTTAGTGTTAATTTTCAAGAGTGATGTGGGAAATATTTTTCAGGTATGTGCACATTGGATATGGCGACAGAGTAGGTGAACTCAACTAGTAAGAGTGTGGCATTAATAAATTCAAGGTCCAGGGCCGGGGATTTAGCTCAGTGGTTTTGCTGCCTGCTACACAAGCACAAAGACCTGAGTTTGATTCCCAGTACCAAAAAATAAAAAAAATAAAATAAGCTTAAGGTCCTGCATGCCCTTACTTATTTCTTGGAGGGGGACAGGAAAGGACCAATTATTTGTACACATAGAAAAACTGTAGTTTTGAACCTTGGAATATAAAAAAATGAACTCTTTTAGAAGAGTTACCAATAAGCTGCAGATCCCCTCCAATACACAGCAGAAACCCTACTTCTCATGCCAATGAATGCTGCTGACTAGGGGAGGCTGATGCTTCTGCCCAGAGAAGTATTTGAAATGGTAGGTCACTTGCTTCAGCCTTACATAAAAAGCTGTGGTATTACCTCAGACTTTCACTATGCTCCTCTTTTTTTGGAAGCATTTTAAATTCCCTTAACTAATTAGTTTAGTTAAAAGCTTTTTCAGTGTTCTCATGAATGTACACACACCTGGGGAAGCTGAACCAAATATTAATTAGCAATAATTGTGCCATGGATAAACCTCATTGGTTATACTGCCACTGCACAAAGCTGAACCAAATATTAAATATTTATGGAACGCCCACTACGTGAAGAACACCAAACTCAGTGTTGTGTATTCTTCTAATAGAATATCCACATCTGAATACAGCCCCAAAGGGTATGGGGGGGTCATAAGGTCTTCAAGTGCAGTATACTCCATATTGGAAAACCCATGGGGATGACTTGCATGTCACATGAAACAATTAACAAAGCCAAGTGGGTCAGGACGAAAGCATGGGACTGATTTATGATGGCTGGTTGATTTCATAAGTCTCGTGTTAAGATGCATGCGGAGTGTTTTTAAGATGAAGTGTTTGTGTGTTAGTGATGCATTTCAAGATTCAGGAATGGCAACTTCACAGAAAGTTCAAAGCAAGATGGACTTCTTAGCAGCATTAGGTAGGTGTCCTTAGTGATATGTAGAGATGTCAGAAAGAAAGCTGCATAGGAGGCAATTTAAGGATTAAAAACAAACAAACAAAACAAAACAAAACAAAATTACGCCCTTGGTCACTCTGAGGCTTTAGATGACTGCTTCCTTTGCTTGTATACTCATTGTTTTGCCTTACATCTTAGTGCCGCATCAGCCTAATCTTCTGATTTGTAATTCTCAAAAAATTAGAGCCCTTACGTCTTATTCTCAAGGAGTGGATGTGTTGTTATTTCTATTTCTTTAGGATGTGGGATTTTGTCATTGTTTTAACTGAATGCTTATCTCTCCTAAAGCTGGGCTTTCCTTGTAGTCCTCTAGGAGGTAAATGCTGGATTAGGCTTAAGGAAAGCAGTCTTATGATTCCGGATCTTCCTACTGTATTTAAAGTCTTTCAATTTGGATTGGAAGGTTTTCTTATTTAGGTTAAAGACAAGTAGGTACTTAATTTGTGTTTGAGAAAAAAGATTCAATAAACTCAAGGCGAATCTGTCAGCATTGTCTCCGGGATAGAAGGGTGACTGGTACTCGGCTTCCATAGCTGACCTCACTGCCAGGGCTGCTCCAGAGATAGGTGCTGTGCTGTGGTCCCCATCACAACAGTCCTTCCTTGGTGTCACAGCAGAAAGGCCTATCTTCCCCATCCCATGGCTCACTGGTCCAAGTGCAAAAACTTACAAGTAAATAAAGAGATGATTCAAAAAAGCAGCCTTAGAGGAGGCTTTTAAAAAATTTTTTCAAGTGAATTTTAGGGAGTGTACTTGAAATGATTTTGGGGCTACAAATATAGAAGAAGCAGTAATATGTAAAGAAACAAACAGGTTTTGGAGTCAGATGTATTTGAGTTCAAATTTTGGCATTATCTCTTGGGACGAGACAACTGTCTCCTGTGAACCTAGGTTTTTGAATTATTAAAATGAAAGTGAGCGGCACATAATTGTAATCCCTGCGCTTTGGGCAGCTGAAGTAGAAGGATCACAAGTTCCTGCCCAGCCTGGGCAACTTAGTGACTTAATGAGAACCCGTTTCAAAGACAAAAAATTAAAAAACAGGCTGGGAGGTAGCTTAGTGTGAAGGCCCTGGTTTAGTCTCCAGTACCACAATAAGAAACAAACTGAAAGTGCCAGTACTGCAGTTCTTCAGAGGACTGGCAGAGGAATTAAATGAGATATATAGACTGCTGGTACTAGTATTAGTAAGTATTAATGCCACTCCCTCATAGTCCCAGCACATTCTCTACATGGGCTAGAGATGAGGCCCTAAAAATTAATAGCAGGGGAATATTTTCAAACTACATATTCATGAATCCTGATTAATTTACTAAAGAAAAGAAAGGAACCCTTCTACATTGTTGGTAGGACTCTAATTTAGTACAACCACTGGAAATCAGTATGGAAGTTCTGCAAAAAAACCCTAAAGCTAGACATTCCATTTGACCCAGCTATTACCCTTCTAGGCATCTTCCCCAAAGAGTTAAAGACATCATAATACAGGGATACATGTATACCCATGTTTATAGCAGCACAATTCATAACAGCCAAATCTTGAAAGAAGCCTATATGTCCATCAACAAAAGAACAGATAAAGAAAATGTGCTATTTACACACAATGGAGTACTACTCTGCCATAAAGAAAGATAAACTTGAGTAATTTGTAGAAAAACAGATGTACCTTGAGACCATAATGTTAACTGAAATAAATCAGACACACATGGTTTCTCTAAGATGAGAAACCCAGGTTATAAAGAGCAAAATAAAAAATAGATAATAGAAAGTAGGGAGATTGATTGTTCTCAAAAGGGAAGGGGATCAAGGGGGGGAGGAAGAGGAGTAAAAGAGAATAAAAGAAATTAAGACGTGTTATGTATATTTACCAACTCCACACAAGGAATGTAAACATCATGTACTGCAATCATGTACTAAAAATATGCTCATAATCAAATAAGCATGTTAAAACAGGATATTCCAATACTGATGGGGCTGGATCAGTGCTTAAGAGCTTGACATGGAGCTCTCTAATAGTTTTAGACATTGTAAAACTTATTGTCACCCATAACGTATATCACTTGCATGGACAGTAGATCCCTTCTTGGAGTTTCAGGTCCACTTCCTTCTGTGCTCTGGCTACACTTTACTTTTATTATTTTAAAAAAATTTCATTTTTATTAGTACATGTTTGCAATATATAATGATTATATTCATTGTGGAGAGTTAGTTCATGTATATAACACATCTTAATCTTTTTTATGTTCCCTTCCATTCCCCCTCCACCTCCCTCTTCCACACTTTAATATAACTATCTAATATCTCATCTACTATAATCTAATATCTAATATCTCACCTAATATCACCTAATCTCATCTAATATCTCACCTACTATACTATAAAATATTTTTGAGCAAATAGATATCCACCATGTGTCTCTAGTGCATGCGTGCGCGCGCGCGCACACACTCACACACACACAATACATACTATGCTCAATAGCTCACTACTGGAAGAATGAATAGTTCTAAAACTTGTGATTTTTTTTAACCAAACTGTAATTATGGTATTCAAATGATACTTGAATCTAAAAATATACTAAGTATATTTCTCAGGACTTGAAGGTGCTAAATTTAACAATATGGTTAAGGATATGTGATAACAAATTCACTAAATACCTCATTTTTATTTTTACAGATTTTAAAACATGTCATACTATGGAAAACTTCAAATATATTAAAAATAGAATAGCGTAATAAATCCTTGTGTACTTATCACCTAGCTTCAACAATTAGCAATCTTTTATCCACCCCACCCCCACAATATCAATTATTTTGAGACAAATCTGAGACATCATATTCATAAAAATTTCTATTATAGTACTCAGATTTCAAAATTTATCCCACCATTCAATTTTATTTTTATTTATCACATTTATTTATTCAACATATCTTTACAGGCATGTTTTAAATCAGCAACTTGGTATTTCTGACTAATGTTTTTCTTTAATATATTTTTTATTAATGTTTCTTTTTGCCTTTTCCTGTAGACTTGTACAAATTGTTCCCATCATTTAACTGGGAACAAGAGGAAGCTCAATAGGTTCCTTACGGATCGTCAACCTGGAATGCCAGGAAAGCTGGTCAAGAGAGGTTCCCTCAGACACAGACATTGAAACAGGATTCTGAAAGGCCTCTTGGCCTTATACAGTATTCTTTCCTACTGAGGACAGATCCCTAGGAGTCCATAGATATGTTAATGAGGTCATTTTGGAGAGAATCCAGTACCTCTAATGTCAAGAGCTACCTTTTTTTCTGGTGATGACTCACAGTCATAAAGTCTTTAATGACACAGATTCTTGGACTTAGATAAGCTAAGTCTTATGGGAGATCCTGATGTGCAGAGTGGCACCTCTGCTATAGTCAAGGGTCAAGTCTGAAGACTGAGGGCTTTAAACTTCACGCTCAGTTCCCGTTTCTAATGTCATTTTCTTATAAAACAAATCAGCATTCCTTGGACAGATGGCTGTGACTTGGACTAGGGTAAGAAATTTAAAAGATGAGCATGAGTCTGGACCATCTTTTACTGCCAGAAAGTAAGAAAATTTTACATAAACCCTTCCTTCCAAACAAAAATACATTCTAAACAAAACCCCCACAATGACTGGGGTATGTTAGGGCTTGAATAGCCAAAGCTGGATCAGTTTGAGCAGTAAAGTAAAACAGTATTTTGTATAAGCCAAAGTATAAAATAACTGCACAAGTCCATACTGATATGAGTAAATAAACCACTGAAAAATAAGTAATTAAGTGGGAATGAAGAGATTAATCTCCCCCTACAGAAGAATTCCAAATAATTTTGTTCAAGTTCTGCTTCCAAGAAGGTGGAACATAACTCTTCATTCCTTAAGTGTGGGCTGTACAAGGTCACTTTCTTCCCAAGGGTGCAGTATTGAGAGAGGAGGAAGAAGAGCACTTCTACAGTGGGGGGCCTGACACAAACACCGCAGTGGCCAGCCATGTTGATAGTATGGACATGTGACAAGTGAGGAAAATAGTCCCCAACTCGGTGGTCTTTCTCCCCAAGCCCATAAAACCCAGTCTAAACTTAAGAAAGAATAGTATCAGGCATACGCCAACAGAAGGGCTGTGTGAAATACTTGACCTGTACTTCTCAAAACTGTCAAGATCATAAAAAAAAGTAAAATCTGAGAAATTATCACAGCTAAGAGGAATCTATGGAGATAAATATATATAATAATATTATAATATATCATAACTAAATATAATAAGGTTATTAGGCAAAAACTAAGGAAATCTAGAAAAAACCAACTATGGCTTTAGCTAATAATATATCTATATTGGTTCACTAATTATAAAAAGTGTACCATACTAATTTAAAATATACAATATACAAGGGGAAACTGGGTGTATAGTATAGGAGAACTCTCTGTACTATATCTGTAAATTTTCTGGAAGTCTGAAGTTATTCAAATAAATTTTATTAAAAACTGTTCAGCTTTAAGTCAACCATTCATATGGATAAATTTAAAAAATTTTAATAGAGTTTATTTTTGGGAACAGTTGGAGATTCACAAATCAAAACATATAGAAAGTTTCCATGTTATGTACCCTTGACACCTGCCTCTTTTCCTCTATTATGACAATTAATGAATCAGTATTGAAACATTATCTAAAGTGCATATTTTAGGGCTGGGGATTTAGCTTAGTGTCATCATGCCTGCCTTGCAAGCTCAAAGTCCTGAGTTCAATCCCCATTACCAAAAAACCCCCCCCAAAAACCCCAAAACAAAAAAGCAAACAAAAAAATAAAGTGCATATTTTATTTTATTTTATTTTAATTATTATTTTTTTGGTACCAGGGATCGAACTCGGGTCCTTGTGCTTGTGAGGCAGGCGGCCGAACCACTGAGCTAATCCCCAGCCCAAAGTGCATATTTTAAAATAAGGTTCACTCTGTGTTGTACAGTTCCATGGGTTCTGACAAACATATAATGCCATGTATGCACTATTATAATACACAGAACAGTTTCACTGCCCTAAAATTCTATTTTAACTCATTAACCCACCCCAGCCTCAGAACTGGATAATGACTATTTTTTTACTATCTTTTTATAGTTTTGCTTTTTCCAGAATGTCATGGAGTTGGAATCATATAGTATGTTGCCTTTTCTGAATAGCTTTTTACTTAGCAGTACGCATTTAAGATTTGACCATGTCATTTTGTGGCTCATTTCTTTTATTGCTAAATCATATTCAATCATGGGAAGATACCCTACTTTGTTTATTCATTCACTTACTGAAGGACATTTTGGTTCCTTCCAGTTTTTACAATTATGAATAAAGCTTCCATAAACATCTATGTGCCTGCTTTTGTATGGACAAAAGTTACCAACTCATGTTATTTATAAGTATTTTGTTTAATCTCCAAATATTCGGGGGTTTTCTGGGCAATGTTCTGTTATTGGTTTCTAGTTAATTTTATTATGGTCTGAGAACATACTTTGCATGATTTGTATTTTTTCAAATTTGCTCAGATGATCTAGATGTGATCTCTTTGTAAATGTTCCACATGAGCTTGATCAGAATGTGCATTCGGTTGTTTGATGAAATATTCTATAAATGTCAGATAGACCCAGATAATTGATAGTGCTATTCAGTTTAATTATGTATGTGTCTACTTATTGTTTGCCTGCTAGATCAGTCAGTTACAGATAATGTGGTGCTGAAGTCTCTATCATAGTGGAATCATCGATTTTTCCTTGAAGTTCATCCATTTTTGTCTCTGTATTTTGACTCTGTTCATATGTATTAAAAATGTTATGCCTTTTTTGGAGAATTGATTTTATATCTTCTTCAGTCAGTTTTTGTAATTTGTCTTTCTAGATAATTTTCCATTTCATCTAAGTTGTATAATTTGTTGGCATAAAGTTGTTTACAACATACTTTCATAATTCTTTTAATTTCTGTACCATTCCATTCCTCATTTGGCAATGTGCATTTTTTCTCTTACTTTCTTGGTCAGGCTAGCTCTACAAAGTTGTCCATTTTGTCCATCTTTTAAAAAGTCATCAGTTGCTCTAAATAAACAGAATTTAGTACAGCCATATAGTGAGCTATTACTCATCCATAAAAAGGGAATACAGTATTGATACATGCTACAACATGGAATAATCTTGAAAACATACTAAGTCAAAGAAGTTAGATGCAAAGAACCACATATTGTGTGATTTGCTTTATATGAAATGTCCAAAATAGGTAGATTATTGATTGCCTATGACTTGAAGAAAGGGCAAAGAGGAAAAACTATTAATGGAGATAGGACTGTTTTTGATGATGAAAGTGTTTTAGAATTAGACTTTGGTGATGGTTGTAGTCTTGTGACTATACTAAAAATCAGCAGATTAGATACTTCAAAAGAGTGAATTTTATGGAATGTGACTGTAATAAAAATAAAAATCAAATTAAAAATGCTCCCAACTGAATAAGCTGTATCCTGGGCCACAAAACAAGTCTCAGTAATTTTAAAATGTCTGAAACTACCAAGTATGTTTTCTAGCATGTAGAACTAAAGATCTAGAACAGAAAAAAGCATGTGGGAAACTCCAAAATATGTGGAAACTAAACAGTATACTTCTAAATAACTCATGGGTTAAAGAATAAATCATGAATGAGAATTTGAAATATTTTGAAAGGAATGAAAATGAAATACAAAATATCAAAATATAGTGAATGCAGCTAGCAGTACTTTGAGTAAAATTTATAGCTAAAACACCTGTATCTGAAAAAAAAGCTCTCAAATTAATAGCATAAAATTCCACCTCAAGAAACTAGTCTAAGAAAAACAAATTTAATCTAAAGCAAGAAGGAGCAAGGAAGAAAGGAAGAAAGATTAGAGCAGATATCAATAAAATACAAAACAGAAACTAGAAGTATGACTAGAGAACCCTGTGAGCAGCTGCCCACTCACCACATGCTTGTCTCCACAGACACACTGCAATGTGGTGATGAAAGTTTTAGGACACGAAGGAGAGAAAAGTAGGAGTTTATGTGGGATTACTTTTTTAACCAAAGTAATATTTGGACTTCAGCACATCCACATCCACTGATTTATGGATGATTTTCCCCCACTAAGTTGAGATCAAGGTTCTTATTATTGCTTTTTTTGAATCAAAAAATGATACATACCACTTTTCCTTTCATCCCAAAACATAATAGAAACACATACCATTTGTGTGTGTGCACTGGCTTCTTTGGTCATGAATATCGTGGCTCATTTCCCACCCTGCAGGGCTAACATTGTGGTTCAGAACAGAAGGTAAGGCATGTAGCCAGGGAAAGTTGAAGCATGTGGGGTAGTTTTAGAGTTAAGATGGTAAGAGTTAACTCAGCCCTGTTGGCCTCTTTTTAAACCCAAAGACCATTTGTAAACATTCAAGAACTTGGGTTAGTCCCACACATAGGCACATAAATGCAAAGAAACACACACAGTCACCCAGGCTCCACTTCCCTGAGTACAGTAGTTAGCTCACTGCCTAGGAATTAGATACCTTTAAAAAGTGTACATCACACACAAACTTATATACAAATGTTCATATAGGTAGTATTCATAATAGCCAAAAAATAGAAACAGCCTAAATGTCTTTCTCCTCTAGTTAATCCAGTTTCAGTCTTTCTAGGAGAGGGCAATTTCCCATTGCCTATCACCATTGTTTATGGTGAAGATTCTTCCTCCTAAATCTTCATTCTAAAACTGAATCTGAACACTCTTCATACCTTTACAAGGCAGAGTTAGGTGATGTTTCTCTGCAACTCTGTTATCTCATTCTGGATAAAGGTAGTAGAGTAAGGGTTGGAAATAAATATAGGAAACTAAAGGATGAAACGTGTTCTCCAAGAACAAAGGAAATGTATTCCTGGGTAAGAGACAGAGACAGAGTACTTAACTAAAAATTGGCCTGATCTGGCCAAAAAAGACTGCATGTGACATTTTCAGGCATTCTTTTATAAGATAAGATATTCTGTACCTGCTGGTTGAAATATCCTCAAAAGGGTAGAGGATCTCTCCATTGTTACAGATTTCGCAGATGAAGCCCTTCTGGCTACAGAGACTGCAGCTGTACACATGTGAGGTGGCAAATTTAATGACCTTGCCCAAGAATGGTGCCAGTTTTCCCTCTATCACCTGCAGAAAGAGAAATGGGACAGGGAAGAAAATTTGTTGAGAATAGAATGAAGTCTTGCAAGAAGTGAAAGGAATTCCTTTCCTTTACACAACAGGAAAACCTCTAATTATAATTTCTCAGCAACTCTGAGGAAGAAAAGACACAGAACTCTGGTTTAAACCACTGGAGGTTAGAAAATGAAGTTGGTGAAGCTTCTTTTGTACTTCTCTTTCTTTGTAGTTGGTGAAGGGGACTGAGGACCAGCAAATAGGGAACCTACATGAATAGGCCAACTTTACAGTTTTAGTGTGGTGTAGGAGGAGTGTGGTAGGTTTTCGAAAACAGACTGGGAAAATACAAATGTAGAAATTTATGTGGTAAATTCAGTTAACATCTTTTCTCTAATGCATTCATGGGATAGTTTTTCATCATCTCCCCCAAGAGAAAAATGGTTATAATAATATAAAGAGGTTGCAGTGTGGTAGTCTGAGGGCCATTTTCAGCCTATAATTTTAGGAGTGTTTAAAAAAATTGGGAGATTTTACATTTTTTTAAAAAATCTAGATTTTTGACTTAAAGATCTAATAAAATTAGCCTAAATTCCAACATGAATAGGGGCTTCCTGCTCCTGATGAGGGACATGCTGCCCACTTGACACTTGTCCCCACCAGGCCCTGGTATCTGTTTCCCATATTATCTCACCTGCAGGTTTGCAAACACCCATGAGCTTAGTGATGTATGCTTTGTTTGTTTGTTTTTTTGAGATAGGGTCTAGCTATGTACTACAGGCTGGCCTTGAACTCACTATGTAGCCCAGGCTGGCCTCAAACTGGAGGTGAGCCTCCTGTCTCAGCATCCCGGGTGCTGGGATTACAAGTGTGCACCACCACGCCTGGCTAAACACCCATGAGTTTAAACTTCCCACTTAGTTATTATTTATGTGCTTCAATGACTTCAGCACTTTCCACACTAGCAAGATAAAATCTGCCTTTATTTTTCTGTCATCAATGTACATGAATATACATGCTAATTTGGGTATAAGAAAAAATGGAGATTAAATTTGGTTTAGAAATAGCTGAAAATAAACAAGGAAGAGCTAGCTGGATACTTTAAAATGAATACATAATTAAAATCAAAATTTTACATACAACTAAGAGGGAAATAAATCATGCCTACCGAAAAATTATAATGTCCAGGTGAGTAAGTAGTAGTGACTGGGAGTACAAAAATAAAAGAATACAAAGAACATAATCATGTCTTTTACAAAAAAATGAAATCATACTAGAGACAGAAACTGAGGTGACTTTTAATTCTCAGGAATACCATAATGCTTTATAAGTAATTATAACTCTAAGGAACAGGACAAATCAGAGAAGCAAGCCTGTCATTTTATACATAGTTATGTCTTTGCATTTTAAAAAATAATGAATGTATATTATCTTTGCATTAAAATGCATAAAGTAAACAGAAAAGTTGAGTTTACTGCTTTGTAAGAGTGGAGCTTTTTTCTTGATGAAGGGATTAGAAATTATCCTGGCTATTATCTCAGTCAGGCTACTATGTTTTTCAACCATTCTTCAACTTACTTCTCTCTATAACCATTAGGAAGCTACAGGTACTTTCTTTCATTTTTGTTCTTTGAGGGACCATTAACTCCGCTAACCCCAGTCAGGAACGTTACACATGATACACACTTTCTAAGAAATAACCACTACCAAATCATATACCCAGCCACCAGTAAACACTTTCCACTGTGTCATAGGATTATTTCCAAATTGTGGTAACAATACGTCAGTTGAGTTTAGCTTTCCTTACTTTACTCTTTTCTTAAATAATCAAAGTTATGACACATTTAAAGAGAGGTATCAGGATATTGAACAGTCTGGAAACTAAGTGAGTATCGTTTGTTTGAAGAAACTGGGAATGAGAAGAAAACTTTGAGGAAGAATGAGAGTTTTCATCTAGGATCTAAAGGAAACGATTGAGCATCTTGTACAGAAAGCCTTTTCTCTCTCTAGATTTTTTTGAACATTTTGAAGGTTCTTGACATATTTCATCAAATTTACACTGCCAGCAATGTTATTATGTTCATTCCTACCTATAGGCTTTAATAAGGTTTTGAAAATTAATTTGGGGACTTATACATTTATAATATTTAGTCTTCCTACCAAAGAACCTGATACACATCTCTACTTTATTTATCTTCATTTATTATTGCTTAATAAAGATTTATCTTTTTCCCTTGCGTAAGCCATTCAGATTTATTACTTAGGTTATTTCAAGGTTAAATAATTTTTAAATAATGTTTTTTCTTATTAGCTGTTACTGAGATATTATAATCTATTGACATTTGTGTACATCTTACATATGATCATTTTCCTATATTTCATCAGCACTAGTCATTTTTAGGTGATTCTTGTGGGTCTTCTTAAATCAATTCCTTTCCAGTATTATATTTCCTGTTTATGTTTCATGTTTTATTGTATCACTCAGACCTTCTAAAATAATATTAAATAATAATAGTCCTAGTGGCCATAATTGTTATTTCATTGAGAATCAATTTGGAAATTATGAAATCTACTGTGAGGGACTCATTTTATCCATTAAACATATATTTCCTGTCATTCACTATATTTTATTTATTATTATTATTTTTTTGGTATCGAGGATCAAACTCGGGTCCTTGTGCTTGTGAGGCAGGCGGCGGAACCACTGAGCTAAATCCCCAGCCCTCACTACATTTTATTGATTCCCTCTCCCTAGTTTTTTAATAATACCTTTACTGAAACATAATTCACGTTCCATATAATTCAGCCATTTAAAATGTGCAATTCAATGATTCTTATTCATAGAACTGTATGCCATCACTATAATCAATTTTAGAACATGTAATCCACCTTCCCCTAAATCTCCATACCCATTAATAGTACTCTTATTTCTCCTTTTCCCTGCTCCCCCAAGTTCTAGGAACCAATAATCTACTTTCTGTCTCTATAAATTTGCCTATTTCATATAAATGGGGTCATATAACAGGTGTTTTTTAGTGACTGGCTTCTTTCAAGTTTTTGAGGTTTACACTGTTTCTTTAAAATATCTACAATCTAAGTCTCTCTCTCTCCTTCCCTCCCTCCCTCCCTCCCTCCCTCCCTCTCATCCTACTCCAGGCTCTTATCACCCCTCTCCAGATTAATGAAAGAAATGTCCTGATTGTATTCCCAGATGCCAGATTCTTTTTTTTTTGGTACCGGGGATTGAACTCAGGAGCTTGAGCTCACCAGGCAGGTGCTGTGATGCTGAGCTACATCCCCGGCAGATGCCAGTCTTTTTCCTTTGGCCCATCTAGCAAACACATTAGCCAGCTTTAGAGACCACTTGCCTATGTATACCATGATGCATAAGAGCTTCATCTTTTCTGTCAATCCTTGGTGAATTCTTACCTTATCATGAATCAAAGCTTCTCCCTCATTCATTTCACAAAATTATACTGTCCCAGACCTTCAATACAAAAGTAAAGTAGACAAAACTGGAGCATACATTTCTCTTGGTATACAAGGATCGCCACAAGTTGATGCCACACTATCTAATCCAAGTCATTTCCATGTTGTGAGTGAACTTTCTACTGTCCAGAACATGCTCTTTTGCTCCTGTCCCATTAGCCATGTCATTTTCTCTGTTGAGAGTTTTACTTCTTTTCTTAACATTGTTTAAACTTCACATTGGGTCCATGGCTCAGATTATTCTGGCTTTATCCGGAAAGCCATGTTTGGTTACTTCAGCTGGCACAGACCAATTGTTCTTCTCCCTAGATATTTACTTTTATATCACATAACTTAATATAGAACTAGATGTTATTTTGTTCTTGTTGCTATTGTTTAACATGTGATTACTTTGTTTTCCAATAGTGTACTGAACATACAGTCCTACAAAACTGGCAATTTTATATGAGGCAACCTAAAAAAAATAAATTGCTTGAGGGCAAAGAGTGAATCTTCTACTCACTTTAAATATTCCCTCCCTGCAGGGCATCTGAGTCTTTGTTGACTGATCAAGGAACCTTTTTTGTCTTTTCCCTTGGCTGTCAGCAGTCATATCTTGGGATTGTCTTTATGTCATATTTTTTTTGGTACTGGGGATCAAACTTGGGAACTTGCGCTTGCGCAGCAGGTGGCGAAACTACTGAGCTAAATCCCCAGCCCATGTCATAAACATTTTTAATCATGAGGCTGTGTTATTTAGGAAGGAGCAGAAAGAGTGTTCAGATTTGATGGCAGCTCACTTGTGGCCATGTTCCAAATGGCTGAAACTACTGGAATTTTTCCTTCCAGAAAAGTGAGGTAATATTCTGAAATTTATTTTAGAATTTATAAACATTCCTTTGATATTATAGAAAGGAAAACTTATAATTTTCCAATGGTAAATATATATATATAAACCATATATATATATAAAAACCATATATATATATATACACACCATATATATATATACACACACCATATATATATATATATATATATACACACCATATATAAATATATATATATGGTT
Organism: Heterocephalus glaber; assembly: GCF_000247695.1. The sequence goes on along the minus strand of NW_004624765.1, from coordinate 8,133,236 downwards.
TAAACCTTCTTTGAATAAAACTACTAGCCACACTGGGAACAGATTGGAGCTCTTTTGGCGGCTGGTTTATAGGTTTAGTCACTATGAAAAATGGGCTCTAGGTGTGCTATCTATCTCCTAGGGTTCTTATATATGCCTGTTTGGGACAACTGCTCAAAAATGAATAAAGCATCTTGCCTATCATAGTCTCTCCTCCACCATCCCAAGAGCCTTATACCTTTCACTTTCGCTCCCTAGACATCTTGGTGTGATTTAGGTTAAGTGCCTATTCCACAAACACAAGAAAAAATCGTAGCCTCAAATAAGACCAAAGGTGACCTACTACCTTCAGGTTCTAGCTGAGAACACTGAGTAGAGAAGAGCTGCTAGGATCCTACTGAACCTGGAGAATGACTGGGGTGGCGCTAAGTCAAAGTCTCCTGGCCAAGAAGTGAACAGCTCTGAGGAAGGTCAGACCCTAGACACAGCTGTGTTAACCCTAATCTGCTATTCCTTGCTAGTCACAGCAGTCCTCTACAGGGCCCAGCATAGGGAAATCCTCTTAACTGTGTACCCTCGGCTAGAATGGATCTAGGGGATTCTGATATCACAGAGGGCAAGCCAGGCCTGACCAGGACAAAGTAAATCACAAAAGTACCTCCTTAATAAAATTGGCCAAAGCTTATTTTAAAAAGAAAATATACAACTATGGTATCAGTTTTGCTTCTTGAAGACTTAGGTATATTTTTCCACTGCATAGTTGTTTGATACATGAAAATGTCTTCCAAAGAGGCTGACATTCCAAAGTACTCCTTTAGAACTTAATTGTATCTGGGTATTGAAAAGCAGTGGAATTGAGTGGGAAAAAGAAGGGTGATCTAAGTACAGATTCTAGCTCATCTGCTTTCCAGCTGTGACTTTGGCAAATTATCTAACCTCATTGAGCCTCAGCTTCCTTAACTGAAATATTAGGAAAATATCTGCCTTGTAGGATTGAAGGACAGATCAGATTTAATATACTGAAACTAACCTAGCTCAGTGTCTAAGTTAGAGGAAGTGATCAATAACCAACAGCTACTATTACTTATCTTTATCTAAATAGAAATTCTCTATGATTAAAACTCATCTCTCCTTTCAAACACAGGATTTATAGCAGGGGTAAGAGAAAAAGATATGAAGTTCATGCGTCATTTTTAAAAAGGCATCAAATTGTTCTTTTTGGCTAAGTTCAACAGAAATTAAGGTAAAGCCACCAGATCCATTTCCCCGGATGCTGCTATGAATAAAAGACAGATCTTGAATAAGCATGCTTACTTTGAGAACAAGATGCTGGGGGGAGACATTTAGCACATGTCAAACTTTATGTGAATCACTCATGTAAGATAGCATCTTAGCAACACCTGGAAATTGCCTTTCTTACTCATTTCCTATTTGTATTTAAATTAGCCACAGGTCAATATAACTTTGTAACTATCCATCAAAAGTTGAAGGATACTTCATCTTTAGCATTATGAGTGTGGTGGCTTTACTTAACCAGGTGATCAACGGGACATGTCATGAATGCTAGTGAAGTAGACTTCTGAGCTGAGGTTTGGTTATTTCTCCATTTATTTCTCCTAAAGCTGTCTACATGAGCAAAGTCATGATGAAGTGATTAGCAGAAAACAAGTGGCTCTCCCCTCATCTCCTTGGCCCCTGCATTAGATCCCTCCCATATTCTCCATATACCAAACTAACCTAATGCTTCAAGAAGAGGCGGATGTCCAAGTAGAGGGAGAGAGTTTGTTTCTGGTTCCATTAAACTTAATTTCTTATCCTAAGGAGGGTACCAATCTAATTTATTCACTTGGGAGTGTGCATATAGGACAACTTCAGAGGTGTCACACTGACTGGGTGTTCAAAAATACAAAGTTCCATTTGTAATTTAAAATTATGCCATCTTATCACCCTGTGAGACAAGGACAAGATGTAGCATTAAGCTGCTATCTTCTTCCAGATTTTTCTATTTTTCACTTTTGCAGTCTCTCTATAAGTTTTTTTTGCTCCCACTTCAGGTATTTCTAAAACTCAAGAAAGTGTTGCATGTCAGCTTCTACAATCCAGTCAGCTGACAAATACACCAAATATGCTCATCCTTCTTATGCAAAGGCAGCCCACGAAAGCTGCCTGGTTGAACTTACAGCTTGGGGATACACACATTTCTCTGCCTCTTCTATACTGGTCAAGATGGTCAGCACTGAAATTTGAGGCCCATGGCTTTCTTGCAGACTAAGACAACAGACTTTATTTGATTTACTTTCTTGCAGACCAATCAAAAATTACAATTAAGTTAAAAAATGACCTACTGCTGCCTTTTCCAAACCACAGTTCAGAAACAGCTACTTATTACTCATGTGTGGCACCAGGAAATTGCAGTGTCATGTTCAAGGTCTACCGCCAGTGGAGATCTGTGGGATTGGGAAAGGGGCACAAATGACTCCTCTGTGTCAGTTTACCTTCACCCTCTTGGCACCTCACAAAACTAAATCTACAGGGGGAATAAGACAGATTACTAGTACCTTGACCAAAAAAAGAAAGAAAAGGCTCTTATCAAATTTCTTTATTCACTGGCTAATTCTTTCCCTCTGATTTGTCAAGTTACCTTTCATTTCAAAACAAGTATGGCTGAACCATGGTGTAACATCTGGAATTTAGACCACTGTTAGGAATACTTTGAAGACTTTGCTGCACTTGACAAATGGCTCCTTCTCTAAAAGTCTAACCCAGGGCCAGGAATTTAGCTCAGTGGCACTGCGCCTGCCTCACAAGTGCAAGGCCCTGAGTTCGATCCCTGGTACCGTTTTAAAAAAAAAAAAAAATCTAATCCAAAGACCCAATTCATGTTGAACAAACCCAACTGCCATTTACTAGGAACAAGTGAGTGGAAATGGAAGAATCAAAATTGTCACACACTGTGAAATAATTTCCAATATAATTTAGCTTGCCTTTGCTTGGCTAGATGACCATGAACAGTTATTTTTTGTCTCTGTGCCATTTGTCAGCATTAATAGGTAGGTAAAGTCTTGTTACCTAGGCCAGGTGAATTTATAGGAAGCTGAAAAGAGCAGCCTGTAGATTCTGTTCAAGCCTGAAAGTCTTGACACACAGTGGAACTATTCTGTATCCTCATTCCATTCTAAAATTTACTGCTCTTACAAACCCTTAAAAATAGAAAATAAAAAGTATACCACCAAAAGCATATGGGATATTCCTATCTCAAAAAGTTGAGTAAAACTATTTTTCCATAAATAACCTTTGTGCTCCTTATGGAGGCTCAGTGCTGGGATGTTTATACATAAACATAAAACAGTCTGTTGTTGGGCTAGGGATTTAGCTCAGTGGTTCCGGTGCCTGCCTCATAAGCACAAGGTCCTGAGTTCAATCCCCGGTACTAAAAAAAGCAGTCTGTTCTCTAATGAGCCCCCTCCCCCCCAAATCCATTATGGAACTGGTCAATAGGATTTAGATTTTGGCTAATCAGGCAGTTTGCTGAGGGATTATTATGATGTCACCAATTAGCTCTTATCTGGTCCTTTCCCACAGGTGACAGTTTCTACTAAAACTTTGGAAACTGTGATAATTTAATGTGGTTTAAGTAATTGGGTAGATTTTGAGTGACCATAATCATTTCTATCATGTTACATTTTGCTTCCTGCTTGAAACTAAGTCTTAGGGAATAAAAGATAAAGGAATTTCAATAGCAAAGACAAACCCAAAGTACAAATTTCTTATTCAGAAAAAATATATGGGATGGAGCCTATTGAGACAATTTTTCTGCACTAAGTGCTTCAAGGGCTGTAGCTTAGTCAAGCCACAATTCCATGATACTTTTTTTTTTTTTCTGGTACCAGGGATCCAACTCAGGACCTTGTGCTTGGGAGGTAGGCACAGTGCCACTGAGCTAAATCCCTGGCCCCTGATGGAACTTTTTAATAAAGCATTTGCAAAGACTAAGGGCAATAACGTGGTTCAAGTATTCTAAGCACCAAACTGGCTATGAGGTCTAATAGAGGGACATGGGGTATTATATACAGTGGTACCTTAGTACTGGTCGTTAATTGTTCTGGCTGGAAAGGCAGCGGTTCAGGCAACTGACACCAACAAGTTCTAGCTTGCATGTTGAATACCAAATTTGATGAGTTTCAAAGCAGCCAAGTCCCACGGTATGATTATATGGGGAAAATAGATTACAATATTTCAAACTGAAACAGTTCCTGAAAATTCCCAGTATGATCAGAAGAATTCTGCTTCTCTGTTAATTAGTTTTATGTCTGAAATAAATCTGACTTAAATTTTTAGTATTCATTTTTGGCCTTAAGTTATGGGATTACTGACTCACTGGATAGCAAATGAGAAAAATTCCTAAGCAGTCTTTTTACCCCAGTTTCTTTATTTAATATATGAAGAAACTGAGGCCCAGAGAGCTGACAGAGCTGACGAAGGTCAGCCAGCCTCCAAGTGACAGACTGGCTTTCCCTGATGAGCACCCTTCACAAGGAAGGGACCTTTGTGAGGGCATCTGGGTCAGAGTGCAACCAGAGGGTTTGAATCAGCTGCAGAATTCCAAGGCCACCATAAGTCTGCCGAGCCACCATGTAAAAATGGAGATTTTTAAATCCCTCTGCCCCTGCACCCAAGCAAGATGTGCAAACTATGTGGGCCAGGCCCACACCCACAGTTTTGATCTGAGTTGGATCTGCCTTTGGTTTATGGAAAGAGAACACAAAATTTCTCTTAATCCTGTGCAATTTTCTGAATATGGAGATGATCTTAGTGTCTTACTGGTTAAGCTACTGAGACATTCATAAAGTAACACAGAATCTCATGACAAAAATGATCTTACCATCAATTTAAACCCTAGTCTATCAGAACTTGGAGATGTAACTTTATGGACAAAAGCAACTGCAGCTGGAAAAACAAGGCAAAGCAAAAGCGACTCCCTGTCAGTATGTACATGGGAACAACTGAAGAAATAGGGCTCTTTGGAAAGGATTTGAGTGGAAACCAATGTGAGTACCTGCTTTTAATGAGAAAGAGAAATAACAAACCCCAGAGCAATGTAACCTGATCATGTAAGGAAATGAACCACAAGAGTCAGGACATTGTTGGATGTGGTGGTACTGTGCCTGTAACCCCAGCATGCCTGTAACTCCAGCACTCTAGGAGGCTGAGGCAGGAGGGCTCCAAGTTCAAACCCAGGCGGACAACTTAGAGTCTGTCTCAAAAAGGGGGGAGGGGAATGTAGCTCAGTGTGAAGGCCCTGGGTTCAATCCCTAGTACTGTACTGGGAAATAAAAAAAGGTCAGGATATACATTGAAGCAAGGGAAGGAAGAAGTAGGGAAAGGATGCAAGCAAAATAAGATTAAATAGAGAAAGGCAATTCAGATGCTCACAAACAGAGAAAATAGGATGCAGCTGATTGTGATCTGAAATATAGTAGGAGTTTTGAAATTTTGGTTTCTATTCCTAGTGATGTCCCCCAGTAAGCTCTCTGATGATCTTTTTTTTATGTCAAATAACTGCTCCATGCCTCCGTTTCTTCATCTGCAAAATAAAGCGATTATGCTAAGTCATTCAAAACGAAATGATCAATAAGGATTCCTTTCAGTTTGAAAATTCTGTGATTTTGTGATTAACCAACAAGGAAAACATCAAAAGGAACTTTTTCAATAGCTCAGGAATGTAGAAAGTGAATATCTGGGGGGATGCATAAAAGGTGAGTTTAACCAGACTAATTAGAAGATACCCCAGGAATTTTCAACAGAAGTGAAATAATGTCACCAGCATTTTATTCCCTTGCTTGCTGAGTGCCATTCAAAGAGAGAAGTAAAGTCTTTCAGAGATTGTCTCCTCACAGGTGTGCAACCAGATATCAGTTTTCCTCTGCAAATCTTTCCTCTCATCAATGCATTTAATTAGTCAATGTTTAGCTAGCACTTTGGGGATGAAAAGTACAATATAATCACTCAGCATTATTATTACTTAACAGCTTTTCTGGGACCAGGAATGCCTGAGATTAAATGAGAAACGAAAGTGAGTTCTGGGTAGAGGCTGTGATCTAATAAACTGCTGGGTCACAGATGAAGAAATACAAACCTTGCAAAAAAACTGAAATAGGTGCTCTTTATTAGCCCGCATACCAGGTCTAAGATTGTTGATAATTTTTATTCTTTGCCTCAGGCATCAATGAACAGGAAATAGCAGTTACAACACAGTACTTATTATGATTCTACATATCCTGTTTCACTAGAGTATTGTCTTGTGTGTTGGTGGTGTCAGTATGCCTGAGAATATGTATATCCATAATATGGATTGAAACACAACAATAAAGGAGGGATAGACAAGTTATTTAATAAATACTGTTGGGGTAACTGGTTAGCCATCAGGAGAGAAAATAAAGTTGAATTCCTAACTCATCTCATAAAAATGTAAAATTTAAATAAAACTTACATAAAAACTCAAGATTTCAACAAAAAAGAAAGCTATAAACCAATATCATTGAGGAACA
>NW_004624765.1:8081987-8120110 GCF_000247695.1 Heterocephalus glaber | reverse complement strand
ATAATTTGAAATAGGAAAAAAGGTCCAAAGATGAAGGAGTGAAGGGAGGGGAAGGGGAAAAGAAAAGAGGGAAAGGAAAAACTATGAGGAAAAAAAAAAAAAAAGGAGATGAAATCTATGTAAATAGAGAAGGGCAGAGGGGGTGAAGGGCACACAGGTAATAGGGAAAAAAATAAGAACCAAGATATATCATGTACAGGTACAAACAACCAATGATAAATGTAAACGAATTTTATACCTAAAATGTACCAATAAAAGAACTGAAAAAAAAAGAAAAGATGCTGATACAGGTACAAGCACCCAACGATAAATGTAAATGTATTGTATACCTAAAATGTAGCAATAAAAGAACTTAAGAATAAAAAAAAATGCTGAACCTTTTACTGGAAAAAAATTGCAATTAAACAACTATGTGAAGTTATTTTTTATCAGAATGCTACACTTTAAAATATTAATATAGAAAGTTAACATCGAAAAAGAGATACTCTCAAGACACTAAGTGTAAGAATAAATTGGTTCCACCTTTTCAAAAGGTAACTGCCAATATATATTAAATTTCAAAGCACTCTTTTTGACCTACAGTAGCATCTCACTTTAATGAATTTACACCAAAGATGCAGTTGCCCAAGCACGTAAGGGAGTGTAAAAGGTGTTCACAGCGGTATAGGACCTAACAAAGAAAAGCTGTCAAGAGTTAAAAATAACTTAGGTTTAAGTTACCTCAGTTTATGTAACTTAAACTTAAGTTACCTTAGGTATAAAGTAACTATACTATCCAGCTGATAAAAAGAATGAAATAAATTTTCATGTGTACTGAATGTGCATCTATGGCCCAAATGTCCACAGATGGCCAGATGTCCGAGCAAACTGTTATGCCACGGAAAGGTTCCATAATTTGATCTTTTTCAAAAAAATTTCACATTTGTAAATATGTAGGATTATCTGAAAAGACACAGACTGGCTACAGTTAACAAAAGCTTCCTTGGCAGAGTAGAAAGCAGGAGAGAAGAGATTTTAAAAATATAATTCTGGGCCTGGTGGGGTGTAGGTAAGTGGTACAGCAATTGCCTAGCATGTGTGAGATCTTGGGTTAGATCCCCAGCACTGCACAATAAATAATAAGTACAAAAGATTCTACTTTCTTTAATTTTTAAATAATTATAAAACATCTCTTTTATAATAAGTGTTCAAATTATTTAAAAAAAAATATAAGCACGGCTTTAGAAATATATAAACATAATTTGCACGTGTATATATGTTATTAAAATACAGAAAACCATTTTTGGTTTTATATAACTTATGTTTTCACTTGTTCTTAATAACATATTTATTTTCACAAAATGTCCTATCAGTGAACCTGTTGTGACTACATCAGATTTGATGCTTGTATCCATGGAGACCTGCCTAAGCAGAATGCTCTCTTACTTAGGAGTAAGAAGGTAACATTTGGAAGGTAACACTGCCTAGTCAGTTACAATAATTTATAAGACATGCAGAGTGTCAATATCAATATCTAATACCAGACAATTTAAGTTTGGTTTTTGTTTACATAATTACCACTAAAATTTAGACATATAATTTTATCTCTTTAAATACTAGACTAGGCCGGGGATTTAGCTCAGTGGTTCTGGCACCTGCCTTGAAAGCACAAGGTCCCGAGTTCGATCCCCGGTACAAAAAAAACCAAAAACAAATACTAGACTAGGAGTTAGTAAGTAAGCAATGAGTTAGGATGCAATGTGTTTTCTGAAAATTCACTGAAATGTTTTAAATGCCCTCTTCCAGTTAAAATGTGCTACTAGGCCAAGGCTTTTTCCTTCCTAACTGGCTTTTAATGACTCCCTTCCCTCAGGCACATTACTCCAGCTTCAGCTCCTGGTTGGTCTGGTAACATGTATCAGTTTCAGATTGTGTTTTTTGTAATGAACAGTTAAAGCAGGAGAAAGAGTATTGGTATCAGATATTAAAATTCATTCTCCACCTATTCAGAGGTCACACTAATGCTACACCACCCAGGGTACCATGTAGAAGTATGATACCATATCCAAATGTTTTACCATGTCAGTGCACTCACTGACCTGCCCTAGATGTGGCCCAAAGAAAGAAATGAAAACCTTGGTTTTACAACAGGTGGACATTCACAGATCAGATCAGGTTCAAAGAAAAAGCATTTTAATATCATGGTGAGAGGTTTGGAAAAATCTAAATGGAAGGGTGCCAAGAAAGGAAGCCAGTGCACTGCTAGTTTTTGGAGGGTAGATGGTCTGTGATCTGATTAGCACCTAATGCCTTCCCAAGGACCTGCCTTCTGCCACTTGAGCATCTCTGTATCACCAGGCCAGGCAAAATGGGAGAAGGCACGCATTTATACTCCTTTTGCTACTGCTAGCAGTTTTGACAAAGGGGAAATACTGACCAGAACAGAATTTTGTATGAGTTGTAGAGGTTTCAGTTTTCCTTGGGTTCCCTGTCTTCCATGAGTTTGGGTAACTGAAGAATGATTTTACTTAGTCCTTCATAAGCTTATTTATTTATTTAGGAACCAGGGATCGAACTTGGGTCCTTCTTTTTGCTAGGCAGGCGGTGGAACCACTGAGCTAAATCCCCAGCCAAATAATCTTATTTTCTTTAGTGAAAAGTTTAGCTAATTGAAACTCCAAGCAGTTGTAGACTAGCTTATGTAAAGTAAAAGAGGTTCATTTGTTACCTTTTTAAAATTACATGTTAAAAACTGAAGTTTAATATATTTAAGGTAAAGGGCACAGGTTTTGTTTGTTGTTTCTGCTGCTGTTTATTTTCAGTGCTGGGGACTGAACCTATGGTCTCACATATACTTAGGCAAATGCTCTGTCTCTGATACACTCTGCCCACGTGCACAAATCTTAAGTGTCCAGCTCAATGAATTTTAAAACATGCATGTGAAACTTCCCTTCCTGCTCTTTTGGCCTCCAGTTTCAACCACTCCAACTCACTCTATGCCATCACCATAGGGATCTTATTAAAATTCAGATTCAGCCAAATAATAATAATAATGATATTAGCAACAATCACCACTGTCCCCTCAGCAGTGATTAACTGCTTGCTATGTGTCAGTCACTGTACTAAGCTTTTAACTCAGGATCCTGTTTAAGATATCTAAAGTACTTCCAACATTGCCAGACACATAATGAGCATTAAATATTATTATTGTTTTTCACAAGAGCCCTAAAAATTCAGTGTTTTTATCATTACCAGTTTTATAGAATTGGTATAGCTGAGGTTTAGCAGGGTTATATTCTATGTCCAGAGTCATCCAGCTTGGAAGTATAGAGTAGGGAGCTAGACTCCCAGAGCCTAAACTCTAATTATCATGCTTTAGTGCCTAAATAAAGCTGGAATTTCTTTCATGGAAATTCCCTAAAGTTTTTCTGCCCTCACAGAAGGAGATGCTAAATACAGCTTATTTTCCGCAATTGATTCCAGTCTTTATCTACCGTGCATCCACCTTCTGTTTGCATGTTGCCTGCTTGTGCCTTGAAAAAGTTATGATCATAACAACTACCATTTACTGCTGTTATCATACATGAGTTCTGGGTGCTTTCTGTATTTATTTCCAATTCTCATTGTAACTTAAAGTATTATTACGCTAGTTTTACAACTAAGTAAATGAGATATATACAGATTGGCGCTTTTTGGTCAGTGTCAATATGCACTCAAACTGGAATTTGGATTTGGGCCTGTCTGATCTCCATGCTTGGTTCTTTCCCTTCTACAACATTTCTTCCTGTATCACATTCTCACACACCTGCTCAATTGTCGTCTCATTTCTAAGGCATATTGGTTCCTAATTTGCCCTTTCTTGCTCCACTGCCATCTGTAGTTCTAAACAGATCACTTGTTAAGGAGGAATGGCTCTTGTCCCATTTCTGTTTTAGGCCTTTCTAAGTGCATTCAACCTTTGCATTCAAAAAGCTAAAACTGAGTATTTCTGAAACATTCCTACTGCAGGCTGTGAGTCCAAACATTTAAACTGCAACTTTGTCCCAACAAAATGGCAAGTCTTTGACCAGATGGAGTTATGGTCTAAGGGAGTGAACACAGAGGGCAAAGAAGTGGCTGCCAGTTAAGTACCACAAGCACTTTAGAAGGACTTCGAGGGGACATGTGATTCCTAAGCTCCTGGGACATGTGTAATTCCTGGAAGATGAGCTACTCAACTCACTAAACAGAGGACAAGGGTGAATTCTGTGGGCAGCTAGAGAGACCATAATGGGCAAGTTTTGAACTGATCTTGAAAAGTGTTTTATCACTGGAATGACTAGTATTCTTGATTATGTATGATAAAAAATACAAAACCACTAGAATATCTGGTACATGTTCAGTTCCTTCTATTCATTTAAAGTGAGTTTTAATGTGCAATTTGTAAGTCTCACAACTCCAGAGAAAATGGCTGGCTCTGCAGCTGCTTCCTGAAAAATTCTGGTAGCATTTGATTGTGATCATTCAAGCTTACTTATGATTATAAAATAAGTTAATTCTTTACCTTATGAATCTTACAAAAATTTAAACTACATCTGTGTTTCTTTCAAGTCCAAAATTAAAAATTCTGTTTAAGAAAAAGTTAAAAAAAGTCCACTCAGGGCAAACACAATAGTTAAAATAATTTTAAAAAGTGAATTGGGTTGATAAGGTGATTGCAAAGTAGATCTGGAAGAGTAAAATGTCAAGCATAAGTAAGACAACTGTTTAAAACAAGAATGTGAAGGTGTATTTATGCTACCAGATGTCAAAACATAAAATTTAAGAGATAGTGGCACTGAAGTTGCTATTGAGGAATACAGATGATTGCTCAGAAACACATCTAATTAGATCATAGTGAATATGACATGATTCATCCAAAGTCATCGTGGAAAGATGAATTTTATGTTTGTGTGGTACTGGGAATTGGACCCAGGGGTGTTCTATCACTGAGCTACATACCCAGTACTTTGTATGGGTCTTGCTAAGGTGCTCAGGTGGAACTTGAATTTGTGATCCTGCTGCCTCAACCTCACTCAGTGCTGGGATTACAGGTGTGCACCACTGGAAAAACCGACTCAAAAACTGGAGCTTCAATACATGACTTACTCATGGGGAAGGGATCAAGATACATCACTTTATACCAAAAAGTAAAATAAATTTCAGAAATTTATTAAATTATTGAATTACAAAATAAAGTTTTTAGTGCTTGGGATCAATCCCAGGGTCTCAGGCATGCTAGACTCTACCACTGAACTATACCCCCAACACCCAAAATAAACTGTTAAAGCAACCAAGAAAATATAGACAATCACAGCTCTGAGGATAGAGAATGGCTTTATGCATTTTCTTTTTTTTTTGGTACCAGGGATCAAACTCGTGTCCTTGCGCTTGTGCAGCAGGTGGCGAAACCACTGAGCTAAATCCCCAGCCCGGCTTTATACATTTTCAAGCCACAGAGGAAATTACACAACGGAAAAATGAACAGATCTGAACTCATAGAGTTAAAAACTTGTTTACTAAAACCATGTATTTCATACCATGTATGAAATTCAAGGGCAAACAACAAAACTAGGGAAAGTATCACATATCAGGTGTTGACTGCTTTAATATACAAGCTAACTGAAAAACAGTCTGTCCAAAATGGGTATAAGATGTGATTTAAAAAATTCATTAAAAATAGATGTAGTCATAAATATATATAGTATAAAATTTAGTCTCACAAATAATAAAAAAGACATGCAAAGTCAAACAATAAGAAGCCTCAACCCCTTTTTGCCTCTAAAATTACTAAATATTTGTGTATTTTTTTTAATGACAACAGATCATGTTGTAGTGATCTGGAGGGAAATTACACTTATGTTGGTGGGTACAAATATTATATCCAGGGCTTTTAAAAAAAGTTCAAACCTTCTGACTCTAGTAGTTCCTCTTTTAAATTCACCTTTGTCAGAATAAATGATTTTGCACGAGAATGTATATTATAGCATGTTATTTATAATAATAAAGAATTGGAAAGCCCTAAATGTCCCATAAGAAGGAAAACCAACTATAGCAATGGGATCATGTACAAACATTCAAAAAAGCTAGTGCTAGTGGTGAGCATGACTATAACCCTAGTGCTGAGGCGGCTGAGTGATGATGGCAAGGGTATACAATCCACGGAATCCTAGCATCATCTTATGGGCATCTTCTTATCTCACTTTATAGTTGAGCACACAGCCCAGTCTGCCAAGGGCTTTGGGTCTAAACTTCTGTGCCATGCAGTCTGGAGGATTATTTTCTCTTTAGCAACTGTCCACACTTCCCTAAATTCTCTGAAATCAGCATGATTTTATAATCAGGAAAACTGAAAAACAAAACAAAAGCAAAAACAACTTTTTATAAAGTGAAGTGGGGCCAAGAAGGCCCTCTGAAGCTCTGTGTTCGTTCCCACAACAGACTGTGGTATGGGGACAGCACCACCACCCAGCCCTCTTACTGCTCTCTTTGACTCTGGGTCCTTTCCCTTTCTCCTAGTGTTTCCAGTATAAATCTGGGGCCACTTGGCCTAGTGAGGAACAGAACGCTTTGATGGGGAGGCAGCACCATCCCAGGGCCAGTCTGGCCTCCCCATTTTCTTTCCTCAGTTCCTCCTCTGCTTCCTTTTGCCCACCTTTAGGCTTGCTAGCATGTCCCAGGAAGAAGACTGGTTCCAAGTCTTGGTTCAGCAAAACAACGCAGGGCATCTTTGGGTTAACTGTGGGACCAGCCTTTCACAGTTCTATGGTTGAATTCCATTTTTCAGTGGTTATGCCTTTAAACTCAAACCCCTTTAAAAAGAAATTTAAGGAGAGCAAAACACAGGAAACACTGCCAAATGCCAATAACATATTTCAGTCGTTTGGCGAATGGGCAGCTTTAGAAACCACAAATTCCCACTTATGCAAGGGCTACTTGAGCTTTTCCTTTATTGCTTAGTGACAGAAGCCTGGCTCTTAGACCATGGTCAGAGTTGCTCTCTTGTTTTCTTTCTTTCTCTCTCTCTCTCTGAAATAGTTTTAAAAGGCCTGGGTTATCACAATGGGAGTTGGGTAATCCTACAGCTCCAATCAAATAATAAAAATCATTTTCCACTGACAGATGCTTCATTCAGACTAAAAGGCAGATATAAGTGCATGTCTTGGTATTGTTATACTGAAGTTCAGTTCTATTCAGCCACACATTATAAACTTGGGAGGCTCTCCACCTGTGACTTTACATCAGTGGGCAAGGCTTTGGTACCATGTGGTCCCCTGTGCATTCTGCCTCCTTTCTCCTGAACAAAGTGACTGAAGGGGAAGGTAAGATGCCAGTCACTATGCCTTCCAAAACCATGAGAGGCACAACACAAAATGCAAAGAATTCCAGAGCTCTTTTCTGCCCTTAGATCTATATTGATGATAAGGGACTAAGAACCAAAGCATCAGAATTGAATGATGAGGTTCTTCTTCTTAGGCCTCTGCCATCAAAACTGGTCTAACTGTGGTTCAGCCAGCCCCAGCATATGAACTGGTGAACTGCACTAATTTATCACCAAAGAAGTAAGAAATGAGGTCCCAGTGAGCTCAGGTTTTCACATCAATTCATAAACTACTGACAAATGTGAACCAGTCCCTCTTGGGGATAAGTAGATTGCAGTGAAAGAATTTTTAAATTCTTTTACATACTACCTACTGAGCATTTTGTGGTGAGCATATAGACAATGTACAGAGCAACTATAAGCTAGGGAAGCGGCCCTGGAAGGTGGTAGCTGGCATCCAGCTGAGTCAGCGGCCAACTAACATTAGTACATGCAACTGATTTAATTCCATAAAGGTTAAAATGAAGTGATTTAATAAACATGCTACCAAAAGTCTAAAGAGAATAACAAATATAGAAAAAGTGGAAAGAGATCTTCAACAAAATACTAGCAAATTGAATCTAGCAACATATAAAAATAATTAAATACTAAGACCAACTGGAATTTATCCCAAGAATGCAAGGTTAGTTTAACATCTGAAAACCAATGTAATAGACTACATTAATAATAAAGGACAAAAATCATATAATAATTTCAATAGATGCAGAAAAAACATGTGACGAAATCCAACACATTTCTGTGATAAAAACACTCAATAAACTAGAAACAGAAGGAAATATCTTCAGCCTGATATAAGGCATCTATGAAACACCAACATTTAATATCATTCTTAATGGTTGAACAACCAAATGTTTTCCTTCTAAGATTAGAAACTAACAAGGATGTTTGCTCTTGCCACATCTATTCAACATCATACTGAAAGTTCTAGCCCGGTCAATCAGGCAAGAAAAAGAAATGACAAACTCCAGATTGGAAAGGAAGAAGTAAAACTATCTCTTGTTTCAGATGACAAGATTTCACATACAGAAATGTTGGTAAGATTTTGCTAACATGTAAGTCAGAAAAAATAACTACCAAATACATTTTGAACAGGACTCTGTATATAACCATGTATGTTGCATCTATTCTTGGAGAGACTAAATGACTACTCTCCAGGGCAGAGTTATGGAAAAATTTATTAAGAATCTCACACCAAATAAGTTAAAAGGATAGTTTTACTATCAAAACATGAAATATACTCTTCATTATGTGTGTGCATATATATATGTGTGTGTGTATGTATATTAATGTATATATGTATATGTATATATGTATAAGTATATATATATATATAATTAGTTTCTTTCCCCTTTATTACTAAATATATTGAGTACTATTTAAATATATAGTGAAAATATGTTAGAGGACATCATTGTGTAGAATGCCAAATTACTAGCCTGCCAGGGGCTCACACAGTTCAGTCTGGCCCTGTTCCCTACAGGTACTCTGGGTCTTGTCTACTCTTGAGAGGACAGATGACATTAGTCTGACTGGCCTACTCAAGGTCCCCTTGGCCTGGATCATGAAAGACCCCATACGGACATGGAGCCTAGAGTCAGACCACAACTAAGGTATCATCAGATGCTGCTGAACCTGAGGTTCTTGGGTAGATGAGGGTGAGAATCTGCATATCTCTCTATGAAGATCGTTTAAGGCACAAGGAAAGCCATATAAGGGCCAAGGCCACTCAGACACCTTTTATTTAGTAAAATGAAAGCTCTCCATCTGCCAGTAAAACCTTATAAGTCTACAATGTGGTGCAGGGGTTTGAGAATGTCTTGATATGACAGCTCTCCAGCTAGTTCCCGCTTTCTTCCTTAAAGCAGCGATTCTGTTGCTTTGGGTTTGCTGGCTAATGTTGGCTTGGAACCTGCCAAATCTTCCCTGGCTCACTCAGACAACTACATATCCTGATGAGCTGTTTTAAAACTTGCTGCAGTTTTTGAACTCTGCTGCTTGTTTCGACTTCAACTCTGTTGTTAACCCTTCCAACTTCAGCCTCCCTCATAAGGACATTTTGGGCCTCATGCTCTTCCTTTTACAAATCTATCAGCATCTCCAAATGGCCTCTTTCTAGACCAACTCTGAAATCCCATGTAAAATCGTGTTCATCAAAGAAGAAATTTAAGAAGCAGAGAGGAAGAAATAATAACTTCTAAAAATTTTCTTTTCTGTTGGCTCTTGAGTTCCAGAAACAACAGCAGTAATGTTAAAAATAAAACTAAAGAATGACTACTTAAGTATTTAACTGTGCTCTGAACTTTTTATTTTGAAAGTGACTATGAAATAAATGTATCTTAGCAAGTACCATGGGTACCCCATATCTGTGGGGTTCATATTTATGGATTCAGCCAACTATGGATCAGAAATATTTGGAAAACAACAAAGTGTGTTTATACTGAACATATACTGACTTTATCATCATTCCCTAAACAATACAGTATAACAACACAGTTACATAGCACTTACACTGTATTAGGAATTATAAGTAATCTAGAGATGATTTCAAGTAGGATATATGTAAACTATGTGAAAATACAATGCCCTTTTATATAAAGGACTTGAGTATTCAGGTTTCAGTGTGTGTGAGGGGTGGTCCTGGAACCAAACCCCCAAATATACTGAGGGATAACTCTGTAATTACACCAATAGACTGACTGTTCACAGTAATTAGCTTATCAGATACCTTATCTTTTAAAAGTTATTTTATTAATAATTAGGGTTGTAGACATAAGAAAATTCCACAAGCAGGAGCTCTTTAATAATTTTCCTGGGGCCGGGGATTTAGCTCAGTGGTTCTGCTACCTGCCTCGCAAGCACAAGGACGTGAGTTCAATCCCCAGTACCAAAACAAAAAAAAATTTTCCTGATGGGCTGGGGATTTAGCTCAGTGGTACCGCACCTGCCTTGAAAGTGCAAGGTCCTGAGTTCGATCCCTGGTACCACCCCCCCCCCAAATAAAAATTTCCCTGAAGGAACTGCCTGGGTATTACAAATGCACTGTTTAAAAGGTGCTTGAATGCACTTCAGGAGGAAAGCGTGGTGTGTGAGTCGAGTCCCTGTCGCTCTTCCTAAAACACTCATGAATGTTAAGCAACTAGGAGGAATTACGTAAGTGGAGAGTGTCTGAACTGTGGCACTCAAATGCTTGTTTTCTGTATCAGTACAAATTTTTTTTTTTTTTTGGTACTGGGGATCGAACTCGGGTCCTTGCACTTGCGAGGCAGGCGATGGAACCACTAAGCTAAATCCCTGGCCCAGTACAAATTTTTTTTTAAGTTTTGCCAATCCAGGATCCTAAAAAACAAAACAAAAGCTATCATCTATTATCACCATCACTTCAAAAAATAGAAGAGGATTTTAAAACCAAAGAAAAGCAGAATTGGTATGATTTATGAAAAAAAGAAATAGACTGGATATATGCATGTGGCCTACTGAAAGCTGCAACCCAGATGAGCCCTGAACCCACAGAAGGAAGTTGGCAATCTTTGTGATAAAAGCACAGGAGATTCCAGCAAGGAGAGAGAGAATTTATGAATTAAAAACCACTTAGTCATTAAAAGCCAAAGCTATTGCTTTAGAGTGAGTGTCAAACGGAAAAAATTACAACAGCATGTCTCAAACTTCAATCATGTGAAAATATCTTCACAATGCTGTCAGAACTGCATTCCACCTACATTATAACGCTTTATTTAAACTGAATCATTTGTGTCCTTAGTTTTTAAAAAGTGAAAGCCATATATGAACACCATAAATAACAAACCAGTATCCTTTGCCACAAAATCAGAAAGGCCTGAGCCTTTTTTTCTGACTTCAACTCTGTTGAAAAGGGAGATTACTGGTAGCAGGTGGTAAGGGTTCAAGTCATACCAGCACGAGAATGAAATTTTCTGTTTGGTTTAACCTGAATAGAGAGAAATGAAGGGAATAATTTTCTCATTATGTAATTCCATGTCATTTTGAGCCATGCCACTGTACTGCCTAAAATTATTATTTGTATCAACCAACATTGTCTTAGTAGACATTCCACAAAATCAGAGGCATCCTGGCATAGTAATTAGGGGCACTGTCCAAAATAACCTTCCTGAGTTCAAATTCCAACCTCTCCATGTTCTAGCTGGTGACCTTGAGGCTCTACGTTCTCTGCCAAAGGCTTTCATCCAGCATTGGCAAGAACAGTAATGTGTACTGTACTTCACAGACTGGTCGTGAGGATCAGTGAATGGATACACAATGGTCTTAGAGCAGTAATCAGCACATCTTAGGAGTAAAATATGTTAGTTATTATTATCCCACACTTTGGAAACACCATATTAGGATATTGGTGGAGGCCTATATTAGACAATGTCAGGCATATAGTAAAATAGCAACACACTTCTGGAAAGAACATATAGCTAGAGAATAAGAATGATGATTATTTTACTAAGTTAAATTTAAATGAAAAATTGTTCCACATGCATCTATGGCAATTTATTGTTCATTTTGTGTGTAAGTTTCCTTCATGTCTGGTTTTCCTAGCCAACCACAAATCTGAATGGTATGTTTTTGCCTTTTAGGTGGAGTAAACAACACATTTGATACAAAAATGTCACACCACACACCAAAGAAAAAAAGCTTTCAGGATCTTAACTGTAAGTCAGCTATGTAGGTAAACAAGGCTGCCTAATATATTAGCTTAATTATAAATCAATGTCTCATCTGTTTAAACAACAGAATTAATGTAGAATTTAATCCTCAGAGTAGCTACACGTTATACTTTAATTCATATTTTGAAATATAGTAAGGGAGGACTTATCAATAGATCATCAAATAAAAGGCTAACATCAAAAAGCAGTAGTTCGAGGGGGCTCCAAAGATGGATTAGTCGGTCCTGAACAAGAAAGACGTATATTAACATATCCTAAGCTGTTGCCTTTCATGTGTCTCATTCCCTTTGTCCCTGGAACTATATTTAGTACAGAGAGAACAACAGTGCTGCCAGGGCGGTCAAGTAGAAAGAGAAGGTATTAATGTAGTGGACTTGGTCAAGGTTAGGGCAGGAGATAGTGGGCAAGTACATATTTGGCTTATTAAAGTACAAGATAAGGTCATATTGGGAATTTATAGCAATCTCTAGACCTTATTTATATTTGGCCTATCTTGATGGTGGTCTCATTGAGAAGAATCTGGATTATAAAAATATTTGTCTTCCTCAGTTTCTTTCATCTCTTCAACATACTTCTTGGAAATATCTTTATCATCTCCCCTATCTCTCTATTCAACTTTGTCAGTTTCTTCTTCCAGCACCTTGAACTGAGCCCTTCACTCCAGCTCTTCCTTTTTTGCTGTCACTATCTCACACTTGTAGCTTCTCTTTCTCCACAAACTTCTCCCTTGCTAGGCTGCTTCTCTGAGGAGGTGGTTATCATCCTTGTTTACTCTGCTCTTTCAGGCAAGTTCCTCGACATTCCTATTAAATTGTGCATCAACCGTTAACTATTCTTCCTTTATAAATCTTGTCTCTCCTATCTCTCTTCTTCCTTTCCTATTTTCAGGATATTTTAAAACAATATTCCTTTACTATTTTGTCTAAATGCAACAAAGTGTTCCAGATCCTGAAGTAAATTACATTCTTTATACGCCACATCTTTTCATTTTTCCTGGGATCTATTTCTTTGAGATGGTTTAGCTTAAACCCTTTAGGACACCAAAAAGAGCAGAATAAGTGCAAATGAAATGCAGTATACTCCTTTCCCTGTTCACTCCTATGTTTGAACCTGGTCTGGGTACATAAGGAAAAAGAGTACCCTCAATTAGAGGCCCCCAAACTTAACTATTAGCAGCCGCTCTAGCTTTAAGTAAGTTGTACATTCTACCTGTAAATGGGCTCTATATTCTGGGATAAATTAACTTCAGATCTGTCCAATTACTTTACTGTGATCTGAATGGGTAATTTATGAAAGTAAAAAATGTCCTAGAAATCTCACTTTGCTACTCAAATAAGGAGATAAATCTCCACATACAGTCAATAGAAGTTTGTAGTATGTCAGGTACTGTTCCAGATGCTGGGGATATGGGTAAATAATTCACAAGGCCCTGCTATCATGGAACCATGACTTTCTACTTAAAGGCCAAGGAACTTTATCGCAGTCAACACTGGCCAAGGAAATCAGGTTAGAACCACCCTACTGAGGAGGGGATCAGTTCACTGGTGGATGCATTCCTACGTTAATAAAAGCTCCACTTCCTTGAACTAGCATATACATTTAAGAGTGGATAGGAGGTTTACACACACACCACCCTAACCCAACCCAAAAGATAATGGGAATCGTCTGTTCTGCTCTCATGTGCAAACCTGTAATTTATGGAAAGATGGGAAAAAGAAAGTCCCTTAGGAGGCCTGGCCAAGTTCTGTGGTGAAAATTCAACTGTGCTCAAAGCTCAGACTGGAAGAGGTGGGGGTGGCAGGGAGCAAGAAGCCACAGGAAAAATAACATGTCTCAAGGCAGTCGGTTCTCTCTTTTCACCCTGTTTCCAAAGCCATTCTTGGGCCAAGCTGCCTTCATCCTCCCCTCCTAACACCCCACAGCCCTTCCCCATTCACAGGCTGTTTTTTCTTCTTTATTTTCACTCATTTTTTTTTTTTTAAGGACTGCAAACTGGCTGTAGTACTTGTAATTCTTATCACAAGGTGATACCAGGAGCATGAATTATAGGGCATCCTAGAAAACAGGTAATTATGATCAAGTGAGAATGTACATTAATAAAAAGTATATTAATAAAATAAAATGGAGTTATTAAGAATTTTCAGGGCCAGGGATTTAGCTCAGTGGTTCCAGCACCTGCCTCACAAGCGCAAGGACCTAAGTTTGATCCCCGGTACCAAAAAAAAAAGAATTTTCAAATTTTGGAAAGGAAATCATTTCCTTACATACATGACTGTGTATAGTATATTTTTGCATGTATATTTTTACATACTTATAAATAAACTTAATAAGAGTCCCGACAACAGAAAAAGCCATAATTTAAAGGCATAATATTGCTAGTGGTATCACCTCACCAAAGTTAGATTTTGATTTTGAGCTGTGTTATATGGTGATTACACAGTCTTCTTTTGCTTCTTCTATTGGACCACTGTCACTTAGCTTTATATTATTGCTTTTAAGGATATGAATAGCAAAGAAAAACAACTACAGTGTTAACTTGCATTGTATTTCTTTAAATGCCAGCATTGGTGATATCTGCTGGGTCATGTGAAAAAGATTGTATTTATTTTCTCACATATGTCAGTATTTATTTTGTTAGTTTATCAGTCATTTGAGACACATTATTATCCAAGTCAGAGACAAAGAAACTGAGGTGATCTAAGCTAGAAAAGATTGGCAGTGATGCTAGAACTAGGAAGTGAAATAAATGTTAAGTTGTTCACATATGGAATCCCCTTTGTAATATTTCGTATAGTTAAGGTGTTCTTGTTCTTCAGAGATAGCTGTAGCTACTGGTCAGAATAAAAAACACGGGAAAAGATCTGTGGTCAGAGGGAGCATGGTAAAGCCTCATTACAGTTGTTATTAGCCAAGTGAACCTTGTTAATATTACAGGGAGGGATTTTCCCTAGCAGCACTCATACAGCATTCATTATATGCTAAGCAATGGGCACTTTACATATTTGTACTTCACTTAAACTAACAACCTTGTGAGACAGGTTTGTTAATTATCCATATCTTACAGAGAAGAAAACTGAGGCCGAACAAATTAAAGGAACTTGCTCAGAGAAACACAGTAGGTAAGGGGTACAGAGACGATTCAACCCGGGCAGTCTGGTTCCAGCTACTATGCTAAGCTACCTTTCGAGGTCATGCTGAAGTAACTCTCACACTAGAGTTATTTACAGATTTACCTGAAAGCCAACTGTTTACTTGAACTCAAGACCATGCAGTCTTAAAGAAAAACAGATAAATGGTGGTGAGGTCTGCAGTTCACAAATGCATGCTTACACAATAACGTGGCTTTGGGTCCATTTTAGCCCTGCCTTCCCCTTCCTGTGACTGACTCATTCATTCTCTCTATTTTCTGGGCACTGTCTCTTGCCCAGGCACTGTTCTCAGCTGGGAGATCCAGGGCAGATAAGATAAAGACTTGTGTTCAAGGTTGACTCTTTTTCCCTCATAAATTATTTTTAAAGGCACTTGTGAGCAGACCTAAGGACTCATTCTGGTGACATTTTCTTCTGGGAAGATGTAGCAGAGTCTTGGTAAGAACCATAAAGCCCCACATCCACCCTGTGCTCCCAGTCTGGGAACTGAGGACCTTGCTGGGTGTGGCTCCTTTAGACCTGGAGTATGAGGGGGTTGGCCTTTCCTCCTCCATTCATCTCTCTCCTCTCAAGTCAGGGGACTCTTTCATACACACCTACCTAGAATGTGTGTTTTGTCCTATACCTATTGGAATACTACATCATAGTGCATAACACCTAGCATGTAACAAATATTTGAAGGTTGTAAAATAGGGTCCATAAGTCAAGGAGTGCCTGTACTTTCCTGAGGAACTCATAACTGTTTGTTTTTTAAAGGGATGGTATTCTTTTTTTTAATTACTATAGTGGTAAATATTTGTAACACAAAATTTACAATGTTAACCATTTTTAGGTGTATATCAATCATTTCTGGTTGGTTATGCTGCACTACTTTAATTTTCTAAACACCACAGCTTCTCCATTGCAAACCATTTCCTGGGTAACACAACTGCAATTCTGACAATATGCTGGTTTTCTTCCCTAGCAAGGCTGGCCACACTATTTTCTCAGTAGGACTTCAGCTTCTCTCCTAGACAGAGATGACTTCAACCTTGTGGCCCCCTCTGCTCTCCACCCACCATGGATTCGGAAGCTGCCTCTGAGGTCTGAAATTTCTTTGCCTACTTCATAAGCAGCTGAATCAACTTCTCTCTCCACCCCTTCATTATCCCATTCCATCTACCCTACTGCCATCAGTGGGGTGGAGACTCATCATTTCAAGTGTGCTGAAGAAAACCCAGAAGCAAGAAACTAGAATAACTTGCTCCTACTAACAAAACAAACCAGAAAGCACAGTAGGGGCCAAGACCTCACAGTCACTGAGTTCCAAATCCTTCCTTATCCCAAGGAGACAGACTGCCTGCCTCTCTATTCTAAGCTTAGGCAATGTGGCTTAAGCAAACTCACAGAAGGAATTCAAACCTCAAAATCCACTTTCAGCTTCTCCCCACTATCCCTGCGCCTCTTTATCCTCCATCTTGCCCAGGCTGTGTAAAGCCCATTGCATGTCTCACTTTGCCAGCGCTTGAATGGCCTCATGAACTGACTCCAGCCAGTGGGGGTGTGGGGGTGTGTGGGGTGTTGTCTCTATGTTAAATTAAACTCAGATTTGCTTAATATCCTGGCCAACTTATGCCACAACTATTTTGGCCTTTCTGCCACCCTGAAGCCTTTTATGGCCAAAATGTACCACTTTGCTGCTGTTTAACTCTGTGTGCCAGCAGGCCTCTGGGCCAAAGCCAAGTAACACCCTTCCTTCTTTGGGTTTTGGGGTAGCAAGGGAGGACTGCTAATTCCTTTTGTGACCACTGAATAAGAGCTGAGTGGTCAACAATTTGGTAAATTATATACACACCTAAAATGTCAGCTGCATCAGAAATACTGCTATCCTTTCAGAAGGAAACCTTTACACTAATGGCAATCCTAAAAGAGTCGGGTTTTCTAACCACATTTGGTGGGAGAGATGCTAGCAGAACTTAAAACACACAGGATCCTGAGTAGCGAAGAATCATCTTTGATACGCATGTATACCAGTGGCTTCAACTAATGGAAGGGGTAGGGATTAAAATTAGTCACAGACAGGAATATATGGAGGAGGCATCGACACAGGTCAGCCATAGTTAAAAATACAGAATGTGCTAACCCCAAATTAAAAAAAAAAAAAAAGCAAATTTGTAGCATCATAAATCCACATGTAATTAGCTCTCTTTCCCCTATGGGAAATATATTCTGTGTATTATTCAGCTCTTTGTTGTAGAATGCTGCTGTTTTTGATGACTACAGGTCATTGACATGGACAGAATGAAAGTATTTTTACCATTAAGGCGCTAGTTAAAACTGGCCTGGAAGTAATTTTAGAAGTTCCAGCCTATTTGGGGGAACCTGGGCATAACCAATAAGATCACAGTGACTGCACGGAGTCTCTGGGTGCTGGGTTGTTTGCTGTGTGTGGTGCTGGCACTTTGGGCTAGTGATGGGCACATTTGCCCACTTCTCTTTCCCTTTCTGTCCCATTACTCCCTTCTTCTACCCAGGGAAGAGCTTAGTGGAGCTACAGCTTCGTGGGGTACTTTGCTCTGCTGCCAGGAGACTCTATAGCAGTTTACCCGTAGAAAGAGAGAATGCTTATGCTGAAAGAAAGAATCCAATGCAGTGCTTTAGAATGAGTGTCTGTTTCTCCACTTAAGGTAATCCTTCAGCTACTGGGAATCATATAGTTGGCAGTATTTGTTCTTCTTTATATTTTGGTAAGTCTGCAACATTTCATACAAAATTGAAAAAAAGAAAACCTAAACAAGGATATGTGATAGAGTAGGACAGCTTGGGTTTGAATGCCAGATCCTCCACTTTAGCCAAATGCTCGGGAAGTTCATCTCACTGGTAAAATATGGGTTAATAATAGTACTGTGTTGGAAGGCACTATAAGGATTAAATGAGATAATCCATGTAGATCTAGAATAGGGTCTGGCCTAAAGTCAGCGCTCAATAACAAAAGCAAGTAACATTTCTTGGGTATATAATAAAGAGGAGCTATTATTACTCTAATTTTTTAGTACAACCTTCTCATTTTACAAAGATTTTAAGCAGCAGAGATATTATGTGATTTGGTGAAGGACAAACTGTTGTCATCATCCTGGATCATGGGTTTTTCACCTGCCCCTCCCTTTCCTCTCTTAGCTAAGTGCTATGAAAGAAGAATGAAAGGCACAGGACCTTCCCTTCAGTGAAACCACCTTGACAGCTCAGGGATGGAGTGAGCAGACTGAGAATCCTGGCTTTTCTAGCTCCTTTTTCCTATCTGCCTTTTCTAGCTCCTTTCTGTCATGACAAGGGCATGATCACTCCTTGTCCCCAGCAGGCAGTAGGCAGAGAAGAGAGAAAGAGGTGAAACTCAAATCAGTAGTTTTATTACCTGCAATTGCCTCGCCTACTTTCTCTATGCACCCTTGACCTCTGCTCCAGCCAGGAATCTTTTCAGTCTCCTTCCTCTGATTTCTTTATCCTTCAGTTCTAAACCTCCACTCAGTGTCCCGCCCCTCTCTCCTGAGCCCTGGCGAAGCTCACTTCTTGCATGGCCAGCCCGTAAAATGCTCTCTGCTGTTAGCTCCAGCACACTGCTAGTCCACAGTAACCTGACTGGTGTTGCTTCTTTCATTACAAAACCTACTAGATGCCATGTTATCTTTCACACATTTGTACTGGCCAACTTTTATGTACTATGTCCTTAAATATTGCACTATGCATTATTACTGCCACTGGATTGTAAGGTATTAAGAAGACAATGTCTTCAAAGAATAAGTAAAATTAGTACAATCAGGCTGCCACATGAAGATAGTTTAGTCAGCAGCAAACCACAAATACAATGGTGGTCCCATAAGATCATATTACCTGGTGATGTATTAGCCATCTTAGTTTGTATAAGCATACTCTGTATGTATGCACAGTGACAAAACAGTCTAATGGTACACTTCTGAAAATACCCACTGGTAAGCAATGCAGTAAAATAAAGTGTACACAATTATGTTCAGTATACAATATTTGATGATGATTGTAAATGACTGCATTATCTGTTTATGTACTACTATTCTTTTTATCATTAGAGTATACTTCTTTTACTTATTAAAAAAAAGTGCATGCCTGTAATCCCAGCACTTGGGAGGCTGAGGCAGGAGGATTGCTGCAGATTTGAGGCCAGCATGGACTACATAGTGAGTTCAAGGCTAGCCTGAACTATATAACGAGATCCTGCCACAAACAAACAAACACCACAACCTTAACAATAAATAAATAAGTTTTACTATAAAACAATATGGCATGTTATGTTGATAGCCACCTCATATATCTATGTTTACCGAGTCCTTTGAGTGCATCAAGAAGCTGTCATCTGACTGACCTATACTTTATAGGTTTGTATATGTACAACCCATGAGGCTCGCAAAACAGTGCAACTGCCACAACTTGCATTTCTTGGAAAATATTCCCATAGTTAAGTGATACAAGGATTATATATTTAACTTGTTTTTGCAAACTATCCTTCACACTATATTTGTGAAAAATGCTTAAAAGTGCTGCTCAATGAAAAACAGTTGAAACTGCTGACCTTTGGCAAATGGAGATCCTGCCATTGTCTGCAGAACTGAGAGTGCTCTGCCCACATCCAGAGAGACCTGGCTCATTCCAAGATGCCTTGCCACACCTGGCTGCTTCATGCACACTGGCTGAGAAGCCCCAGGAAGCAGATAACCACTGAGCGGCTTCTACCTTTCAGTCAGTTCTCAACAATCATAAAATCATAGAATCGGGGTCTAGAGCTAGAAAGGGCTATAAAAATTGTTTAATTCAATCTTCTCATTTCATAAGTGAGGAAACTTGGAACCTGAGACATACAGTACCAAAGATGGTTTCTATTCTAATATATGCCTGTGGACCATTTCTTGGAAACAGATAATCCTACAAAGCCAAAGCCAGAGCGAGAGAGACAAGAGTGGTCCAAAGGGGATGTACTGTATGAATTTGTCACATAAAAATGCCATATATCTTTAACAGGGTTCAAAGTAATCCCTACAGAGGTTAAGTTAGAAAAATACGTTGAAAAAAAAAAAAGAAAGAAAGAAACCCAGCTTTTACAAAGTGCTGAGAAATGACAGGGATGAGATATTTTCAGAGGTAAGCTGTTTCCACTTCTAATTAAGACTTAATGGAACACATGGATTCAGGGAGATGCATGGAATTTAAACACAATTCAATGTGAGTTAATTCTAAGAGTAAAGGCCCTTCAGTCCAGCTCTCTTCCACCTCAGTGTTAAAGGAAGCTAGAAAGCCAATTACATTCACAGCAGGGCCTCTCCCCTACTGCAAGGGAAGAATGTACTGCACATTCTGTGTGTGCTTTACAAGCTAGTAAAACTGTAATTGCAGGTGGGAAGAAACAGGACTTCTTTTTATTTCTGCCAATGTTTCAGTCTGGTAAGCTTCTCCTTCTAGAGGTGCAGAAGCAATACGGACTCTGTGGTTTTCCTTAGGCACAAAGTGTGTGCTCTACAATTCCATAAAACTTATAATTTTGTTAAAATTCAAAAGATACCTGTGCACAGTCTACCAAAAGGGCATGCATTCTTCAGAGAAGCAGGTGTGGAAGGCAGTCATCTTTTTCAGCAAGGCAAAACTCACCTTTGGATGCAAGCTCTGAAGACCTCTTGGCAAAAGCACAGAGAGGTGGAGAACTGAGTGCAGTATCTGTCTCACTCTGGTGACCTTGCGGGAGTACACCGCCTAGGGGCCAGGGGCTGTCCAGGTGCAAGTCCAGGACCAGGCAAGAAGCAGGAGGGAGCCCACCTATGGTTGCACACGTTCCCTAACAACATGCTGCCCCATGTTGTGACTGTGAAGCAGGGGCTATGGAAGGTTCCTGCAGGTGAGATTGCCCTGCAGAATCCTATGGGCAGGACTGGGATAGAGCATGCATTACTTCTATGGTGACAGCTGCAATCTAGTATGCACAGATGTGGTATCTTGGTGACGCTGAAGGAAGCTCCACATCTCCCAGCAACACTAATACTAATACTTGTGCCACTAGTAAAGCCTGACCTCCTAGGCCCTTGCGAGTCAGGCTGAGTTCTAAATGCTACCTGTGCGTATGTTGGGGTCGGTACTATTATTTCCACTTCAGAGATGAAGTGCTTGAGGCCCAAGGAGAAGTGACTTGCTCAAGGTCACTCAGTGCATCTGGAGTGAGCTTGCATTCGAACATGCGCAGGTGGGCTTCAAAACTCTCCTGGGAAAGCACCACAGTGGCCAGACTGGTGGTGAAGCCCAGTGTCAGGTATCATCACCTCTCTGGAGACCTTTGCTCCAGGCAGAAACTTCGTCTTGTGTTGGCCGCACACTGGTGAGCTGGCCTCCTAAAACCTCCTGACAGCCATCTTAATTTTGATTTCTGTTTAATTTTCCACCTCACAAAGCTATGCCAGGCAGTGGGAGGCTGCTGATGCCTTTCGAATATGATTTATTAACCAACAGCTTGAGGAACTGTGGAGCTTCCTTGCTGCCACCTGACCGCTGGCTTCAGCCTTCCTAATGTTTGCATTGCTGCCCTGACCTTGCAAAGTGACCTGGAATAGCTTGCCTGTTTCCTTGTGTGTGTTCACTTTCAGAGCCCAGCTGTCAGGCAGTGCAAGTCTGTCAATTAGTACCTCAAGGGTCTGGGATGGGGCCTGGAGCCTATTGAGGAGCACAAGCTAACACTAACCTCCAAATTCCTTCTCGTAATTGAGCATTCATTAGCTTGACGGAACAAAAGCAGGCATTCTCTATTATAAAGCAGAGGTCAAAACTGGTGGCTGTGTTTTGTTTGGCCTGCAGAGTGTTTAAATATTGAGAAATTTCACATAAAAATACGGATTTCCGGCATCTCTTAGAAAATGGGCAGAGCTGAGGACTCCGGGGCTACTAAATAACAGCTGCCCCCTTCTGAGGGAGATGCTGTCTGATTCATCATCACAATCTGAAGTCTCATCTAAGTCTGCTCCAAGCACCAATGCCACTCCTGTAGCCTCTGCAGGAATCCCAGTTGACACAACTCTGTTAAGAGCCCTACTTCTCTCCTTTAAAAGGTGCAATAGATTGGCTAGGCTGCTTCTTTATAGCAGACCTGGAGGAGATTGTGCTGAGAGGGCAGTTTTCTATCCTGTTCCTGTCACAGTAAGTGCCTGATATATTTGTCACTTTCTTCATATATGGGTTAATATATGAATGACTAGCTCAAAGAAAGACAGTAAATTTCTGAGTGACAAGAAACCTACAGGCCAGCTACAGAAATTCAGCCTTATGAATGCCCCAGCAGCTTTCTGAGTGACCAGTTGCTGCTCCCTAGGCATTTTATTTGTTGTGCTACAATGATTTTCCCTGATGTCACAACTGATTCCTTATCCTGTTCAAAATTCCAGAAACAAATGTGCTGATGGCTCACTAGAACTTAACTGAGAATTAAAAACCAAACAGCAATAGGAAAGGCTGCCTTGGTCAGCATTCTAATTCTTCCTCAGAAAGAGGGCTGTATAGATTGAATTGCAGGCCACTGTCACAGGTAGATGTGCTAAAGTTGCCTTGGGCTGCCATACTTCCTGGTTTCTTCTGTGTGTGGGGGGGGCAGCATTGAGTGAATGAACTTTGCGTAGTGCTAGAAACTCCCTGACTAAGGGCCTTCTGGTTATTCTTCTGGTCCCCTGAAGATCAACTATAAATATGGGGTGGTTGGAAGGAGGCATCAAGGGGTACAATCCCAATGGACATTGCTAGGTTAAGCAGAGTCATAGCAGCATGTACTATAAGTTGCTGCCACACAGTGCAATACTTTGGCCATAATCAGTAAGCATCACTAGTCCTTTTCTGAGAAATGAACTCTCAATTTCAGGACTAGCATAGCTCCTGGCATATAGTATGTGCTTAATATATATTTGCTGAAGGAATTAATTTGGAGAAAACACCCAGTCAGGAGTTTGATGATACACAGTTGGGCTTATGTTTCATGTACGTACTCCTTGCATGAAAGTTTTGTTGAGATAATTTATCTATACTCTTGAAACATGCAGATAGAATGTCCTTTAGAAATGGCAAAGTCAATAATAAAAAATATCTCCTGCTCGTCTCCATGCGAGAAACACCATGGATGAGGTCATTAAGGGGTTTGAGGCTACCAAACCCTAAAACTCCTCTTCCCATTCCTGTCTGCCTGGCTTACATCTATAGGCCCCACATCTTAACTTACAATCACAGCCTGTAGGAATCCTTCCCTGACAGCCAAATTACTGGATGGCCTGGTTATTATTGCTGCAAAACAAATTATCCCAAATCCTTGGTGTAAAACAATAATTTTACTGTATTATGCTCACATATGCTGTAGGTCAGGAGTTCAGGCAGGACATGGTAGAGATGACTTGCCTCTGCTCCATCTGTAGCCTTGACCAGGAAGACTTGCAGGCTAGCAGTTAGTCATTTAGAGCTGCCTTCATTCACATATCTGGAGGTGGGTAATGACTGGCAGCTGGGGCTCAGCTGAGCTGCCAGCTACAGTAACTACATGTGGCCTGTCTGTCGAGTTCTCTGACTGGGTTACTTTGGACTTCCTTACAACATGGTGGCTGGATTCCAAGAGTGAGTGTCACTAGAGTACCAGGTTGAAGCTTTATCTCCTTTTATGACTTGACCTTGGATATCATATATCAATACTTTCATGGTCACAGGCCCATTCAAATTCTGGGAAAGGGAACAAAGACTCCACCTCTCAATGGGAGAAGTGTCAAAGTCATAGTGAAAGAAAGGTATGTGAGATGGGAGATT
Source organism: Heterocephalus glaber (assembly GCF_000247695.1). The sequence continues at coordinate 8,096,081 of NW_004624765.1, read as the reverse complement.
CTGTTGTGGCTGTCTTTGCAAAATACAATCTGCCATACCAGATTAGATGTGTTTCCCAATTACTCTGTATTCAACTCCACTGACGAGGAGGAGGGGGAGGGGAAAGGAGTGGGGGAGGGGGAGGGGGAAGAGGAAGAGGAAGCAGCAGCAGCAGCTGCAGGTCTGCCTCTCTCATTTTATTGAGCTCAGTGAGAGAAGGGACTGATTTTCACCTTTGTTCCCTCTGTTCCTTGCACAGTGCCTGACACAGAAGGCCTTCCACATATATTTGTTGACCTGAACTAAACAGGAAGGAAGGAGCAGGACTCTTGGGGCCGCCTCTCATGCTGCCTGTGGTGGCAGAAGGGAAATTTGACCAAGACAATGAGAAATGAGGAAGGAGTGCCAAAACACTTTGCTGCAGCCCAAGGCTAGTCCTTGAGTGTATCACAGGTGACAAGGGCGCTTCTGCTTTCTGATGCCTCCGATACTGTGGACAGGAAGTAACTACAAGAATTATGACTGACTTCATATTTCCCTTTTCTAGTGCTTCTTGAAAATATTATTTTATTTGGTCCTTGAGTATCTTTGTGCCATAAACATGGGAAGTATGAGATCACCCAAGAAGCTGCCTTTTTTTTTTTTTAAATGCACATATATGTATCTGGTACAGCAGATAGGGCCCTGGACAAACAGTCAGAGAGCTTGCCTTTTGGCCTGGGGCCAGTCATTTAGTAAAAGCTGTATAGCTTTGGCAAGCTAGTTCATTTTTCTGTGTCTCAGTACTTTTGCCTATAAAGTGGGTATTTTAAAAAGGCAGGCTCATCTCGCAAAACTACTTCAGGAATAATGCTTTTTAATGTGTCAAACAATATGAAGATGTGAGATGCTATTATTATAGATTGTGCTGACTTAAAAATATATACATATATTCTTTACAATTTCTCCTTTTGAAAGGTGGAAACTAATTCTCCTCACTTTAAATATAGCCCAGACTTAGTGATTAATTTCTGCTGTGTAAGTACTGTGTGCTAAACAATTTTGTTTCTGGAGCATGCTTTAGTGATTCATTTTTAATGAAGAGAATGTGGCAGAAATGAGGTGACCATGACTTCCAAGGCAAGGTCATAGAAAGCATGGCCTTGCCTAGCTTTCCTTCTGTCAGATCATTCACAAGCCAGCTATCATCTTATAATGACAATTAAGTGCTTGTGGAGAGGCCTATGTAGATCAAATCAAAGGTTTCCCATGAACAGCCAGCACTGCAGCTGTGGTACTGACCCACCTTGGGAGTAGATCTCTCAGCTGCAGCTGGTAACTGCAGCTTCAACAACATTTTGACCACAATCTCAGAATAGACCCCACATCCAAACTGTCTGACTAAACCACTCTGTAGTTCCCAATCCATAAAATCAGGAGAGACAATTACTGTTTACTCATATTATGAGTTACTAAGATGTGGGGTAATCTGCTACACAGCAATAGATAACTAATATACAAAAAAATGCCTAACTAACCAAATGATAATATGGTAGGCACTTCCATTTTTTTTGATAATGTAATGAATTCGTTTTGACCCAAACCCTTTCTCATCTGCTCCTAGTGTCTAATAACATTTCTGCATGACATGGCAGGCTGAGCAGTCAGGCAAGGACCAGTCCAATTCCATCACTGGCAAAATCAACACTAACCTTACTCTGTATCTTTAGGTAAATGTTCTTTAAAAACAGGTCTTTACCTAGGCTTATGGTATTATGGGTCTTATAACTAGGTATTATAACTGTTTTTTTAAAGATAAGTAACCACATAAAGTCAAAACAACAACAACATCCAGATGGCCGGAAGCCAAAGTAGAAGTGGGAGCCAGGAAACTGGGATACCTAGAAAGTGACTGCAGCACTAATAGACACCATTCAGTTCTGTAGCTGCATCCTAATCCATTCTGGAGCCTTAGTTGACCTCTTCACCACCTGGATAATGGGGCTGTCTATCCAGTACTCTCACACATGGTCATCTTCCTGATCTGGTTTTCCAAAAAGGGCAGTAACTTTGTGCTTAGCTATCTACATTTTCTGCCACTGTCCCTGCCCCTGCCCACCTCTCCCTAACCCTTTAATGTATCTGTGGACCAGGCTGTGGTACGTGCCTGGGTCTATAGAATAGGGCAAAGACTAACTAGTGTGTATAAATAATAATCTGTACTATCACCTTGTTAACCACCTGCTTTAATCCCCTCAGCTAACTACCATCAACACCAAAACACAAATAACCAGTACTGTACTTATGATTAGTGGGTGGTAAAGAAGCCAAAGGCTGAAGACCTCTAGTCTGGCTCTGGTCCCTAGCACTTGTCACTCTGCCCTGTCCACTCCCCACAAGATTTGCAATGGCCTGGGAATCTGAGCACAAGGAGCTTGCTGTTCAAACCATTCTCAAGGGACACCTGCTTTCCTGAGAAGCACTGACTTTCCATTTGCTCTGCTGCCAACCAGTTGAGCCTTCAAAGAATAACACTGGATCCCTTCCCTCCACCCAGGAAAGTTCTTCAAGGGAAATGCACATTCATTTTGTAAAAATTCACTCATTTAAAAGGCATAATTTGTTCCCCAAATAATGTACGATCCTCTTTCCTAACTCATTAATTGGGTGGAACAACCCTGGCTAAGCAGCTAACAGATTTAGTGATGTTTTACTGGGGGCTCATAGTTGTCTTGCCCCAGACTGTTCATGGGTTTCTGAAGGCAATGAGGCTACAGCAAACACAGGTCCTGCCCACAGAACAGCACAGGCAAGCTGTCATGCTTTGTTTTTCTGCTTGTTAAATCTGAATGCTCCTAATGAGTTATCCTGCCTGCTAATTCCTGGGTGGACAATGGTGTAGAGATCGGGGCTGCTGAGAGGCTATGAATACAAGTTCCTTGGGCTCCTGAGGCTTTGGGACTGGTGACTTGGTTGTGAGTACTGAGGTGTTGTGTTTCTGTGGGTTGTGGATTCAAAGATGTCAACCTCTATGTCACTAAAGGTCATCACCTGATGCTTTTTTGGTGAAAGGGTGGCTGTGCTTGGGTACCCCCTTAGGCCTGGCCTTTGTCTGCTGACTCTATGAAGAGTGCCCACAGAAAATAACATTCTCTCATTGTGTGTTTGCTTTGAGGGGCAGGGCGATGCAAAATAATTTACATAATATCTTGAAGAATTCAGCAAAATGTTTTTAAAAAGTGGCCTCAATATGCCTTCAACATTGCCTTTTAGTGTCCTATTCACCAACTAGAACACACTAGGAAGCCTCTGAGGTGTGACTGTAGTTTGCAGTATTTCTGCAGGAGCCAGTTCTGACAACTGTTTAGGTCACTCACACAGAGGACAAGACAGTTCCTGAGCTCTATGGGTATGGTGACTAGCAAAAAACAGAACTGAAAAGTTAGTTGTTCAGGAAAGTCTCCGGGGTATTCAAAAATTTGCAGCATTACACAACTTGCCATTATTCTGATATATAAAAAGCAGAGGGTTTTTTTGTTGTTGTTATTTTATAGATGGACATTTATAATTTTGTTTTGTTTAGTGGATAACAATTAGTTGGCTTTTCTTTTCAGGAGAGAGCAACTGAGTTAAGAGGGTATACGTACATATATACATATCCATCTGTCCATCTATTCAGTGGCCAAGCTCTGTGAATTATGTCTGTGAGTTGCTTAGTGTTAGTGGCTGCTCCTTTAGTATAAGACAAGCAGTTGGGACCATTGTAGGCAACTTCAGAAAGGTGGTGTATATTTGATTTCTTCTCTCTTTTCATGTATCTCCAGTGCTGTGGTTTCTCCCCTTTAGCACTCCTCGCACTTTACAACTCTTTACTCTAAATTCCAGACTTTTCCATCTGTTTTCATTGTTAAAATCGGTTGATGTCTTTCCTCTGAAATATCATGTTGTGTTTTCAACATTATTAATAGGACAAATGAATTTGAGCCAAAGTAATACTTTGTTCTTTGACAATCTATTTTATGTTGTGACTAGAACCTAGACTGCCTTAATCTAAATGTAGGGTCTAGTTTGGAAATTCTGGGTCCAGGAAAGGTGAATAATGAATGAAAAAGCTCCTTACATTGTCTCCCTAGAGGAGTGTGTGGAGGGTGAGGTGGTAGGTGAATAGATGGAAGAAGGGAAGGGGCTTCTCTAACCAAATGCCTCACCCTTGGGACCATCCAGCACCTTTTCTCTTGAATCACTTACAAATACATAGAACCATTCAACGTTTAACTTTCAATGCCCTAAAGGTAAGTAACACCAGAAGTTCATCATTAATATGCATTTTAGGCTGGGGATTTAGCTCAGTGGTTCTGCTGCCTGCCTCAAAAGCTCCACGTCCCAAGTTCGATCCCCAGTACCAAAAAAATTTTATATTAATATCCATTTTAGGTTTTGTCACAATAATATTTAGGTAAAATTTAGAAATCCAATCTGACCTTTTCTTTCAGCAAGTAGAAGGAACTTTAGAAGAATTTTCGTATCATTTACAGTCTAAGGAATAACACATTACACCAAGATTCTGATTTGCTCTGTAAGAACTAAGAATTCTTGAACAGTAACTTGCATATACTCATGTATTCTATTGGTAAAATTTGGAAATTTCTTATCAGTGTTAAAAGAGCCAAGAGGACATGAATAAGAGGATGGTTTGTCACATACTGAACAAGGAAAGGGGAAAGCTAAGACACTGAGAGTACAGTATGAAGTGAGATTTTTAAAATATAGTGAATTGCTGGGGATTTAGCTCAGTGGTTCTGCCGCCTGAAGAGGACTTTCAAAGCTTCAGAAAGGGGCAAGAAAATACCACTTGTTTGAAGCAAGGGTAGTATTTTGAGGAGAATTAATGGGAATGCATCTTGTAATGTGGTAATTTTTAAAAAATTTAAACAATCATCATGTATTTTGATCATACTTTGTACTATTTCTACTTTCTTATCTGAGTATATATTTTTATTGTTATCCTGTTTTATACCATTGCCAAGGATTTGTGATAAAACTGGATAGAATGAAAATAATAAAACAAATTCAATTCTATTTCTTAAAGTATCAAATCAAAGAAAAGCTCTTAAAAAGATGTTTCTCCATTAAAAACATATATCAATACATATCTATTTGTTTACATAAGCTTAGTAATTGCTCACTAAATCTTTTATAAAGAACTAGGTTGGGGCTGGAGATTTAGCTCAGTGGTGCCGCCGCCTGCCTGCCTGCCTCGCAAGTACAAGGTCCCGAGTTTGATCCCCTGTACAAAACAAAACAAAACAATAACTAGGTTGTTTAAAAAAACCACTGTATAGTCACATCTTGAAATTTTTAAGACTGTATTTGTAAAAAAAAAATGGTATTAGTAATAAGTTTAGATTCTAAGTGCATGGATTCACTGTGCTTTTCTAATAATACCTACTTTGCTGAACAGAAATTCATCTGCAGTTCCAAACTTAAGAAATGAATGAATCAAGATCCTATGATCTGGAGAGCCTCTGCATCCCTTTCATACCTATCCTTGGCTCTGCCACAAGGTCAGAAGGGTTCTTGGCTCTCCTTCCATGTTAGGGATAAATGCTGCCAATTGATTACTGTCAGATAATGATGACTATGTGCTGTTCAACCACCGTATGTTTTATACACATGCTAGTAATACTTGGAGAACAACTTAATCACCAGTGAAACAGACAATTAAGGACTTACTACCAGCATTAATTTTGCCAATAAGTGGCCCTTACTGTCCAATGTCAGGTGACTGTAGCTCTCAAGACAACAGGAAAGAATATCCTTTGCCAGGCAATTGCCAATCCTTGCTATTTATCCCTTCCATTCTAAGTGTAAAATATTAGGACAGAATACATGCAAAGCGGACAATAAATTCAAATAATGAGCGAGGGGGGGGATTGTCTTGACTGTAACAACAGATGCATTAAGGCACTTTGAGATCTTCAACCAAACTGTTGATTGAGTTTATTGGTTAAAACTATCTGGGTGTGGTGGCATGCACCTATAATCTCAGCTCTCGGGAGGCTAAGGCAAGAGACCTCAGAACTCTGCCAGTTCGAGGATAGCCTGAGCTACATAGTGAGCTCAAGGCCAGCCTGAACTACATGGTAGGACCCTGCTTAAAAAAAAAAAAGAAGGCTGCAATAATTTTTAGTAACAGAATTTCTTTCAACATCTTTAAGTATGGTTAGTGCTTTGTGTACTACATTATTCTTACATTACTTATAAATTATATATTCCTCTTTACCATGTTCATTAAGTTCTTGCCTTTTTCCTTGTTGGGGAGGAAAATGTATACTTTGCTTTTATTTTTTGGTACCGGGGATCGAACTCAGGACCTTGTGCTTGAGAGGCAGGCGGCGGAACAACCGAGCTAAATCCCCGGCTTGTATACTTTGATTTTTAAGTAAAAGTTAATGGAAAAATCAAATTTATAGAAAGAAATTTGTGTATTTAAGAAGGGTATTGCTATTATTTTTCAGGATCTATGACTCTTCAATCACTTGATTTAATGTATCTTTCCCATGCAAAATCTGTATATTAAAATTCCTTTTTCTATAATTATTTTATAAGATAAAAAGATCTGCTCTTGTAGAAACCTTTAGGAGGAATGGAATTTAACAAATCTACTCTAAAACTCCAGTCTGAGGTGAAACAGGGTGACAAAGCAGCCAGGGAGAGGGCAAGGTGGTACAGTCACATGGGGCTAGTGGTTGAGTGGGTGAGGTAGGGTTTCCTGCCACTGCTGATGCACTCTTTCACAAAGTAAAGCTTTTTTTGGTCTTTCTCCTTGTGTCTTTTCCCTAACATATTTCCTAGAACAGTTCAGACCTAGAAAACATGGTTGTTATTTACTCAGAATCCAAGGAAAGGTAGGTCTTCAGTGTTGATAGCCAAGACGCAGACAGATCAAAAGCTAAATCCAATTTAACCTACCTCAGGCAGAAAAAGTAATTGAATTAAATTTTCTCTAAATATGATAAGTTTGGGGCTCTTAAAGCCAGGCACAAAGAGCTAGGTTAAAGTGAGCTGCTAAGTAAATGGACGCATTGAGCTCTAGCCACCCCGCCCACAGGGAGTTTGATAAGCTGTTGATTGCCTCTATCACTTTACTACCCAGGCTGAAAACTGATTAAGCTGCTTGTGGGGCTCTGGGGCTAATGGCCTGGCCTACCAAGAACACCACTGCCAGTGATTTAAGTAAGCTGCTTGGCCCGTATAGCTTGATTATTACAAGGGAGAAGAAAAGAAAAGAAAAAGACAGCAGGATAGAGGAAAGCTTTAAAAAGCAGGCTTTATTATTCCAAATGGATATATTACTTTGACATCCTAAAATGAATTAAGGAATTACTCTGACTTTTCCTCTTCATCTCATATCAAAACTCGTTTTTGAACGGCCTCCTCAAAGAGTATTCACTTTGGAGCCCACACGTTCTACTTTAAACCACCTTTACAAGAATGTTTCATGCCTTTAAACACCAAGCAACAGCATCTGGGGGTTCAGACACTATGATCAGACAGACTCAAGAAAACAGATATATGCATAATGGGTATTCTGATTTTTCCTCTTGTACAGCTTTGGATAATTGTAATTCAAAATATATTCTTTTCCACCCCAGCCAGCAGATAACTGCTGCCTATGAAGTAAAGAGCAAGCAGGACTGATGAGCCAGAGGAGGCCAGCATGCGCAAATAGGTCTAAACTGGACGCACAGGTAGAAATTAAAGCCTTGGTCTTTTCTCAGGCCTCTCCAACTAACTGCTCTAAAATTATTTCTGCCATTTAAAATAACTTTCCTACCTCCAAAGGGACAAAGAATACAAAAGTCTTAATTTTAAAATTTAAAAAAAAGACATACAAGAAACATTAAAAAGTAGTTTGAAAAATAACTGAAGGACTTGAACTCAGTTTTTAAGTTGACCTCATTACTCTGATAAAAACAATGGGGAAGGAAAACAACAACAAAAGAATGGAATCACAGTGTTTTGAGATGTTCTGAAAGTTGTCACAATTTTTTTTTTAAACTGACTCTTGGAAAAATCAGTACATGTATAGAAAGGAAAGCAATGTTTTCATTTTGTGTCTAACAGCTTAAGGAGTTGTTGATTTAAATGATTAACCAAAGCTTAACATATTCAGAATTTAGGGCTGAACACAGGTAACCTCGGTTTCTTCCAACTGCTAACCTCGCCGTCAATCATTAAAAGTACATGTAGTAATAAAAGTATAAAAAGATGATTGGACTCTTACATGCTCTGTTATATTTTATTAAACTGTAAAAGTTATTCAACTGGTCTGGGGATTTAGCGCAGTGGTTCTGGTGCCTGCCTCGCAAGCGCAAGGTCACAAGTTCGATCCCCGATACCCCCCCCCCAAAAAGTTATTCAACTATTTGGGTTGAGCGCAAGTCAAAGGGTTTAATGCATTTAATGTCTTTCACATCTTTTTTCTTTACATAATTTTTAAATGAAATATAATTAACATACATTAAAATCCACTTTTAAAGTAAGCAACTCATTTTTTAATCTATTCATAAAATTGTACAATCATCTTCGCTATTTAATTCTGGAACACTTTCATCAGCCCCCAAAGAAACCCCATATTAGGAGTCACTACTTATTTCTTTGCTTTCTCCAGATTGTGGCAACCACTAATTTGCCTACTCAGGACATTTCATTTAAATAGAATCATAAAATATATACTATTTTGTATGTGGCTTCTTTCACTTAACATGATGGAATTTTAGGACTCATCCACACTGTAGCATGTATTAATACTTCCCTCCTATTTAGGCTGAAAAATACTCCATTGTACAGCTAAACATTTTGTTCATCATTTCATCAGTTGACAAACATTTGAGGTGGCTTCCACTTTTTGCAATTATGAAGAATGCTGCACTGAACACTTGTGTACATGTTTTTAATGTGGATATATACATATTTTTAATGCTCTTGGGTATATACCAAGAAGTATAACTGCTGGGTCACATGGTAATTCTATACTATTTTGAGGTACTGCCAAACTGTTTTCCAAAGTGGCTATACCACATCACATTCCCACCAGCAATATATGAGAGTTCTAGTCTCTGTACACACTTTTTTGGTACTGGGGATCGAACTCGGGACCTTCTGCTTTCAAGGCAGGTGGAACCACTGAGCTAAATCCCCAGCCCCTCTGTACACACTTGCCAATATTTGTTATTGTCCTATAATCTTTTTATACCAAGCTCCTCCCCCATTCTAAATAGAAACTATCAGGAGTTGTGATGAAAAATGTACCAGTGATGGCAGAATACCCACAAAGAAATTTCCCTAGGAAGAAAATAAAAGTGAAATGGGCTGAGCACTCACCTGCTGCAGGTCGGCGAGGGAGTACAGGTGGATCTGCTGAAGGAGGTATTCTCGGGGGAAGATTCTGAAAACAAGGGCAGACAGGCAAGTGAACTGTTGTGTCATGCGATTTGCTTTTTTAAGGTTCAAAATCTCATTCAAAAATTTCTTTCCTCTGCCTTTTCCCCTTCTCGTGTACTCCTACTCCCCAAACCCTCTGAGAAACCTGCAATAATACCTTTTCCTTATAGTTTGCTTTCTAACATCAATGTCAGAATGGAAGTTTGGTGCTTCTTTTGCAATATTATGGATTAAACCCAGGGCCTCAAACATGCTAAGCAAGCGCTCTACCACTGAGCTACTTCCCCAGCCCTTTTGAGACAGGGTTTTTGATAAGCTGCCCAGGCTGGCCTTGAACTTGCCAATCCTCCTGTCTCAGCTTCCTGAGTAGATGGGATAACAACTGTGCACCACTGCACCTGGCTGGTCTTTCTATTTTTAAGGTGCTGAGGACCAAACCTGGGGCCAGTGAGGCAAGTGCTCTATCACTGAAATACATTCCTAACCCTGTTCTTTCATTTTCAATGGAATCTGAAATGCTATAGTACTGTGGAGTAGGTCCAGGCCTGTGGACCAGACCATCAGGCTTCTTGTGCCAGCTGTGTCCCTAACAAACTATGTAATCTCAGGCAAATCCCAGACCTCCTTCTACACTGTGTAAAGATGGTAAGTGAACTTGGTGTTACTAAGTGTCTTTCTGGCTGTAATACTGCATGCCTAAATTAACTGATATTAGAGTTGAGTAATCCTAGCAGAGCAACCTATGTGTTTGTCTAGAGGCTCCCATGGCTTTCATTAATGCAGAACAGTGGTACTGAGCATCACATTAATGAGCCACCCGAAATACATAATGATGGTGAATTTTAGAATCCAGGTATGATGGTTAGTCTTGAGTGTCAATTTGATTGGCTTGAGAGATATTTAGGAGATTAGTAAAGCTCAATTCTGGATATGTCTGGGTGGATCTTAGGGAGTTTAACCTTGGGGACTCTATCTGGTCCCTGGCTGCTTTCTCTCTGGCTTTTCTGCTGCCTGCTTCCCAGATTCCCTGAGCTGAGCAGCTTTCCTCTTTCTCGCTCTTCTGCCATGATGTTTCTGGCTTGGAGCCAGCTGACCATGGACCGAAACCTCTGAAACCATGAGCCAAATATACCTCTCCTCCTTTAAATTGTGAGTGTCAGTTATTTTGTTCCAGCAATGCAGAGGTGATTAATATAACAGGAACAGATGTGAATAATGGGAGAAATATTCTGAATTGGGGCTCCCTAATAAAGTCCAGTATCTTTGGTTGCTGTTAGTTTACAGGATCTAGATGACAGTGAATGAGTAGGAAAAAACAATTGATTATGAACTAGCTGATAGGTATCAAAGGGTAGGTGGTTACAGAGCACCACACATACAAAGTAAACCCAAACAAAACTCACGGTGCTAGCATTTTCTCAGATTGTCTTTTGTGGTTCTATGCAATTATCTTATGTCTTAAATGAAAGAAACCATTAACTTATTCAATTAATATTTATGACTATCCACTAGATGTCAAGCACCATGTCACACATGAGGAAGATAATTATGAATAAGACAATCCAAGTGTCTGAGTTCAAGAAGCATAAAGTCAGCCAGGGTTGGGCATGTCTGTAATGCCAGCTATTTGGGAGACTGAGGTATGAGGATCATATGTTCAAGTCTAGGCTAAGAAACTTAGCCAGATTTTGTCTCAAATTAAAAAGGGATGAGGATGTATCTTAGCACTCTCCTGGTAGGTCAGTCCTTAGTACTGGGGGGGGGGAGCATAAAATCAAATGAGGTAAGGACACATAAATTGATAATTATAGTGTAACATGGAAATGGAAAATGGTAACAGTTATGTATGTGGTACACTTTTTTTACAATGGTCTAACATGGTAGATTACAATCCTGGCTGTCCATTGGAATCACTTGCAGAGCTTTTAAAAAATGACAGGAAACACGCGTGAGTGGAGCCCAGAAGTCAGTGTTAAACAAAAAATTAGATGAGTACTCTCCCAGTGATTATACAGCCAAGGTTTAGAACCACCGGCCTAATATCTAGGTCCCTGGGAAATTCATTATTCAGTCTTTCAGTTAAGTATGAATTCATTACCAAATCCTAGAGATTAAATGGTCCATCCTTGTATCTACCCTATATTTTTTTCCTTCTTAAATTCTTTTATTGGTACATTTTAGGCATACAATACATTTACATTTATCATAGGGAACTTGTACCTTTACATAAGGTATCTTGATTCTTATTTTTTCCCCATTCCCCTGCCCTCCCTTCAACTCCTCCACCCCTCCCTATTTACAAAGACTTTGTTTCCATTTCTTCCTTTTCTCATATTTTTTTCCTTTCCCCTTCCCCTCCCACTTGATTAAACACACACTATACACCAGTTACTGTATACTGGCCCACGGAGTAGGGGGCACTAGAGCTGTTAGACAAAGTCTTTATCCCATGGAGAACTGAGATAGGTGTATTCCAGTTTGGAGCTCTTCTAGAAAGTAGGACAGATACTGAAGAGATCTTTGGAAAAGCATGCTTCCCTCACAGAAACAAAACTAGGCTAAGAGAGTGACAAAGCCATAATATTCTGGGAAATGGAATACAGTTCCTGAGGCTGGGCTCTCTTCAACTCATGGTTCAAGGTTCAACTGATGGTTCAAGGTTGGACCCATGGCAGGAAGCACAGCACAGTCCCAGTGCAGCTGGGTAAAGTGGAAGGAAAATGCTCAATCTCTCCATGTTACCTTAGCTTCCCTAGAGAAGGCCCTCTGTTGTGGAAGGTAGATCACTATCCTTTGAGAGGCCAAGAGACAGAACCAATCTCTACTTCCAGTAACACGCAATATGACAGAGATGATTAAGAGAACTACTTTTCATGATGTTTTTATTATTAAACACTGATAAGATGAGCCCAATTTGGGACTTGCACTTGCCATACATATTTCATTCAGCCCTCACAATGGCCTGGCATAGTAAGTATAACCTCCATTTTACGTAAGAGGAACCAGGGCTCAGAACCAAGACTAATTTGCCAGCATCATAAAGCTGGAATTCAAGGCTAAGATTTTCTGAGTTCAAAGATTTGTGCTTCTTCCAGTTTCTTAGGGGTACCAGAAGAGCAAGGATGGATGTGGGGTTGAGTTGATTTATTCCAAATTTTCTTTTTATTTGTAAAGCGTTCATACTCTCATATCCTTCACCCAGATTTCCCTAATGTTTACATCTTATATAACCTCGGGACACTGATTTAAACTCAGAAATTAGCTATTATATAAATTAGAGACTTCATTCAGGTGTTACCAGTTGTTTCTGTTCAGGGTTCAATCTAGAATACAACACAGTTTATAGATTTTTGTTATTACTGAACATGCTATATTTAAGCATTTGCAAGGCAACTCGAGACAAACACGTATCAGAAAAAGAAATCTAAGACACAGTCTTTCAGTAGGGCTCTGAGGGTGGCAGAGTATGATACTATAATATGGAGACAGAGGATGGTGTTTGGGGATAGTTGAATAGGAAGAATGATCATTTTCTTTCCTTTTTTTTTTTTTTTTTTTTTTTGCAGTGCTGGGGATTGAACCCAGGACTTCACACCTATGAAATAAGTGCTCTACTACCAAGCTATACCTGAATAATCCTTTTGAAAGGTAACTGCTAAATAATGATATCTCTTAAATAAAGTAGAATGAAAGGAATGTGACAGCAGTGCTAAGATATGGGGATATGACTAAGGCAATGAATCATGTGAGTGGGCTGGAAAGTCATTTTGAGATGAGCTTTTACCTCTTCTGCTGGTTTGCAGGAACATAAGTGAGCTAGAGAGAGTCAGAAGGAAGATGACTGAAATGATGTCCAGCAGGCACAAATACTACAGGGTAGCATATCTATAATATCTTGCTACTTAAAATTCTCTGCTCTAAAATCCTAAAATTTCTGACTGAGAGTAGACAAGATACACGAATTATTTACAAACCAAATCATACCGGCCTACCTTTCCAAGAGTTTTATAGAGAGCCAGTCAGCTATATAGTAAACAAGCACTTCTGAGTGTCTAAAATAAGCCAGGCATTGAGTCAGATGTTGGAGATGGATATTTCAATGAACACAATTAATGAACACAAAGAGAATTTCCAGTTTCTTCTTACTTCCAAACACTGTACATTTTTCTTTTTTGGTACTGGGGGTTGAACTCAGGACTTTACACTTGCAAGGCAGGCACCGGCACCACTGAGCTAAATCCCTAGCCAAACACTGTTCATTTTTCTTCTCACAATAGCTACCCAACTTTGGTCATGTCATCTCTAATACTCCTTCAATACTGTTTGTACAACTAGTTTATCTAATGTTTATAAATGTGTAAATACATTTCACATATGCTTATTTTCCCTCTCTCTTTGGGAGAAATTTTAAGTCCTTCCTGAAACACGTTGTCTACTATTTCCCTTTATCATTCTTCTGTGTCTAATGCTATAATTTATATGAGGTCAGTCATGAAATACAAAGAACTGGAAAATGCAAGATATGCAGAAAAGATAAAGGAACCAAGCTTATTGTGTCAGAGAAGATGTTGGTTCCAAAAGACTTAGTGGTGGTCATTAAAAGTACAGAATTTGGGCAGAACACGCCGAGTCAGCCCACTGCAGACAGGCAGGTCTGTGCACGCCCTACCGAGGTCCTGAGTCGCGTGG
>NW_004624765.1:7943570-8076682 GCF_000247695.1 Heterocephalus glaber | reverse complement strand
TGAAGGGAGGGCTAGGAATGGGGAAAAAATAAGAACCAAGATGCATTATGTAAAGGTACAATTCCCAATGAGAAATGTAATTGTGTTGTATGCCTACAATGTACCAATAAAAGAATTTAATACAAAAAAAAAAAAAGTACAGAATTTGAAGAAGACAATGCCAACCAGCAACTTGTCTCTCTGGAGGATAGAAGTTGTGGCATAAAAGCACTTCAATCAATTAGGAGAATAAATTTTCAGAGAGGGACTAAGGGAGGTATTAAAAATGAACCTATGTTTCGAAAGTAAATACAAGAAGAAAAAGACTTTCTGCAGGTTTCCAGGTAGAGCCAAGCTCTTCTGGTTAGAAGTGGTAAGAGTTTCTTAGGCACAGCCAGATAAGGGCTTACAGTCCCTTGTTCCTCTTTCCCCTAAGGCAGACATTCTCTAAATAGCTCTGGCAGACCAACACAGGGAAAGGCAGGTGTGTAAGGACTGAAGAGACAAGCCCAGGAAAGGTGGACCACAGAAACTATGCATTGGGGGATATCAAGGGCTCTTCCCTGCTATGGCTCCAGTCCTGCCAGTCAGGGGCCCTTGAGGAAACAGACTGAACAAGCAGGGATTCTCTGGGCCACTTCTCCTTAACTCTGATGTGTAGAAGGGACTGTGGAAAAGCTGGATGCCCAAGGCCTGCCTGCTCAGGTAGAATTAAGCTGCCTGAGGCAGATCTGACCTGGGAGACAGGGCTCCTTAGAGCAGGCATGCACTTCAGGGACTGCAGGGGAGCCTTTCATGTCTGGAAAGCAAAGCTTGGTGTTCTCTTAAAATAATCATGTCAGCATTAGTTTTACTATTAATTATTCAGTAAAGAATGGATGACTATTTGCATTCTTTGTCAGGAAACATTTGTGTTCACTTTATTTCCTGTGAATTAAATTTAAACCTCAGCACACATTTCGTTATGGCTTGTGTTTAGATATCCACCAAAGCCACTGAAGCCTCATGCTTTTGGAAGTGGGGCTTTTTCAGAGGTGACTAGTTCTAGAGTGTGTGACCTGGAATGGATTCATGGTGCAATGCAAGGCTCAAGGGCACTAGGATTAAGGGTGTGAGTGCTACTCACCCTAAGTTGTCTGTATAAAAGGGGCAGAAAGACACTGTTAAGGTCCCTTTTGCTTTTGTTGTCTTCTGCGTACAATGAACTGTTTCTCCTCTCCCCCTCTGCCATGTGCCACTCTGCCTTGGAGCAGCCAACTATGGACTGAAACCTCTACAAACTGTGAACAAAATAAACCTTTCCTCCTTTAACTTTGGGTGTCAGGTATTTTGTCTGAGCAACAAGAAAAAAGTAACTAAGACACATTTCATTGCAATAGATGAATCCAGGGTTCATAACATATGCCTGGCAGTGTGCTGGGCCCTGACCATTTGGAAAGACATAATTTTTAAATCCATACAGAGATGTGCAGAGTGAGGGCAGCCAGCAAGACACCTTGTCAGGAAAGGTCTCTGCAAACTGATAAGTCAGAGGGGAGGAGAAGCAGCAGAAGGATGCATTTCTGGTGGAGGGAACAGCAGGGGCAGGATCACAGGGGCCAGCAGAAGTATAATGCTCCAAGGGAATCATTCCTGAGGAGATGAAAGAACTCTATGCGCGTACATGTCTGGAAGTGCAGCCAAGAGGGCTCTTGAATGCTATGCTAAGAGTCTACCCAGGAGAGATGAGGTGCCACAGAAAGGTCCCAAGCAAGAGAATGACGTAGTTAGCTTTGTGACTTTAAAACATCACTGATACAGGGCATAGTGGCACACACCTGTAACCTCAGCTACTTGGGAGGCTAAGGTACAAGAAGCACAAGTTCAAGGCCAGCCTGGAAAACTGAGCAAGACCTTGTTTCAAAATATAAAAAGGACCAGGGATGTAGCTCAGTGGTAGAGCACTTGCTTAGTATGTGCATGGCCCTGAGTTCAATCCTTAGTATGAAAAAAAAGCTGCTAAAAAAAAAATCACTGATAGCAGATAGGGATAGAAAGAGAAACTGAAGGAAGGCATCATTGTTTTAAAAAACTAGGTAAGACATAAGGCTTGAATTGAATTGAAATGGTGGCCTTGGTGTTGCAGAGACAGCCTAGCCCCGGAGAGATTTCTGTAGCTGAATATGTGGATCATGGTGACTGACAGGAAGTGCACGTCACCGAGAAGCCTGGTGTTCGCAGTTTTTGTGCTAGGTCAAGTAGGTGAATGGTAATTCCACTTGCTGACACAGGAATAAGGAAGAGGAAGCACCTTGCTGGGGAAGAAGACTGGAACTCTCTGAGGAAGGTGCAGTGGAATCTCCTCTGAGTTCTGGGAGGAAGCCTATGTGCCCCTGGCCTACGGGTTTTAGATGATGCCATGAGAATAAGGGGCAACCTTGGACATCATATACTGGAAAATGAGAAAAGACTGGACCAGGGAAAACGGTTCTATTTAAGGAGGGTGCAGGGAGAAGACTGGAAATGCAGAAGAGCTGCATCAGGAAACCAATGAAAGAGAGAATTTCAAGAAGGAAGAAGGGGACCAGTGATAGTAAAAGCAGTGAGGCCATCAAATGACACAAGGAAGACTCTCATGAGGCCTGAAAAGTGCTGGAAGGATTTGGCAAAGGAATCCATCAGTGACCTCAGACAGAGAGGTTTCGGGAGAGGAGGAAGCCAGACTGCAGAAAGACAAGGACTGTGAATTCTCTTAAGAAGTTCACTTTAAAGGACAGAAGAGAAATTGGGCCATTGCTAAAGAAGGATGTAGGGCTAAGTAAGAAAAGGCTCCTTTTTTTAAAGAAGGGAGAGACTTGAGTGTCTTTATATGCCAAAATTAAGAAGCCAGTACAGAAGCAGGAGCTGAAGACACAGAAACAGGGGTAATTAAGACAGCCTAGCCCTGAAAGACGAACAGGAAATGGGATGTGAACCCAGCTAGAAGTTCTTTCAAAGACATCTTTGCATATGCACACACTCCCAAGTGTTTTACTAAAATGTTATAAAAGTAATTACTAATTTCTCCAATGTAACCCACAAACTTCAACAATTAGGAACCAAATGCAGCAAACTAACTTAAGGTTATCTGACTTAGCAGTCCTTCGGTAAACAGGAACCTTGATGCAAAAGGTCGCTGTCTTTTGTTTTCTGATGAGGTTGCTATGTTTAGGGCTCTCTGTGCATTAAATGACCTCGCTGCACCACAACCCTATTAATCATCAGGTCTGGCAGCATTTCTACAGCGGGCAAATCACATGCACAGCACTGCTCAAGCCAGTGCAAGCGCATCTGGTCGGCCCTGACACCCAAGCCAAAGGACAAATGAGATAAGGAGGGTCAACTCCACACTTCTCTCATTCATCAAAGGCAATCACATCAATGGCAGGTAGCATTATTAAGTTCCCTGGTACCAAAGAACACTGAAGAAACATCCTAAGAGATCATGAAACTTAACTAGCACAATCATTTCTAGTGCCAACATTTTCTATTTTATCATTTTTAGAATTTCTTGACACACTAGTAGAGTGACTTGGGCTTCATTTATAGATTGCTGTAATGAAAGGGGTGAGAAAAGATGAAAATTAAAAAGGAAAAGGGTCATATATGATTCAGAGCCCTTATATTAGCTGGTACTTAGGGTTAAACATTCATAGATACTTGCCTATGAAATCAAAGGCAGTAGTCTTAACAAAAAAGATAGGGGGCTTCATTCCATTTTGTTCTATGACATTAAGTGAAATAAATCAATTATCATTTAACTTGAATAATTTCTGAGGACTTCGACTTAGCTCTCACCAAGCCTTGATACTGAAAAGAAAAGGGACTGGTCAAGCTCTAAGGAAGTAGCTTCTTTGCAGGATTTTGACAGATTTAATAATACTTATTATGATGTTCCTAAAGCTCAGTTCTTAGATATGCACAATGGGCACTTTAAAAACCAATAGTTAAAATGAGAACATTTTTTTCTTAAAAGTTTCTAATGGAAATATCTCAGCTTAGACAGGTTTTATAGAAAGACTCACAACATACCCACAAAAACAACAACACAACATCAAATGCAAACCTCCAGAATTTGATTAGAAATGATGAGTCTAAAAGGAGAATATGGACAGAGCTGCATACGGAATAATTTTAAAAGAAAAATCACTTATTCACATAGTGTTACTGTTTTTCAAGAAGATACACTGCAGGGGAGGTAACTGTGTTGACTTGAGAGTGCCACAGAGTCTACTTGGGAGGGTACAGGCACCCACACCGAAATCAGCACAAAGCTCCATGATGCATCCCCAGGGAAAGGCAATTTAGTGTTCTTGCTATGAGCTGCAAAGTCTTCCTGAAATAGTTACATTAACCTGGATGTGGATAGGACTTACATGTCTAGCTATGCTCAGAGTTAATGGAAAAACAATTTTAAATCAAAGGCAGATATTTCGATAGCAACCCATGTGGAAGAAATAAGCTTCAATCATTTCTCTAGGTACCTCATTTTGCTAATTTCATTGGCAGAAAAAATGGCAAGATTGCACCAGATATTATATCTTGGTAGATAGTTATAGGAAATAAGGGTCTCTTTTACCTGCTCATTCAGAATTGTCTTTAAGTTTCTTAGCAGCAATCTAAAGCCTGGAGTAGAAATACTTGGGAAGTAATTTTGGTTGTGATTATGCATCTGATTATAAAAGTGAGTTTATATCACAGCTGTCATGTTTCTAGCTCAGATTCTTAAGGTATATTTTTTTAATAGTAGCGAGAATATAATACTTTTCCTACAATGATGGTGTCTTTTGTCCTAGAAAATGATTTTTTAAAGTTTATGTATATTTAATCAGAATACAACAAAATCATTTCTTAACTTTTTATAAAGACTTTCTCAGTAAAGAGCTATGTATAAGCTGGACATGGAAGTCCCAGCTACTCAGCAGGCTGAAGCAGGAGGATTCCAAGTTTGAGGCCAGCCTTAGCAATTTAGGGAGAACCTGTATCAAAAAATAGAAAGGTCTGGGGATGTAACTCAGCAGCAGGGTACTTACCTGGCATGTGCAAAGCACTGGGTTTAATCCTCAGTGCCACAAAACATACACATACACACACACACACACACACACACACACACACATGAAAAAGAGCTACGTACGTATACAATTTAATACAATTAATATTTATCTTTACAGAGTTCCTTAAAGTGTATTAATGTTCAGTATTGAATGACATTGATTTTTGCACGAGTGCTGATGCTGGCATGCATCTGGTTTGGCTGGAGACTTCTGGAGGAAGTAATGGGAGCGAAGGTGCAATCAGTACATTAGGAAGATAGATGACTGGAAAACCACACTTCTAAAGTTCATCAAGAGAAAAAGAATTTTTGGAGTAGAATAGAAACAGTTGTTTTCAAAAACTATCAAAATGACATCTTATATTTTAGTAGTTTCTGAGTCCTGATAGATTCATGCAGCTGATCTGTTAAGGCTACAGCCCCAACTGCAGTTCATGATATTTTTAAATTTAATTTTAAACTAACTTGAACCCTAGCCACAAAAGTCTGGCTAACTTTAAATCTTCCAAAGAACATAAAAAATTATATTCACTTACTGAGTTTAAAGACATATTATTATCTAGGGGCTGAGAATATAGCTCAGTGGTGCAGTGCCTGCCTGGCAAACGCATGGTCCTGAGTTCGAAAGAAAAAAAATTTTAAAAAAGTATTATCTAAACACTTGAAGTGTTAAAAATTACTTTTAATGGATTAATTTAGCAATAATATTGTTGCTAAAATGGGATTATTCTTCTAAGATTCAATATTAATCAGACTGTGCACATTTAGACCTCAGATTTTAAGATTCCTAATATGTCGTTTGGAGACTTAAGAATTAGGCTGCCCTCAGGAACATATTCTTAATAAGCTAGCCTCCTAAATTAAGTGTATTTGATTCACAACAGCATACTCTATCAGACAATCCTTTCACCTATGTCTGACTTTTAGGGATGAAGAAGAAGTGTTGGTGTTGAGATTCTAGCAGCTTATTATTAGACTGCTAATGTGATCTTTTGGTGAGTACACTGAAAATAATCTTTTTACTTCTAAGATGAATGATATGTAGGTATATCTACACGTTAAAACACCATTTTCATTCAGTGATTCATGATGCTTTAGACAAATTTTTACTGACATGAAAAGACATTCACAATATACTAAATGAAGCAATTTAAGTTAAGAATAATAGGTAAAGTATGAAAATGTTTTAATGTAAAAAATCATTTGCAGAGATCTGGAAGGATATATACTAAAATGGTAGGATAGTGGGTGACTTTTTAATTTTCATTTTCTATGAAATACAGTATCTTTTATAATAAGAAAAAAATCAATTTGACCAATCTGAGTGGGCAGAATCTTGGTAACAGTATTTCATCTATTTAATTGACTTATTCAGCAAATATCAGTAGCTCCCAATACATGTCAAGTAGAGTTCTAGGCCCTGGGGTAAAGCAGTGAACAAAATGGATAAAAAGCCATGACCTATGCAGCTTACATCTAGGGGGACAGCAGGGCCACTGCACATGCTTGCATAGTTTGAGCAAAGCACAATTTCTAAATCTATACATAGTGGCCTAAGAGAGAGAGACAAACAAAATGAAGTACCATGTTATATGATAATAAGCAAGGAAAGAAGAGAGAAGGTGCTACAGAGGAGGGGGTGTGTGGGGTGAGGGGGACTGGCTGCAGTTTAAAACAGAGTGGTCAAGGGGGCTTCTTTAAGGAGACAATTGCATAAAGACCTAAAGGAAGGCCAGGGATTTAGCTCAGTTGGTGCCGCCACCTGCCTCGCAAGCACAAAATCCTGAGTTCAATCTCTTGTACACAAAAAAATAAATAAATAAAAAGGACCTAAAGGGGCTGAGGGAGCAAGCTCTGCAGTTTGGAGGAAATGAAAACCAAGTATAAAAACTGAGGCAGGAGACTTCTTGGTATCAAAGGACCAAAAAAAGACCAGTATCAATGGAACAGAGGGAATGAGAGGGGCAAGTTATGGGAGGTGAGGCAGAGAAGTAATGGGGGTGAGATGTGTGTGTGGCTTTGGCTTTTGCTTGGAGTGAGAGGTGAAGCTATTATAGTTTGGGCCAGGAGTGACACCATCAAATTTACACATTAACCTAGCAATAGTTGTAAGGGAAGACTAAAGGGCACCCTTCACCTGGGTAGAGCAGGTGACCAGTTACTGCAGTAATCCAGGAGAAAGATGGTGGTGGCTTAGACCCAAGGGTAGCCGCAGGAGTGGTGATGAGTGGATGTGTTTGGAAGCTGAAGCTGACAGTGTTTGCTGAGAGGAAGGTGTTTGGCCTGAATAAATGGATAGATGGAGGTGCCATTAAGTGAGATGGGAAAGACTGAGGGATGGAGGCTAGGGTAGTTTGCAGTGGGAATAGGGGGGTGGGTATCAGGATCTTAGTCTTGGACATAGTAATTTGAGATGTTATTAGACCTGCAAAGAACATTTCAACCTTTGGACTTAGTCTCACCTCCAGTGAACTCAGTAAAAATTTTTCTGGGTTAATATGGTAAGAGTAGGAAAGAAGTCTTGGAAAATCAAGTGACATTTATGGAGACTACTGCAGTAGGTGAGCAAGTACTAAATATTGCTTGAAGAAAGGAACAAACAAGAGTCTGACAGGACACACAAAGATACATTTTTTTTCTGGTACTCATCAGGATAATGTCAATAAAAATGGCAATCCTTATGACAGAAATTTCTTATACAGTAAGACTAATATTTTGGTAAGAACTCATGTGAATATAATCATACTTTTAAATAAAATGTGATACAGGAAATAGTTTAGAAAGTAGAAGAATCATTTTCTAGAATTCTCTTGAGATTTCCAAGTCAAGCCATTCAGTTGCTTCCAAATGGCCACAGCCAAAGATTAAACTTGACAAACATCTAGGACCAAATGTTCCCTGAGAATGGACACAATTTTGCTGTAAGCAACCAAGAAAATAGGCTTCATAGTGGGTCCACTAGGGTTGGGGAGAAACTAGTTTTAAATTTATATAAAATGGGGACTTTGGATTTACCAACCATCCCAAGTTCTCAAATCACAGTTTTGATTATAGGGAATGGGAATACTCAAGCAATCAC
Source organism: Heterocephalus glaber (assembly GCF_000247695.1). The sequence continues at coordinate 8,068,550 of NW_004624765.1, read as the reverse complement.
ACTCCTTGGACTGGATAATTTCAAACCTCAGAAGAGAAAAATATGACTTGAATTGGGGTCTCTGAAAAATAAGTCCAAACAGCTGTTGGTAGTTGGGATGATTTTTTAGCAGTCCAGGGTAAAATGATAAAAAAAAATAGCAGGATGATTTTTAAATCTATTACTTTTAAAAAGCAGTTAGATTTCTGAAGCTGTCCTTTTTTAAATGCTATTATGTTCTTATATGAAATGGTGGTGAAAAGTAGGTAGTAATGTTTTATTTTATTTTTTTATGTCTGCTTTGGATGTATGTAACCTACAGATACTGTCATATTTTTAAGTTTACAGGCCTGGGAAATGGAAAGGTCTGGCAAACAGTGACCTAAAGAAAATGCACTCGCTGGCACTGATCCAGTGGTCATGCCTGGTTCTCCATGGCTGACACAGCCTGCCAGTGAGCACAGCAATCCCACCTCCTCATGGTTTTGTTTTTGTTTTTGTTTTGTTTTTTTTGGTACTGGGGATCGAACTCGGGACCTTGCTCTTGCAAGACAGGCGGTGGCACCACTGAGCTAAATCCCAGGCCCCTTCACAGGTTGCCACCTCCCTTATTTTCTTCACACTCTCCTGAATGACCTCAATTAAGGGTTCAGGAGAATTAAAAGTGGTTCCCCTTAAGAGCATGGAGACTTCTGGATATCACCAACACCAATAGCAAGGTTCACTGGGGAGTCAACAGTGATCTAAGCATCAGAAAGCCTGGTTCCAGTTGGACTCTACTACTTACCAACCTTGTCACCTTAGGCAAGTGACAGCATCTCAGAGTCACAGTTTTTCACTTCTTCCTAAGGACCCTCCTTATCTTAGAGGGCTGCTATAAAGAATAAACACTATATTTCTAGGGAAGTCCTTATTAGTTGATAAAAACATAATGATCTTTTTTTTTTGGTACTAGGGATCAAACTCAGGACCTCGTGCTTACAAGGCAGGCTCGGTGCCACTGAGCTAAATCCCCGGCCCCATAATTATCTTATATATAATAAGAATTCTACAAACGAGATGACATAATTATAATTATTGATAAGCCTTCAGTGTACAGCTGAATGAGTAGTCTTCTATTTTAGGCTACCAGGAAAAGAAGGATAATCTTGGCCTTTAAGAGTCTTCCAATGCAGGGCCTGGGATTTAGCTCAGTGGTTCCACTGCCTGCTTCGGAAGCTCAAGGACCCAAGTTCAATCCCCGGTAACAAAAAAAAAAAAAGAAGACAAAAATACCATTGGGCCCAGGGATTTAGCTCAGTGGTTCCGTCTCTTGCCTAGCAAGCGCAAGAACCCGAGTTTGATCCCTGGTACCAAAAAAACAAAACAAACAAAAAAAGAGTCTTCTAATGCAGCCACCAGGAAAGATACAAACACAAGGAGATGGAAACTATCTAGGCAGTTAAATGTCAAATAAATGGCCCAGAATGATTGTTACTGGAAGAGCTCAGAGAAGGAATCAGCCACTAAGGACAGGTGGGAAGAGGTGGCACTTGAGCTGGTAAGAGTGGCCTAGTCAAGCAGAGGAAGGAAACAGTAGTGTGTCAGAAAAGTGAGTATGTCACTGGCTAGGGTAGGGTGGAAGTGGTCCATTAGGAACACAGTAGAAGATTTTTTTGATTGGTGATGTGATCCATGTAGGGACCAGGGGAAGACAAAGTTGTGGGTACAGGTCAGGGTCAGATCACAGATATCAGATACTGAACCAAAGATTTCATTACCTCCTACAGGTTACTGAACTATCCACTGTCCAATAAGACCATTTTATGTTACTATGTGTGTTAGCCTGGAAAGAGGAGCTGTGGGAGGGTGAATTCCAGTTAGGAAATTATAGAAATAAGGTGGTAAGAGTACAGACTAGGGGGTGACCATGGAAATGGAAAGTAAAAGAAGGCTGTGACTAGCTCTTTAGGGAGCTTAAAGTAAACTGTTTGGACCACATAAAGGTTCACAGCTTGGAAAACTGAGAACTACATCATGATTAACTGAAACTGACCTGACTACAGTGGATATATTTTTCATAGGAAAACAGTAACTTTAAGCTGGGTATAGCAGTGCCATGTCCCAGCACACTGAGAGGTTGAGGCAGAAAGATCTAATTTCTAGCCCAATTTAACAAGAACTTGACTCAAGTGTATATATGACTGGGGAGAGATGTAGCTCAGTGCAAAGGGCCTGGGTTTAATCCCCAATACCACAAAAACAAAACAAAACAAAACAAATCCAATGACTTCAATTTGCCCCTTGAGTGGAGATGTCAGGCAGCTAGACAGCTAGACAGAACAAGCATATGGTGATCTCTTTCCAGTCACTGTGGATTTATAAAGATCATAACTCTGTCTCCCTAAAGCTGCTAAGAAAGTATCCGAGGAGAAGTGTCCTTTCCTAAAGTGCAGGATGTTGCCACACTGGTTCCTGGCTATCAGGGCTGAAGGAGTAGGTAGAAAGGCAGCAAAGTGTTGGCCATTCCTAGTGTTAGGGAGCAGGAGGAAGACATGGAGGCAGTGACAGTGTAGAGAAGGGGGAGACCCAGATGGGCTGGCATGCAAAGAAGGGCAAGAAGAAGAAAGGCCTAGAAGAAAGGGCTGCTGACGTGGCCAGGAGTCCAAGAAAGAGTGCACTCCAGTCAGGCTGCAAGGAGTCAACCTCGAAGGGACTGGACAAAAAGGAAACGGACACATTTCTCAGAACCTCTGCAGTCAAGGGAATGCCTGCAGATATAAGCTTAAGTGGTAGTATGAGCAGGAGAGGGTGGCTGGTTCTTTTTTAAGTGGCAGCACAGGTGAAGATAACTGAAATAAGAGAGTAAATGTGCTAGCAGGAGAGGGGCACAGTCTCTGAAGGGTCCTGCTGTATTGCTCCTGGAGGACCAGAGTCTACGTCTGGAGACTCCTACTAATGTTGTGCACTCTGAATGAGAGCCATGGCGCAGTCCTGAGTCCTGGGTTCTCTGATGCCTCTTCTCCCCTGCTCACTGCACCTCCTAAATTTTGATTTGCTTGTAAGAAAAATCACGGGAGCTAACATTTACTGAACACTTTCCTGTTTCAGGCATGAACTCTCTTATTCTCAGATTTTCCCTATGCAGTGCTATTATTATTATCATCATCATTATTCTCATTTACTGGTTAAACAACTGGGTCTGCAAGCTAGAGGTGAGTTCTGAGCTAGGGAAAGTCTAACTTCAGGGCCTACCATATACTACCTCCATTTGTGCTCCCATTTTATCCTTTTCCTTGGTTACCCAGCTATAACCTTTGACTTTGTGGTGACCAGGAGTGACTGTAGCATGCTGTTCTAGGTATCGGTTTCTCAAGTCACCTTACTGCAAGAGGCTGTGAAGCATGTTTTGATGGCCTAGCCCAAGCCCAAGACGCCCCAACTCATCATCTGAAGAACTTTTGAAGTTGACCTGACGGTATTACTTCTAGTTCCACAAGTTCTTCATTTTTTGTTTGTTTGTTCTTAAAGAACTAAATCTAGATGTTTTCCACCCTGTGAAATGGACCTCCCACCTGGAATATGAGTGACAGACCTAATATCTAAGATATGAGAAAACTTTATACTTATTATTTAAGTATTCAAGGTTAAAACCTTGGCAACACAATAAATGAATTAAATGGGCTGCTGTTAAGAAAACCAGAGCAGTCTCATACACCAAGTAGCACTGGGTTTGGGAAGACACCAGAAGTGGCAGAGGAAATCGAAAAGCCTCTTATCTCAAGCTGATGGCTGCTCCACAAGAATGTACAATTAGAGCTTTTGATTTCCTAAGAGAAACGAGAAAGCTTCATTTTGTGCATGAATAAAAACTCCTAATTGTTCAAATGGTGGCAACTATTTTATCATCTCAGAGTTGTAGGGGCCATTCTTGTGAGGCCAAACAAAGCACATGTACTGGCCAAAGGTGGCCCTGAGGTACCTGTTTGTGACCTCAGATTTATATCCTACTGTTAACATGCTCAGGAGAGCACAGTTCAAGCTCTTTTTAGTGTCCCTTCCAAAGATGTCCCCAGTGGCTGCCCATCTGGATGTGTCCTGACAATGCTAAGTACATCAAGATTTTCCAGAGTTCTTCATGCACCTTCATGTGTGAGCACGGTAAATAATTCTCATGAGATGTTAACTAGGCCTTGAACTAATTCAGAAAGGTCGCCATCTGGGAGTCTTCAGAAACAGTGAACTGTCAGCACCGTAAACATTTTAGGCTTCATGGAGGACACTGACTTCTTCTAAACTAATCACTCCTGCCAGTCAAGCTTTGTAGAATAGGTTTAAGAACAAGGCATCCATTTAACAACAATAACAAAAACAGTGAGGATGAAAACTGGACAGTCATAATAATGAAAAGCCTAAAAGCAAACTGTGACTTCCCTAATAAGGTGACGACCAAAGCTGGCTCCCTGGTGGTGGAGCGCCAATACAATTAATCAGTCTGTTTTCAGTTTTCTCACGACAGCAATATTAACAGTTTGCTCTCTTCTGTTTATATGGTGCTGACAGGTCTTCAGCATGTTAGGCCTACTTGCTGGAGATTAATGGCCACTCTTATACTGAGGTAAAAGTAGGCAGGGAGAGAATGCCTTTTATGACTAGATAAGAACTGAATTCTCTTGGGGTTTTTTTGCTTCTCTATTGCCTATCAATTCGAGTCTTCTAATCTCTATCAGGGATATATAAGACTAGTCATGACTACAAGGTTCCTCTCACTTGTTAAGCTCCTCTCACTTGACATGTTACATCATCAGGTGAAATAAAAGGAACTTTAAACTGATTTTGGGTAAGTTTATCATCTCTAGGTATTGTTGCCTCATTTAGTTTTTTTAAAAAAACCTCATTCCTAATAAAAGTGAAAGAAATAGAGTGCAGTGGCCTCTGACAACAGGAATTGTAGCATATTAGGTAGGAATGGATTGCTTTTTTTATGGACACAGGAGAAGGCAGAGTTGTTATAAAGGACAGCATGCTGCAGGAAGTATGGGCACCTTAGAAAAATCTCTTAGAAATTATTCCACTTAATAATCATATTTCAACCTAAGTCAAAAAGATTTGAAATAATACAAGAAGACTAGTCACTCTCCACTCACTATCTACTCTGTTTAAAGCTAAAGGAATGATGTTTATTAATACATATTTTTCTCTCTCCCAGGTTAGAGAGAAAAATGATAACTCCAAATATTTTAACAGCATCTAAGTACAGGGAATCTAAAGTAACAAAGATTTTAAAAATCAACGTGCCTCCTTTAAAGTTGTGTAGGAATCAATATCTCATTGTTTGTTCTTAGGCAGATTCTGATCCATACATTTATTTATTTATTTATTTATTTGGTACTGGGGATTGAACTCAGGATCTTACGCTTGCGGGGCTGGCGCAGTGCCACTGAGCTACATCCCTGGCCCTGCTCCATCCATTTTATGAAACAAACATAAAGATAAGAGTATGCATCATATACCTAGGAACTGCAGCCTGAGCTCACCTAGCTTTCCTTGCTCATATTCTCCTGACACAGTAGCAGGAGGACAGGATTAATTCTGCAGAGAGGACATCAGGGGGTAGCTTTTAAGTAGAACATTTTATCAAACACTTTATCAAACATTTCTAAAGCCAGCTAGAAGAACAGTATAGGATAAAAGAAAGTATCAATGACAATAATACTGACTACTTACTATGTGCAAGAACTATTTTAAAAACTTCAGTTGTAGAAGCCCATTTAATTCCCATAACAGAATGCATTTTGGTAAGAATTAAACAATAATTTTTTTTTGAAGTGCAGGATGTTTGAGAGAGGAGAATAATATACTGGGCTAGATATGGGCAGACTGTAAAATCTATATTTGTGCTTTAATAATTTGTCTAATGCAAAGGTTGGACTGGAGAGAGGGAAACCGAGTTAGAAGGAAATTTCAATAAACTTGCGTGGGGAAAAATTTGAGAATTAATTCAGAAACATACCAACTAATTGTTTAGACTGATTTGTTCTGTTCTTTCCTTTTTTTTTTTTGTCATTCATTCAACAACTATTTCTGAGGGTTTTGTACATATCAGACACTATGCTAAGAGACAAACAGGGAAGAAAGAAAAAGAGAAATGTGCAAATGTCTCTTACTAGCCATTGTTAAGTGAAGTTAGCATCCCTCTATCTCTCCCTCCATCCCTGCTCTCTCCAGATCGTAATACCTCGTTTTATACAATGGCCATAAACAAATGGTGGGGGTGAAGGGAAAGGAAAAAAGCTCTGCTGTCTTCGTTGTCATCATTCTGGGAGTGCCTTCTTCCCAGAACTTCATTTCTTTCCTGGTGGTCTGGCCATAAGGCGCAGTACATGGTGGTAAACCACTAGACTGCTAGACCAGTGATTCTTAGTCATCCATATGAGAAAAAGACCTCCTACTTAATTTCTAAATGTGTGCCCTGATTTGGCATATTTTAACCAAAGCAAAACACTATACCAGAAAGGTATCTGACATGATTCCCATGTGTAGATTTTCATGTAATCTACAAGTATAGGCACAAGAGAAACAAGCCCTGAGCCAAGTCAAAAGGTACCAAAAATAACAGAACAAGCATACTTTGAACATTAAAAATCAGTATCTATTCAATCCCCAGTACAAAAAAAAAAAAATCTGTATCTAGTTTAGTTGGTAAATTAGTTTAAGAGATATAATTCTATTGCCTTCCAGAGAAAGCTCTGATCTTTTAAAATTAAGATCTGCTTACATTTTATTAGAATAAATCCCAACCTCTTTCTGGAACTTTCTGAAAAACAGCTAGGTAATAGAATGACTACCACTGAGAAATTTTTTGCTCTATAGCAACTGTCTTTTCATTATTATTTTATGAGAGCTTGTCTAGATATTATATATCCTTCATGATCTACATTAAGTTCTTTTTTAAATGTCTTCTTCAGATGCCTGGGGTTATGTCAGTTTCTTTGGATCTAATTGGATCTCAAATTGCAAACTCTATTATTTTAATTCTTTCCAAAGGTTCTTATGCAGGTAGGCTTATTTCCAAAAGCATTTATCATGACTAATGTATGCTGCTGGTCTTTTTTTTTAAACTAAAAAAATCAAAAGGTATTTTTGGGGAACTCAAGAATATCATCAACAATCATTTCAAGTACAAGCTAGTTCATATATGCCAAAGGTGAGAATTTATATGCCCATAAAAATCTAACAGTAAAAGAAGGAACTCTAGGAGAGTAAACACATTTTAACTTCAATTTTATTTTAAGGATTTGATCCTGGTTTGGACTTGTGTGTTCTATGAATTATGAGCTAACTTAGTTACAGGAAAGCAGCCTGCACCAATGTTAAGAATAAAAATGCAGAATCCTGGGCTTGTGCATTTTAATTCTACCTCTACACTGTTTGCATCATTTACCAAGCTTGGGTGTTTGTTTCTGTATGGAAAATAAGATTTAAATAACCACATACTTATTTCACACTGAAAATGTTGTTTAGTCATGAAACATTTCAAACATGCTTATGTTTACTGCTAATAAATAGGAACTGAAACTGAGAAAGTATAAAACACTAGGTGAGTGATCAGTGGAAACATTCCTATGACTACTATTCAGATTAACACGTAAGGAAAGGCTTCGCTGTCCTGGGCACTCGATCTACAGGTGGAAAGCCTGCAGTCACACTGAGAAGTTATTTTCATTTTTCCTGGCTCAAGCAACATAAGCACAAAATCAAAGACATGCCCAGAGGAAGGCCTAGCCGAGAGGTGGAAGGAGACCTACAGAATTAGAGCAAGTTGGTGTCTCAAGGCCCTTGGACAGCATCGAACCATCCTCCCTAGGCAGGAAAGAAAAACAACCTGGAGCTGTCTGACATTTACAACTCTTACCTGCGGCGCAGATCCTCTGCAACTGCCGCCCGGCAGCTGAACAGATAGGCTCGCAGTGATTTTAGCCGCTGCCTCAGGCGCACCACAGTGGCCAGCGGCTCGGCGTGGAGGTACAGCATGGGGTTCTCCTGCTGGATGTCGATCAGGGGCTCTTCGTACACGTACTCCAGGAATTCTTTGGCCTGCTTGGACACCTACAAAACAAGCTTCGGCAGTCAGTTCTGGCGAATCATCCAGCTTATTACAGTTGGTCAATCAAACTAGGAACCATAGCTTGGATAGCGAAGTATCTTTTTTTTATCCTGAACACTGCTGAATGAAAAGTCCACAGTTGAACTAAATATAAATTTTGGCTTCTCTTTCTTGGAAGAATTAATGAACTCTACCTTGATTGTGGTAATAATTATATGAATATAAATATATATGAGATAAAAATAACAGAACTATATTCACGAATTATACCAACGTCAACTTCCTTGTTGGTTAGTTTGATTTTTATCTTATCACAGTACCTAAGATGTTACCAAAGGAGGAAACTGGGTGAAAGGCACAGGGTACCTCTCTGTACTGTCTCTGCAATTTCCTGTGTTTTCATAACTATTTCAAAATAAAAAGGAATTAAGACCCTTTTAACGTCAATACTGATTTTAAAAACCACATAAAAATATATGTATATATGGATGTTGTGGTGGTGATGGTGGAAGGCCAACTTGATTGCCTTTGGTATCCTCCCTGGGGATGGGTGGTACAAGTTCCTGGGCTCCTGCCACACCCCTCTGCCCAGATGTTTCTGCCTTGGAGCCAGCTGATCATGGACTGACCCCCCTTAAAATGTGAGCTAAATTAAACCTATCCTCCTTTAAGGTATGGGTGTTGGTTACCTAGTCCAGCAACAGAAAAGCTTACACAGATATATATTCCATTAACAAGTGGTCACTTAGAAAAAAAAAAGGTATATTACATATATATTACAAAATTAAAAAGAACAGAAACAGTCCAAGAAAGGAAAGGAAAAGAAAGGACATTGTATGCAAAATAATTTGACTGAATAGAAAACAGCCTCAATCACATTATTCAGGAACCAGAGAGCTGCTTTTGTTAGAACACCTTTGAACCTGGGCTGACTCTGGCCAGTATATCCATCCAATCCAATCCCCTTCTGTTAGTAGACAAGACTGACAGGCTTATATCTGGATGTCTCCCCAAAGCCTTGGGCACTCAGAGGTAGGGCCTGTGGAAGGTGACTGGATCATGGGGGCATTACAACTGGCTTAGTGTTAGGAAGTGGGGCCTGGTCAGAAGAGGTGGGTCAGCAAGGGGTGACCTGGCAGGGTACATCTCCTTTCCTGGCACCTCCCCTTCTGCTCCCGGACTGCCACGGCACGAGCAGCTTTTCCTCCACTGTGCCTCTCTGCCATGCCTGCCTGCCTGCCTTGGAGCCAGCTGATTATGGACTGAAAACACAAGCCAAAATAAACCTCTTCACCTTTAAGTCCTGGGTGTTGGGTATGGGGTCCCAGTGAAGATGAAAGTGACTAAGACAAAACTATGACTGTTGATTTTAAAATGTCATTGTCATCAGCAGAAATAAACCATGCAACAGAAACACAATGCACCAGAGATAGAGGGGGTAGCTTCAATAATGCATAACATGGGTTATGCATTCTTTTAGATTCTTTTAGAATCTCTACATGCCGATTCACTGATACTGAGATGTAAATTGGCTAACAATATTCAGTTTCTATCTATGGAAGGCAAAACATCTCCAAAAAGTCTCCACTAACACCTCCCTAGGAGCATGACTGGAATTCAGCACTGAAACAAACAACTCTCATCAAAAAACCCAAATAAATCAAAAAAACAAAATTGAAATTCATTATGCTTCATATTCCAGACCAGAGGCTTATTAAATGAAGATGGATAGGAGACAGCCCCTGCCTTCAAGGGGCTCACTAGTTATAAAGGACAAGTAATTAAAACAAAAAAAAAGTAAGTTGTCAACTGATACAGAGGCATGGGTGAGGCCTATTGGTAGCATAAAGGAGGGAGAAATCAACTTTCCTAATGAATGGACTGAGAAAGCAGGTGATAGAGGATCCGAGGTAGAAAGATAAATAGAAATTTAGTGGGTGAGCCAGGTGTAGTGGTGCATGCCTGTTCTAATTCCAGCACTCTGAGAGGCTGAGGCAAGAGGATGGCAAGGTTGAGCCCAACCTGGGCAATATAACGACTTAGTGAGACCCTGTCTCAAAATAAAAAAGGTCTGGGGATATAGCTCAGGGTAGAGGCCAGGGTAAAGGCCAGGGTAAAGGCCTTGAGTTTGTTCCCTAGTAAAAGAGAAAAGAAAAATCACTTGGTGGACAGGGTAGGACAGAGGAGAAGACAACAGGCACATACAACCATGAAAACCCCTCAATATGTACATCATTAAATATACAGCTATTGTGCACTGATTAAAAGCATGCATTTTTATATGCATATATAAAATTCATATTATCATTTTCTTATATTGTAAAGGTCACACTAAAGTTTATGTTTCTCATAAGGATGTAAAAAAATGGCATAATTTAAAAATGTCTTTTTTTTCTTATCAGCAATTATTTTTGAGATACCTGTTCTGTTGTCTGATCCTGCAGAGTTAAGAGTTAAAGGAGCTTACAAGTTTCTGCAAATCCAGCTCACAAGGAAGCACCTAGAATTAGCCAAAGCTTTCGAGAAATCAGCTATATTGGAAAAAACAAGGTGACAGAGTGAGAAAATCCTGCCTTGTGTCTGAGGGTTACAGACACAGGTACATACCCAGATACCACGGCAGGCATTAGGCCTTTGATGGAAGATAAAACAGGCAGAGCCTTGTCCTCGGGTAGCCCACAGGTCAATGCAGAAAGGCAGAATGGGTTAAATATTTTATTTATCATGTTTAAATATTTGCTGTATTTAAAAGTCTTCAATGAGGAAAAAATGGATGGTGTTCTGGGAAATGAAGTACAATCCACTTGAAACTGTTGCTAAAAAAATGATGTATTGTACAATTCAATTAGTCCTTCTGGCTCTATGGAGCAGTGTTTATACTGAGTCAGGGCCCTGCTGAATTAGGTTAACAATGCTACCTTTTAGTAGGTGAACAGAAGGACAAAGGGCACTGGCTAGTCTCCCAGGCCTTAAAAGGATTCTCTCTTCAGGTGGTACTCAAACCCGAAAGCAAAAAAGAAAAAGTCTTTTACAGAGACAGTAAAAGCAGTGAGACAAATGAGACAGCAGCTACTGACAGTAGTATTCATAAACTGAAATGACAAAAAACAAAACAGCTTGTTTCAACAATGTCAAAGCACTGCCTTCTCAAGTTATTAACTAGCATTAAGCATACTGAGCACATTCTTGACTTCGAAGCTTGGGCAGATGAAGAAATCCTTGCCACATAGAGCCATTTTTGGCAACAAAACTGAGCACATGCTCAGGTTTTTAAGAATCAACCATTAAGACTGGTGAGGGAATTTTTGAGAGAACTTAAAATTTGGCATGAAGTGCTGGTTTTGGAAAATAGAGCACTGCAGCCCTGCTGATTTCTTAAGTCCTAAATGACCCTTCATAATGGCACAAGGAGTCCACTTTCAAACTCAACTATAGTTAAAAATATTTTTTAAAAAGAAAAAAAATTTAGAAAGAAGTTACTTAAGAAAAGTGGCCAATGATATTCAATGTTTATATGAGAGAAGTCTCTTTCTTATTAATATAAATATTACATGAGTTATATGTGAACACTGACTACGTTCCAACTAAGAACTAAGAGGCACTATCCTACTTCTTCCCAGCCAAATTATGAAAAACATAAAATGCCTGAGTGTTGTGTCAGATGTAAATAACAACTCAATTCATGAGTCAGCTGCAGCTGGGTGAGTGCTGCTTTTAAAAAATAAATAGGGGCCAGGATTTAGCTCAGTGGTTTTGCTGCCTGCTCCGCAAGCGCAAGGACCTGAGTTCAATCCCCGGCACCAAAAAAATAAAAATGAAAAAAATAAAAAAATAAATGGTTTTGGCTGACAATCTTTTCTATGCTCACACTGCATTCATATTAGAATCAAATTTTGCATGGTCAGTGGCTCATTTTTCTTTTTTTATAGTGAATATGAAAATTAAAATGATTTATTACGGTAAAAGAAAGACATGCTGGGACTACTTCTTCAAAATTCTCCCCCTCACTTCAAACATACTTATCACAATGATCTCACCACCCTCCGATGCAGCTCTGAGAGGGTCTTTAGGAAGTGTAGCCAAATGCACAGCAAGTGCTGCTGTCCCTGAGTGCCATCCAAAGGAAAGGCAAGCTTGTAAAAACATTATGGTGTGTCCTCATCCACTGAATCCGGCACTGTGATTCCTGGCTCTTCTTCCAAAGTCAAAATGACCATGAAAGGTAAACATTTTGAATTGATTCAGGACATCAAAGCAGCCATGACAATAAAACTAAAGACACTCTTGAAAGAGGACTTCCGGAACTGCTGCAGAAAGTGGCAAGAACGGTGGGATAAATGTGTTCAAATTGACAAGGAATATTTTGAGGGGGATTAATGGCAACATATCCTTTGTTTTCCTTTCCTACCCTTATTCCTTTTATTTCATTCTCTTTTTTATAGCAAAACATTTATTGGTACATTTTAGGCATACATAATGGTAACATCATAGGGAATTTGCACCTGTACATGGTACATCCTACCCCTTTTTTTCCCATTCCTCCCTTGCCCCAACCTCCCCTATGTACAAAAGCTATGTTTCCATTTTTTCCTTCTTTTTCACTTTTTTTTTCTTGTCCTTTTCTTCCTTTCTCCCTCCCTCCTCCCTTGTTCCCCTTCCCATTTGAACATTTTCTTCCCATTTCCCCATATCTATTATATATTTTAGGAGTGGCTCATTTTTCCAACCTATGGGCCTATTAGTATGTTACCAAATAATACTTAATATTTATTAGTGATATTTACATTATTCATATAACCAAATCTCTTCACATTGCTCTTATTACTTATAAGTAGAATAGTTTTAAGTCATAAGAACTCAGTGCCTTGACTATGGTTGTGTCCTTTAGTCTGTACGATTCAAGAAGCAAGAAGGAAGAAGTCCAGATGGAAACAGGTCTCCGCTACCTCACATTCAGGGGAGTTGGAGAGAACAGTACAACCATACTATAATTAGCTACAAACTAATAATGACCAAATCTGCTATTTTTATATATATACATATATTTATAAATAAATACATTGTTTGACTTGAACAGTAAGTATGGTTGCCATTGACTCACATATACATGTGCTTTGTTATGCTGGTGACAGCTACCTCTTAAAAATAAAGTTCTGAGATGCTGTTCAGGTTTGTGTAATATTGAAAGAGATGCTCTGAAATGGTGTGTTCCCCCACAAATTAATCCTAGGTAAAAAAAGTAATGGGGCAAAGGGAATGGTTAACCACAGGCAGCAATTTGGAGATGGTATTGTGCTAGTGGTAGTGAGGCCTTTATTTTCATTAAAGGAAGAAAAGGTATCAGAACAAAATATACAAGAACATAACCTTAGACTAACAAGGACAGGTCAAGATAATCATGTTTGGTTTCTTTGTCTGTGTACCAAGGAACACTAGTCCCACAAAAAGGTGTTCTGAGGTCCATCAAGAAACATGCCCCACAGCACTTCTCTTCTTGGTGATTCAAATTACAGTGAGTTAGCATATTGAAATTCTGAGATATCTTGTACTAAAGAAAACCTGCTTAACCCAGCCTCTTCCCAAATCCATTTGGCTACAGACTGAGCAGCTGTTGGGTGTTATGACAGATCTATAGGGGGAGGGGGATGGGAGATACAATCCAGTCTGGTCTCTGCTCACCAACTGGAGGAAGGGGCATCACCTTTCTCTAACTTTGCTCCAACCTCTTGCTAAGTGGAGAGCTTGCTGGACTGCATTCTCCTGGTCAGGCCCTTTCCTAAGACTCACAACGCTGGCCTGACTGTGGCTTTCCTATGGAGCCCTCCTTTTGGGTAACACCTATTGACACATACAGAACTTGCAAGTGCGCCATAGAAACCACTTTGAGAAACACTGGGTTAATCCATGATCTGTATTTAAAGAGAATACTGAGTCCAGAGAGCTTCAGTGACTTATTTATGGCTATTTCATGGGAAAACTGGAGCCAGAACTCAGTCTCTGGGTACCCAGCTCTGTACTCTTTGTTTACAGACACAGTTTAAAAAAAAAAATTTTCACTCTACCATAATCTACCAGTTAATTCTTCAATAAAAGAGGTTATTTTAGCCTCTTCTCCATCCTTCCTTTCTGTCAAATAGAAAGTAGGCTGCAAATGATAGCTAATTTATAATGTAATTAGGTAGTACACAGGCTTCCATTTTAACTCTTTTTTTTTTTTTTTTTTTTGGTACCAGGGATTGAAGTCTGGTCCTTGCGCTTGCGCAGGAGGCCATGAAACCACTGAGCTAAATTCCCGGCCCCTTCCATTTTAACTCTTAAAAACTGAAGTTCAATAACATTTTTTTTAACCCCCAAATCACTTATTTGTTTTGTTTTGTTTTACTATCCTCTCTGCTTTTACTGGAATTAAGAATGTTCACCAAGGCAGGAACTACGGCCCCATTCCTTAAAATGGTAAGAAATGAAAGAGTAATCTACAATGTTCTAGCCATGACTTTGAACCATACATTCCTACTTTGGACATAATTCTAACAAGTTGGTTATTTGTTTCTAAGTTTATAACATTATTTAGACTCAATAATGATAAAAAGGGGAAGAACAGCTAGGGGCAGCATAGTTACAATGAAAGTGACAGCTGATATATCCTGGTACTAAGGAAAGGGACCTACAAGGAGATATAAAGTAACAACGTCATGTACAACTACAACTCTGTCTGAGGACAAGTTAGCACTATCCGCCAGTCTCACAAATGACATACCTACATCGAGGAAATTACATAGGTACTCTGACTCATGATCAAATATCTTATATTCAAAATGATTTATAAAGTCATTTACTGAATCCCTGTCTATAATAAAAGACTAGAAAAATCCAAATATCCATAAAAAACAACTGGATAGACAAATGTAAGATGGGAGTTGAGATTCAAAATGGAATAGAGTGGATATTTAACAACCATTCATACTTATAATTCTGAGAAAGGGTTATTTATCATATATATTTTCTTACATATTCGTAAGTGACATTAAAATTTATAAAATTATAAAAATAACATAATTGAAAATTTGGAGATTAAAAATCAGAAGAGGAAAAAATATTACCCATAATATTATCACAGGAAAATAATCATATATTGCTTTAGTATAACATTTCCTTCCAGTATTTATTTCCAATTATATTATGAAAAATAATAACCAAAGTCTTGATAAAATCCACATCACTCCTCAGACTTATTAAAACAGGCACTGGGCGCTAATGGAGGAGGAACCTTAAGTTTAATTATAATTTGTTCTCAAAATCTCCAAACGACTCTGATCAAGTGCTTTTCCCCATCAGCATGCTTTTCTCAAGCTCTGTAAAAGCAACAGAGCTTGCCATGAAAGCCTCTCAAGATGTAGAGATAGGAAATGGTTTATGTAACATGGAAAACCCCTAGCTAAATGGAATGTGAATATTCAGGCTGGGACACAAAAATTTTTTTTTGAAAAAGCACAACTACAGGAAAATATTTGGGAAGAGTTGAGCTGTTTGAGTTCCTTGTCACCTCTTTGTCATGCTTGATTTTTTTGAATCGAAGTAGGGAGACAGTGCCTTCAAAGAGAATCTCATTAGAAAATGGCTATAGAATTTGAGGGAAGGATTTAGCTGCTTCTTAATCTTGGTGCTCAATTCAATCTGCAGGATATATACCAGAAAATAGATGAAATCCTGCTTTAAAAATAATTAGAATTACTAATACTCCAGAGGGCAGACAAGGAAATGCTTAAGATGACAGATATCATTCTGCTCTACAAAACCATTCTTCATTCTTTTAAATGGATATGCAAGCCAGTCACGTACTTGCCATTAAGGATAGTAGGCAGATCCAACAAAATGATGTCTGGTTTTAGAAACTGATAGGTCCAAATTGATCCTAACAATTAGGAGCATTAAGTCAAATACTGGTGTCTGAGCAAAGACAGAGAGACACTGGACTAAATGGAATGGAGTTACTTAATGCCAGTGAGATGATCCAGATAAAAGTGGCCAGATATGTTCCTGCTTTAGAATCTTCCCTGGGCCACTGAGAATGTGGAAAGGAGGGCTCTGACAAAGGAGATTTTCCTTATGTGCAGCACGAATGAAGTGAGTGTACCTAAGAAATATCCTCGTGCTTGCTTGGGCAGCACATATACTAAGAAATATCCCCAGTTAGTTATCTGTTCTGTCGAAATCAGATACAGTTACTTGAGCAACCACCACAACACAACACCCTGCTTTGTAGAAGTACTACAAGTTCAGTGACAGGCACATCGATGGTTTCTGTGGCCTTCAGAACTAAGTGAAAATGGATTTGGGTCTCTCCTGTGTCATGCCTTCAGAACCCTTGCCTCAGTTTTTCACTTTCTCAGTCAGTGTCACCTTTTCTGCTTCTGCTCCAGTAACTGATGTATATTTTGTTGGCAAGTGCCATCAGCCTAAACTCTGAATGGAGTCAGAGGGCTGGGACTGCATGACTCACTTCCTTTCTACACTTAGCCATCAAATCCCTCTGCTAAGCCTATTAATCTAAACCCTAAACCAAACTCAACCAGTCTTCTTTCCTACTAAGTATGTTTTTATCTAATGTGCACATGACCAAAGTTTTGATAGACTATATTTAGAGTGTCAAGTACAAGATGCAGAGGAGAGCAGGATAACTCCGTCTAGTAGAGAGAAGGAAAGTATTAGAGGGAAAGGAAATGATGTTTAAGGTAGGTTTTAGGATTTTCTGGGCTGGGTGAGAGGAGAAGAAGTCAAGAGGTGTGAAACAGCCTGGCATGATGGGGAATATAAAGATAGATATGGTCTCAATGAAAAGACTAATGGAGAAATTTTCTTCTTGCAGTAGGAGACAAAGTCAGATGCCAAGAAGAATTGGGATGCAGTACCTTGGGGCCAGTGAAGATGTGAATGAGTGAAGAGGAGACATCTTCCTAGAGATATGGAAGAAAACATATCACAATAATAATGTTCATTTTTAAGACTTCAAAGATTCTACCTAGTCAGCTGTAGGACCCTTGCCCGAGTGATACTATTACAGTGAAGGCCTCAGGCATCTATTTGCAAGGAGGTGTGAAAACAGCCATAGGGCTTACTTTTGAATGAAGTGCTTTGCATGGAATAGTCATGTCAGGCAGATGTCACAATGATCTGGTAAGGAGCACAAAACTTCTGCCTATTAAGTAACAGAATTATGCTCTCTGGTAATATGGATAAGACACTGGACTGTGACAGAATCCTATGCCTAAAGTATCACTCTAGCAGGAAGTTAGAGCCTTAGATTTGCATTTACGCAATGGTAGAAATGCTATACAAGATAGCTAACCAATTCAAATATCTTGAGGACTACTAGGTTGAAAACTAAAGCTGAGGTGTCTATTGGCCAATTAAAACCATAGATCTTGATTTCAGTAGCACAACTGAGATAAAAAAGGAGGAATCATCAGCAAATGAATCCCGGTTGTTAAAACTAAGAAGGTCAATAGAGCAAGCAGAGAGGGAGGGGAAGGGAAGGGGATGAAAAAAGAATTAAAGTATGTTATATACATGTACCAACTCCCCCACAATGAATGTAATCATTATGTCTGTAAACATATACAGTAAAGGTTAATTTTTAAAAAACACAGAAGGAGGTAGATAACCCAACAGAGTATAAATTGGAAAAAGAATCCAAAGAATAAACTTTAAGAGACCCAGTAATGAAGGTGTAGGCAGAGAACAGGGAGCCAAAGAAGTTGATTAAAAAGTGGAAGAAAAACAAGGGGTGTGTTATCAAGGCTAAAATGGGAGAATTCAAGGAGAGTGTGGGAGGTCCATCTGGTCAAATACTGTAAACCACAGAATTCCAGTAGAATAATAACTGACATGTGTCAACCAGATTTGGCAAAAGTACA
The DNA here is from genome assembly GCF_000247695.1 of Heterocephalus glaber. The sequence continues at coordinate 8,050,571 of NW_004624765.1, read as the reverse complement.
GTGGAGAAGAGAGAAGACTATGAACAAAGGCAAGAGAAATAAACCTTCTGTAAGAGGAGTGAAGTTTCTTCTGTCACTGGCAGGAGGACAGTGAGGATGGATGTGAATGCAGACAAGTTTGTAAGTGAGTTGATGGAATTAAAAAGCCTAATCATCCTAGTTGTACTTATAAAGTAAAAGGTAAATGCAATTCCCAGAGCAACTGGGACTAAGTTATTAATCTCTTGAAGATCACAGATGCTGAAATAATAGGATTTGATAAAAGCTACTGGTAAAAAGGGAAAAGGACTTCCACTAGCTCCAACAATACATCTACCTACCCTTGGCATCCACATTTAGAGATGCTGCTCTGCTTTTTCCTTCATTCCATGCTCCAAGCCATGGCCGAACCCTCTTCCTGTCTATGTAATCCCATCCTCATAGACTCAAACACATCATTCTAGCATTTCTCCTCTGTCCTAGGTATTCACATTCACACAGAAAATATGCTATTATTTTTTCCACTAAAACAAAAAATCAAACAGAACTTGACCCCACTTCTCTTTGTTACTCTCCATCTCTGTCCTTTCCTTTAGGACAAAACTTCTCAAAACAGTTGCCTGTTCTTGTCTTTTATTTCTCTTTTCCTATTCTATGTTGAATCCACTCCAATCAGACCTTTGCTCCCACACCACTCCATTCAAACTGCTCTCATTAAGGTCACTAATTACCTCCAAATTACTAAAGCCAATGGTCAATTCTCAGTGCTCATCTTATGTAACCTAGCAGCATCTGTCACAATTCATCTGGGATAACTTTCTTCACAGGACTTGTCAGACAGCCTGGATCCTTCTACCTCACTGCCCACCCTTTCTTGGCCTCTTGGCCTCCTCTGCTGGTTCCTCCTCTTCTATCTTCTTAAATTGGAATATTCCACCAAGTCTTCAATCTTCCTCTTCTCTGTTGATGTGCATTTTTATAGCTAACAAACCTGCTAATTGCACTTCTTGTCTGTTAGCAGTTACTTTGCAAAGTTGTTAGCATACATTTATGCTTCTTACTTGCTCCCCTTCTTTAAGAAATCATAGTCCAGTGTAATGATCAGGGATGCACCCCATTTCTTTTACAGGAGGCCTGAGGGTGGCTCAGTACACTGCTCCTTCTGTGGACTACCACCTAGGCACCTTCATTGCCTCTCTCATGATTCTAGTCCCAGGGACTTGAATGCTTAAAGACTGACCTTCACATGAGTAGGGTGCTACTTTATTGAAAGATATACCTTGGATTGCCAGGTGTGGTGTGCATGCCTGCAATTTTAGCACTTAGGCTAAGGCAGGAGGATTGCTGTGAGTTCAAGGCCAGCCTGGGTTACATGGCAATTCAAGGCCAGCCTCAACTACATGAGACCCTGTCTCAAAAATGACAACAACAGGGCCAAGGATTTAGCTCAGTGGTGCCGCCACCTGTGTTGAAAGCACAAGGTCCCGAGTTTGATCCCTGGTACCAAAAAAAAAAAAAAAAAAAAAAAATTGACAACAGCAACAAAAACCTTGGATTATAAAAACCTTCTCTAGAGATTACTAGCATGCTCGTGCATTTATTATTTTCCTATTTTTATCCTCCCATAGTGTGATGTTGGAGGTGGAGCGAATAAAAAATAATGAAGATCTCTCTCCATTAGAATTTGCTCTTGGTGTCTGCCCATAATAAATTATAGTAAAATTATTTCTTAGGCCTAGAGGTAAAAACTGCTATATATTTTTTAATTAGAAAATTAGTGAGTCACAATTAAGAACCCTTTAAAATGTGAGATATATAAGAGTTAGATAAAAATCTGACAGTTTTCATGAAACTACCTAATCAAATTTGTTTTAAATTGCTTTATCATCTTTACAATCCACTTGACAACATATGAATACCTGAATTATTATCGTTAACTCAGCCCAGTACTATACCTACCTTATATTTTGATGTATCCCAGTTGTGGACTATGCGTGCTGGGATGAGGAAGCTGTCGTCCACATGGCAGCTGCTGCAGTAGTACCATCCACTGTAATTGCACACCTTGGCTTTCCCATTGGAAAGGCCGATAGATCGCTGGCATCCTGTTCAAGGCAAAAGAAGGAGTCTGATTGTTGCCCTCTGAATACCACAAAACAAGCCTACACAACCCTCTAGCTAAGTGAAAGAAGCTACAGAGAATGCATGCAGATGTTTCCTCATGTTCCTAGTCTGACAGTCTCTACCCCTTCATTTCCTGGAGGTTCACTATGTCATCTTAATTGGTTCCATCTTGGGTCTCTTCTGATTCTATCTGTTCTGCATACAGCCTCTCTTTATTTCCGCATTTTCTCCCTCAGAATTCTATTTGCATTAGGCACTTTGCTGGCAGCTTCTCATATAGACTCTTGTTTAACCAACACATATTCTGTTAAGAATAGATTGTTAGCTCTGTGCAACCGATGAAGAAGTGAAGGTTTTTGCAAGATTAAGTATGTTGTTTGAGGTCATCTAACCCATAAAATGTAGAGTCTGGACTTGGCTCAAAGCCTGTCTGACATTAAAATGATCCTAAAATCTGATACGTAGCCTTCTTTTGCTTACAGAATCAGTGTGAGGAATCTGGTCTTTGACTGGCCCCATCTCACCTTTCCAACTTTTCCTCCCACCATCTCCAGTGGGAATATAACCTCTTTATTCCAGTCAGAGAACTCTCCACACTGCCCGCTAGATAAACAGTGTGTGCATTCTACCCTCCATAGAGTAGCACACATTATTTCTCCTTACACAACACCTTCTTTTCTGCTCTCTACTTTGACAAATCCAGCTCATTATGCAAGACCAGTGGTGGCTGGCAAGTGGCTGCTAATGCCCATTTCATATTCCACAAGTCCATTATTCTCTAAGCACTGTCTATGTTCCATCAGGAAACCTGGCAGTCAGCATGACCTTGCCACAAGGAAGCCATTATTTTGCTTTCACTAGGAGCTACTACCTTATACTGATGAGTATGGAAATTCCGTTACAATCATCCAAAAGGACAAAATCCTGGCAGGTGATCAAGAATATACAAGCCCCTCACTATTCTGATATTTCTGACCTAAAACCTTCAGTTTAGAAATCCTTCTCTGTGGAACTTTTCATAGTTGAGTACCAAAAATAATATGTTTAATGGGGGTTTTTTTTGGTACCAGGGATCGAACTCGGGACCTTGAGCTTGCAAGGCAGGCAGCGGAACCTCTGAGCTAAATCCCCGGCCCCCAAAACAATATTAATCAAAGAGATCTGGCACTATTTCATGATGTGAGCACAAAACTGAATTACTCTTTCAATAATAATAACAATGTAATGATCAGGGTTGCATCCCATTTCCTTTATAAGGTCCTTAAACACATTTATTTAACTGGGCCACGGATTTAGCTCAGTGATTCTGCCACCTGCCTCGCAAGCACAAGGTTACTGAGTTCGATCCCTGGTACCAAAAAAACCCCACCACATTTATTTAACAAACTGCCAACCTAAAAAAATACTGATTCACATGAACTCCAAGGATAAAAGTATCACAAAACTCCAAAGAACTTCTATCACAAATAAACTGAGGTTAATAATCAGTTTCACGGTGCATCCTTCAGAAAGAGAATTAGATCCTATTGTTTTTTAATATAAGCGGTATTGAAAGGTAGGAAGTAAATATGTTAGTATTCTGCTTCAAATGAATCCTCCAATGGATTTCTTTACTATTGAGTAGCAACAAAATCATTATAACCTCCTGTTTTTCAGGCTGGCTGAGGATGAAGAAAGAATGTGTGAAAGATAAGGAAGAATGAAACAAGCTTCTCTTTGACAGAGCAGACAGACATTGTCACAACCCAGGGCTGTGAGAGCTGGAATGCAGTTTCCTGTCCTTGCAGACTGCATTACTCACTTGGCACTTAGCATGTGCTTTCTTAAACTGTCATACCTTTTTATGGGCTTGTCATGGCAGCCATATTATAAACTACTCAGAAATATTTTTTATTCTTAGCACTTAACACAGAGCTTTTATATATAACAGACAATCAATAAATGTTTATGTTGATAGGATAAGCTGTGCATCATTAGGCACATGTACATTCACATACATATAAAGAGACTTTAATTTCCAATAGCTATTCCAAAATTGATCCTTTTAGCCCTGTTACTTGGCTCATGAAACAGCCTACTCTCATTAGTACTGCTGTTAAAATATATATATTGCATATTAGACACTTGTCCATCTATGACCTGTAGGATAGAGTTCAGTGGAACCTGATATATCCTAGACACAGGGATACTGCTGTTTCCAGAAATTAGTAGATAGTCAAATTAAGTTAAAAATTAAGTTATTCATATCACTAAAATGATATGAATACAATTCAACTTTTCCTAATCTTAGGAGGTGACCATGATCATTAGAAATTTAAGATCATCATTATAGCTCAATCTCACCGTAGAACCCTGAAAAAATGAATTAGGTTATCTTAGCTTTTTGGTTGCTTGAATTTTGGATATGATAAATATCAATAAGCATTTTCTGGATATTTATATATTCTTTCATAAGTACTACTGGGTTTATCATTCTATAATTTTAAAGATGTCATTATAATTTTCTGGACACAAAATAGATAATATCAAAATACACAAATATGCATTTTAAGAGAGAAATACACTGGGCATACAGGTCCAAAGCTGGGGGGTCAGCTATATAAGCTAACAAATGAACTAAACACAATTTTGCATAGGTCTCTGGGCTCATAAAAGATAGGAAGGGTTAGAGAACACAGTTAGCATTCACTCATTCAGATTTTAGTTTAGATGAAAGCAGCAGGACACACCTTTCTACCCTAATCTAGAATCTTGCTATCCTACTATTGGTGTTGAAGTCACCCTTGTGGCCCTGAAGTTAAGTCTGAATCTGTCTGCGTGCTTGTGGCTATTCTGGGCCCGGAGTGCTTAGAGTCAGGAAGATCGGGTCTGTTCTTGCCCAGGGTATACTGTGAGTCTGACCCATCAAACTCTCAAACCCTGCTTCTTCACCATAAAATAAAGGAGGTAGCCCAAAGTGGTGGATTGTCAAATTCAATGAGCATTAGAATTTTCTAGAGATGTTTGTGAAAAGTATTGACACTTTCCCTAACATGATTTTGATTTTGCAGACTTCGAGTAGGGACAAGGAATCCAAATTTCTAATAAGCATCACCCCCCAACCTCCACCAGAGACCATGATGGGTAAAAGCTGAGCCTCGCTCCCTGATTTCTAAGTGACCTCGAAGGTCCCTCCAAGCTCTGAAAGACTGATTTTATTCAATAAAAGTACAGAGTGCAGGCAGACTGCTCATAATTTTGTCACACAGTTTACTTTCTAGGCTTCCAAAATCAACATTTCAGGATCTTGGTCAATTTCTAAGAACTGGCTAGTAGAAGCAACTTGAATTCATTTTACTAGCATTTTCCCAGAGCATTCTTATCTCTTCTGGGAAGTATCCTACTTAACTTAGAATTAAAACTTTTCACCTCCAGATCAAATGTATTTGTCATTCAAAGGGCATAGGATTGCTGGGAAAGAAGATTAGAGGCTGGTTAGTGACCTGAGGTAGACTCATTTTCTAAAAAACAACCCATACCATCTATTTCAAGAAGGAAACACCCGCTGTTTCAATTAACTGCAAGATTTCCTTAAATATCACACTAACAAATCATGGGCTAAAAATGTCTGAAACAATTCTCCATAAAGATACACAATCTGGGATTTTACTTTATCTTTGTGAGGTTTTCAACAGGGGAAAAATGTGTTTTCTTAATAATGACTGTTAAAAACTGTTTTCAGAAGGTGCCAAAGCTGGTCTCTGAAAGCAACATTATGGGAAATAAAAAAAGATCTGTAAGTTACGACAAAAAAATAATTAATTGAAATAACTAATTAGAGCTTATTTACATATATTTTATGTACTTTCAAACAGATTTTTCAACAGTGTTTCTAAATTAAAGGGCATTTGTAGAAGGGAACACTCTACATGTTAGATCAAAGCAAATACATTCTTCCCAGTTTCTTTTTGAAACTTTTCAAAGTGTATTCAATTCATAGGAACAAAAAACTATCTCACAAGAGAACCCACTGGCCTTTTTTTTTTTTATTGCTTCCCACCCTACTTCAAATCTTTAATGAACACATGCTCTGAAGAGCTTAGCTTACCCTCCGATACACTTTTGGAAACAAATGTTACCATTTAACCAAAATCCTATTTGCTGCTCTTACAGTCCATTTCCCAAATGGCTTTTCACTAAAACACCCAAAAGAATCTGTTGCTGGGGGTTGAAGCAGAAATTTTGGCCTAACTCTCCACAAAAGCACAACCTTTCTTCCAACAAATGTACCTAGTTAGCTCAGCTGGCTGCAGTGTGGTATTACTGAAGCGAGATCTTGAGCAGGGGCCAACCACCTTCTCTCTGCTTCATGGCTACCAACTTCAGCCCATCTTGCCCTGACCAGCAGCGGGGAACCCATGAGCAAAAGAGATAAATAACAAGAGTTGAGTCCGGATCTGTGTGAGTCTCTCTCATTGAAGAAAGCATGCATTCAATGCTAAGTGTGGTCAGTTATGCCACCCCATTTCCATTTCCTAAAAGTAAGCTTTTATCCAATTTAGTAAGGTAAAGCCAGTGGTTTGTGATTGGAAGGTAGAAATGCTCTAAGGAAAAAATAAGTTGCCATTGAAAAAGGAGGAAAAAGAGATAAAGAGAGTGAGAAGACACATTTTCATTTGCTCTGCAAAACAAAGAAAAAGAAAAACTGGTATTTCATATCCTCTTTTATCATATGCACAGGGCATGCGAAATATTCACAGGAGCAAGGGAGGGGGCTTCCCTTCCTCCTGTGTCCCAGCAGGAACAGTGTACTGTGGTAAGTACTATGTAAAATGTTGCTTGAAGGCCTCAACTTTGATCATATGCTCTTGAGACCATATTATTCCAAAATTAAGGAAAACTGAAGCAGAGGTTCAGTGAGACCTGCTATTTCATAAGAACTGGAGATGGTGGTAGCTGTGGGCATGGGGGTGTAGTTAAGTGTAGAGCACCTGCTTAGCATGCACTAGCACATGAGAGGAAAAAAAAGAAAGAAAAAAGGGGAGGGGAACGGGAGAGGAGAAAGGGAGGAGAAGGGGGAGGGGAAGGGGAGGGGAAGGGGAGGGGAGGGGAGGAGGGGAGAAGAGAGAAGAGAAAAAAGAAAGAGAGGTGGCGGAGGAAGAGAAAGACAAGGAGAGAGGGAGAGAGGGAGGGAGGGAGAGTAAGAGGGAGGGAAGAGTAGGAAGGAGAGAGGAAAGGAGGGAGCTTTCTCAGCATAAAAATGCAGTCTATAACCACTGGTTCACTAAGTAGGTAAGTGCTGAACAAAGACTTTTTAAAATAAAATGTTACAGTTAGGACAAATTCAAAGTTCTAGTTTATTCAGTCTGGGATTAGCAAAAGCAGGGCAGCTTTCAAATAAAAGATCTTCTGACACTGGGCTGGAGTAATTTTTTCAATGTAGATTTGATATCCACTAAAAGAAGTAGAAGTAAAACAATTCTGGAGCCCAGACTTGCATCTAACACAGTTGCAAAGGGCAGCACTCAGATGTAATAGACTGACTGAATTCATGAGATCTCGACATGGTGGAACTGAGGCTGTGGATTCTACTCCATTGCAGAATGGAAAGGGGACAAAAGGTGAGGGACAATGAAAAACACCCAAGAGATCAGTGGTTTAAACATCATAAGCAGGGGCCGGGGACTTAACTCAGTGGTTTCGCCGCCTGCTGCGCAAGCGGCAAGGACCCGAGTTTGATCCCCAGTACCAAAAATAATAATAATAAAGTAAAATAAAATAAAATAAACATCGTAAGCATCTGGGTCTATGGTTCAGGAAGGTGACCCATAATATAGAAGACATCTATGTAATCATGAAATCAATGAAGACATTAAACATTTGAAGAGAATATACCACACATCTCTGAGTATGCATTTTGTATGTCATAAGACAAATAGTATTCACAAGCCTATCAAATGAAACTGAGGAACAGAAAGAAAAATTCAGAAAAAAAAAAAATTTGTGCTACCTATAATTGCTAATATGAATAGTATGGTGGGTGCTGATACCCTACTTGTTGATTGAAAATATGGACCATATTAGACTGCAACTCTTCAACGTTATTTTCTCCATAAGGTTTTAAGTTCCTCGACAGTGAATTCTGTTCCCAAGGATGAAAATGTCATGATTGGGAGGAAATACATAGAGGTTCAAATACAATCCTGAGGTATACTCACTCACTGGTTATTTCCAAAGCTGTACTAAAATTCACTTCTGTTCAGCAAAAAATAATTTTTTTCTTATGAGGTTCATTTTATGTTCATCTGCAAATTTTACAGCCGCGAGAGATAAGTGGGAAATTGTCATTCACTGTTGGCTGAAACTTTGACTCATACAGTCCTGCTGTACAATCAGAGGGCTGACACATGTTCAGAAGCTTAAATCATACTCGAAAGGAAACTGTTCCTCCTGTGGCTGACACACATTGAGGTTATCTTAAGCTGGCACTTGTAGAAGAGACTGCAGCTGTTCCGAGCACTATTATGACCTTAAGAGTACAGCAGAAATAATGAGTGTGGTGTCACAGGCCTATCATCCCAGCACTCTAGGAGACTGAGGCAGGAGGATCACAAGTTTGAGTCCACCCTGGGCAACTTAAGAGATTCAGTGAGACCTGTCTGAAAAGAAAAAAAGGCTTGATATATAAAGGCCCTGGGTTCAATAACCAATGCTTCAAAAGTAAAGGAATATAGCATAAGCAATAAGTCCTCCAGGACAAAATGGGTGTACCTAGCTAAAGAATTTTCTTTCAACACAGCAATACGGCAAATGTTATATTTGTAAAGAAAATATTAGTACCATACCTGACAGCTCAGTATCCAGTACATCAGTACAGACAGATGGGAGAGACCAAGACTGAGATAACAGATATCAACTGTTAAAACAGTACCCATCTACCTAGCAGAACCATGTATCACTTGATTATACTAGCAGAGCTAAGGCAACCGAAGGCAATCAATTCAGATTCAGATTGGAAATCCAATCCAAGTACTAACTGGCTTAAAGGTATCCTACGAACTGTTAACAGAATTTTTTGTTTTGCCTTAAAAATTTATTTGGGGGGGCTAAAAGGTTGGTTTTTTGAGACAGGGTCTCACTCTGTAGTCCAGGCTGGCCTTGAACTCACTGCAATCCTCCTGCCTCAGCCTTCCAAGTGCTGGGATTACCAGCATGAGCCAACATGTCCTGCTTGCCCTGAATATTTAAATAGCTAAGTCAGTTTTGACTTGTAGGGCCTATGTTGTATTAACAGTGTTAAAGGTACTTTATTTAAGTTAGAAATAAAGTGAATATCACATATCAGGTAATTACTGATAACTGAAAACATAAACTTGATAAATTCTACAGTGTTTAATCTTATGAGATGTCATTAAGATTACACATCATGTGAAATAAATTAATAAATACCACGTAGATTCCAACTCACAGTGAGAAGTGTCAAGATTTATTGGTCTTTCAGGTAAACAATGATTGAGAACCTAAAGTCAATATTTAGTCAAAATTTATCTCGAAAGGCAATAAATCTTGATTTTTGCTAAGGCAAGTAAGTAAATATGTGTACCATACTAGAGATTCTGGCTGCTTGTCTATCTACTAAATATCTGAGTTGTAAATACAATGATCTATAACAGATTTTCACTGTGAAAAGACATAATTTGAGTTGAGTTACTTTTAATTTTTCTTGCAAGACACTTCAATAGTACTGTTAATATAAGTTTAATAATGAAATGTTATAAATTCAGTTTCTAGTATATTTACATAATCTAAATTTAGTATAATTTTTCTATCCTCTCCTCTTAACAGTCCATGACTAGAATTTCTCATTTACTTTTTTTTTTTTTTTTAATTCTTTTATTGGTTTCTTTTAGGTATACAATACGTTTACATTTTTTTTGTGGTACTGGGGACTGAACTTGGGTCCTTGCACTTGCGCAGCAGGCAGTGAAACCACTGAGCTAAATCCCCAGCCCTCTCATTTACTTTTGAGTTTGTCCGTTCTTTCCTCAAAAACATTCAAGAAAATGGTAAACAACTAAAAGATTGAAATAATATGATAAAATAGTAAGTAGGTAAATGGATAAACAAATAAATACATAGTGCCCATGTTATGCCAAGCACTATTACAAGTGCTTTGCACACATACATATATTTGTGTATTCATTTAATCTTCATATCAATTCTATGAAGTAGGAACTATCTTCATCTTGCAGATGAAGAAATTGAGGCGGAGAGTGATAAAGTAATTCTGTTCAAAACTGTACGGCTAGTAAAAAGGCAGAACCTAATAAAAGTGGCTAATGTGATGCTTTATAAGCAACACCATGCAATTATAAAGGTGAATGTTCATGTAGCTATCTTTGTGGAAGATATCACAAAAAAATCTATCTTTGTGGATGAGAAAATAACAAGGGCAGAAAAATATGAATCAGTTTATACAAAAATATATAATTTAGTCGATCAGTGAATTTAGCCTAGGACCTCGAGCATTAACATGCCATGCCCTTTGAACATTTGGTAAGAGGACAAGAGTACATGGAAGAAAGCAGAATAAGAGAATGCAAAGGAGGGGGCAATCACAACTAATTGTGGCCATTGAGGAAGGCTGTGTAGACATAGAGGCAATGGAGCTGGACTGTGAAGAAGAAAAGAAATTTTGGAAAAAGGAACATCAGTAAACCCTCTCAATCAGAAAATGGGACCATGTTTGAAAATGCTCAATATTCTGAGGCTCATTTTAAGTAGGAAAAAGTTTGGAATGATAAAGTAAAGCTAAAACATATGAATGCTAAATGCTCAGGGTAAGTGCTCCTTATTAATCAATAAGATATAGAAACAGCTTGAGTTGTCTCAAGCAGGGTGGTAATCTGAGCTTTGCAAGGATTGATTGGTAAGAAAAAAACAGGAAAGAACCAGTTGCTAAGTTATTGCACCAGCCCAAGCTTGATTAGGTATAGTCTTGGGAACAGCAAGGAATAAAATGGAAGTTATTACAGAGACAAATACAATTTGGCAACTGCCTAATGTGAAGGGTATGAGAAAAGGACTGTCAAAGATGCCCATGATATAAACCAGACAGCTGCACACTTGTAATCCCAGAACTCAGGAAATGAGGTAGGAGGATTACAGGTTTTGAGGCCAACCTGGACTACACAGTAAGACAAGCAAAGGAGGAAGGCAAGGAAGAAAGGAACCTATCCCATGACATTTGAACCTGTGACAGTTACATGAGCTCCATTATTCTGAGCAGAAGGTAGACTGGGGCTGAGGCATGTGAGGGAGTGCTATTTGTCTAAGGCATTAAGTCCAAAAAAAGAAAGTTGGAAAAATTTGAGCTACCAGATCTCCCAATGTTAAAGCTCAGCTGATTGAGAGTAACTACCCTTCATTGTAAAAAGCAACTTAAATTGGATATTCTGTTACTTCTGACTGAAAACATTTGATATATTTGATATGGAATGATGGTTTGTGAGAGTCCTAGTTCTATAAGCTATTTTTACTGAAATTCTACCAAGATGTTGCGGTATTAGGTTATAAAACATTGGGTAGTATGAAATAATCAACATGTATTTAAGCAGAAGACATTTATTATTTTAAAAAGAAGAGAGAAAAAAATGGAGTGAGGAAAAGAAGGTGTAGTTGGTGGGCCTAGTTGACTGACAGCCCAGTGATTCTCAACCAGAAGACATATCTGTACCAAGAGGGGATGCTACAATGCTTGCAAACATTTTTGGTTGTCACAAAGGGTGAGTCATGACAGCTATTGCGGTGTCTAGCAGTTGGAGACAGGAGTAATGCTAAACATCCTATAGTGCCAGGACAAGCCTCCAAAACAAAGGACCAGGGCCTCAAAACATCAATAGTGCCACTATTGAAAACCCTGTGACAGTACAACCACCAGTGTGAAAAATAAGACCTCTATGTACTGACCCTACTTACTTCTCCTTGCCAGTGATGGCTATCCCACCTATTCTGGAGGGGGAAAAGGAAAAGCTTTCTCACCAGATCTGCTTTCTTATCTGAAGAAAACAACTCTTGATGCTAGGTTAAAGAGGTGCCATGAAAGAGGCCTTGTCCACAGCGCACAGCTATATTGCCTGCTAGTAGCGCCCACTCCATGCTTGAGGCTCTTTTCTTCCCAAATTAGTCTTTCCAATGAAACAATTGCCCAGCAAGAGCTCTTTGAAAAACAAGTGCACAAACAGAAGGGGCTCAGCTAAGTAGGTTATTTCAGACATGAATGCTGCCGGTAGTAGGCATAGTGCTACGTCATCACTTCACCTCTTTCTGTCAGTTCTGTCCTACAAATGGGGGTACTGATAGGGAAAGGAGGTCATCCTCACCATCCTTGGAAAACCTCAAGTGCTAGGATGGGCTACCTGGAATTTATGCACTGAGACCTTTGGGGGAAGATGTCTTATTAAATAAACTATCTTACTGAAATGCTCCTCGAAACCAGTGAGCAATATTAGAGCCTGAGACAAAAGGTAAAGTCAGTAATACTGCTACTGTCTCTAAACTTTGTACTTTGTTCATTACGGATTTGGGGGCATTGGTTTTATTAAATATTATATTTAAATATATTTACCTTGATTATTGAGGTTTTTTGATACCCTCTTAAATTGTGTGCCTAAAGCAAGTGCCTCACTCACCTTGCCCTAATCCCAGCCCTGCTGTGAACACTTTTGTCTCAGAGAATTCAGTGTACCTCAATTATGTTCTTTCAACAGATCTCTCCCCCACCATTTAACATTATATTACCACAACTCTCTTTTTATGATTCCTCAGCCACATCTTTGCTATAATTGATTTGAAACCTTTATTAGCTTAGAAGCTCGGATTATCTTTTGGTTTACCTGGAGAGCAACTTGTCTTTCCTCAGTGTTTCTGGAACCTATGTTTCCATCCAGCTTATTCAGGAGTCTCTTTCTATACAGGGCTCATCTGAGCTAATATAAAACACAGGGTCCCAGCAGCACCCCTTCTGACTTCTGTCACGTCATTCCCCATTCTCAGTACCTGCTTTTCTTTCCTTATGTTTCATGAGTGTCTCATCTCTTTGAACTTTACAGTAACTTTAAAACACAATCTTTCCTCTTTTTTGCTAAAACCTTTGAAAAATTCTGGGACAGCATCTCTCAGAGTAATGTCTACTTGAGCTATTTTAGTAATGACAACAATTTGATAAAATTAAAGTCATGAGAGTGAATCCGAGTAGTGCTAAGAAAAGTCTCAAAGTGAAAAAGATTACTTTCATCAGGTTCCTGTAAATTCATACTAGAATTTTTTTTCATTTTTATCCCAAATTCTTTGTGTTCTATGAAATTTAGAGACTGCCTTGGTTTACTTTCTTCCTTCGTTCTTTTCTGTTATGGCTTCTAAGTTTTTCTGTGTCTCTAAAAACACATTTGTGACCATGTATAACACTAATCTTTTAACTAAATGTTTAATATTTGAAGATAGGCTATCTAGGTTATTTAGGTATCAGTTTATTTAGACTTGGTAGACAAGATACAAAAAATACCTCCAAGTAGGAAATCCTATTCTCTGGTCCTCATGCTGCTATCTGAAAGAACTTCCTACCCTAATATTCCCTATTTCTCTGCTCATCCCTTATACAGTCCTCACAGATGGATGGAGAAATGAAGTATTTGACTGGTAAGTATAGGACCATGGCATACTCAGCCTGACTTTCAGGGAAAAGATTTTCTGTCTGCTGTAATAAGAGGCCATTACTTTAGCAGTGACGCCTAAGACCAGGTGAATACCTATATCTATCTAATATAGAGGTCCATTTTATAACAATAAATGTGGTATCTAGGCAATATATGTGATATTTTGATCTAGATCTGATCCCTGGGACAACAAAAGAACAGGTATTACTTATTAACTCTATAAAACTCTGTAAGGACCATAGCACAGACAGACAGCATCCAAACAATGGGAGTGGAGAGAAGAGGAGGAGGCAATCATGCCAGTGAATAAAGATTATTGAGATGAGTATCATGCAGTATAGGCTCAAGGGGTTGCCAGGAAACCCCGGGTATTATCAGGCTCCTTTACTCAAAGTAAAATTCTTCGTCCTAACAATGGACATTAAACTCTGTTTTCCCAAAGGTGTTTCATCCATTGTTAGGCCACAAAAAGACTTCTCTTATCTAAAAAAGCACTTGGGAAACGTCCCCATATTTCCTGGGCAAAAATGCAGCAATGTACAATATTGCTGGATTAAGATATGTCACCTTTGGCTCAGTCAGTATAACATTTGAATTGTACATGGCCAAAGCAGTGTGATTTTCCCTCAGGACAGTGTTGAAGATGCTGACTCACAAGTCTGTGGAAAGGCTGGCTCGGGGCTGTATAATAAATCAGTGGCAGGGCTACAAGCTGAAGTCTAAGCTCTTGTACTAATTTATTACTTATCCCACTGAGTCTAGATGCCTCCAGATACTATATCATGTGTGTACACTATTTGATGTGTTCTCTAATAGTCTGGAGCTTGAGAACATCTTTATTGATGAAAATGAAGGAGACCAAGACTTTCAAACTAGTCTACACATTTGTGTCACAGATACAAGCCTGGTGAGTTGAAAGAGTAGAAATTTTCAGCTAATCTTTTGGTTCAACCCCACATGATTGACTTTACTGAAAAAATATGAGTAAGGCATAACCCTTGGTACATACCTGGTTAAAATGTGATCTGTAGTCTTATTGGAAATTGATACAAGCCTACACGTCTTAGGTTTGGGAATCCTAGTAATAGTTCTCTTCTGGAAATGGTATACAGCACAAACTAAATTGCTTTTTCGGCTGGTGGTGCACGCCTGTAATCCCAGCACTGGGAAGGTTGAGGCAGGAGGATCGTCATTAGTTTGAGCGAGGCCAGCCTGAACTACAGAGCAAGACCCTGTCTAAAAAAAAAAAAAATTGCTTTTTCAGATAAAGGTAATATATAAAATTAATTTTGTTGTTTAGTTTTCTATCCATTAAAAAGGAAACTACCTCTATTTAACACCAAGATTTGAGATGGGTATCTGAGTTAGAAAGGAAAGATGACTTTGTCACTGGACATCACCCTACCACCCTCAGTTGGGCGGGGGGGGGGGGTCAGCCCTGCAAACAGGCCAGGTAATTTGTCTACTTCTGAGGCTTCTTGGTCCCAAAAGCACCTAAAAAGACAACACCAGAAATCCCCTTTCCCAGGTAGTCAATTGGAAGTTGCACCCACTAGCTGACTGGAAATGAGGAAACAGGGCAAATGGGCTGATGGTTCCTCGTTCTGGGGGGGGGGTACACAATCACGTACTTCAGTCTCTTCTTATTCAGAGCCATTTTTGCAGTAGAATCGGTTTGTTTGATGTCTGGTGCTACTGTATAACAATGAATTTGTCTAGTCTTTGTCCTTGGTTTCTAACAAGGAGCTTCTAAAATCCTAGGTATTTCCCCAAAATGATACAAGTGTTTTGTTATTGATGAACCCCTTAGATCACACCTGAGTTTATGCTAATGAGTGATTTACAGTGGGACATTAAACATCTTCAGGATGCAGTCTGGTCACCAGAAAGAATTACCATCTCATCAGAGGGCTGGGACTTAGAGCCAACCCGGTTTCCTGGGAGGGGAAGGGGCTGAAGATTGAGTTCAATCACATGGCCAATGATGCAATCAATTGTTCCTACTTAATACAATTCCAATAAAAACCCTGGATACTAAAGCTCAGGAGAACTTCCTTGCTGGTGAACACACTGATGTGATGTGCCAGATTCCATATGCAAAGGAAATGGAAACTGCATTTGGGGCCCTCCTAGACCTTGTTCTTTGATTCTCTTCAATTTGGTTGTTCTTGATTTGAATCCCTTACAACAAACTTGTAAGTATAGTGGTTTCCAGAATTCAAGAGATGTTCTTGCGAATTAGCAAACCTGAGTGGGTTGTGAAAACCCTTGAATTTGTAGCCAGCCAGAGTGTAGGTAGCCTGCTAATCCCTTCAACCTGAAGCTGGCATCTAGTAGTAATAGTCTTATGGAGGACTGAGCCCTTTACTTAGGGGATCTATGCTTAGTGCCAGAATTGAACTGCAGTATACCAGTTGGGCTTGAAACAGAATTATGTGCAAATTCTGAAAGAGGAGGGGGCTGCAACTTGTGTTTGAGGAATCCTGGTCCAGTAACAGAAATTATGGTTAAGTAAATTTGGAATGTTGCATACTAATTCCTCAGATTAGCATAATAAAGGTTTGGTTGGGGGGGGGGTCTTGGAGCCACACACCCCCAAGTCTCAGGAAATCTGAAAGAGCACAACTAGTTTATCAAAAGAGTAAGTTTTGGGCCCATTGCCTATTAATAATTTTAAACAACTTAGATGATTGAGTAGAGAACATCTACAGATGATTCCAACCTAGGATTTCTGGAAAAGATGGTGAAAGCAGGAAAATGAATAGTGGATATGGAGAGAGAAGGTTCAAAACAGAAAATGATCAGAAATATTTAGCAGGGGATTTAGCTCAGTGGTTCTGCCGCCTGCCTCACAAGCGCAAGGTCCCGAGTTCAATCCCTGGTAGCCAAAAAAAAAAAAAAGAAATATTTAGTATGCACCAGATGCAGAGTGTGCCAGATGCAGAGCAGAGAAATGGCAATGAAGAAGACCAATACAGCCCTTGCCATTACAGCATTTACAGTGAAAGAGACATTATATAAACAATTACACAAGTGAGCGTATCATCTCAATGATGACCAGTACTAGCATAAGGGGCACTGTAGTACTAAATTAGTACTACTGTGGAATTTAATAGATGCTAAGTCAGTATGAGGATATGGAAAAGTGCTCTTGACAAAGAAGCATCCTTAAGAATGAATTGGGGTGGTGGTGGGGTAGCGATATTCCAGAACAGGCAACTGCACATGTGAAGGGTCTAAGATAAGTGGGAAGGAGATGGTGCATTCAAGAAACAAAGTGAAGCCAATTTGGTTGGAACTTAGTGTGTAGGGAAAGAGTGGCAAAGTAAGTGTTGAAACAGAGGAGGTGGGCAGGGTCATAAAGGATGTTGGTGTCTAGGCCAAAAGAAATGGGAAGCCACTGAACAGTTGTACGTAGAGAATTAACAGGGTCAATCTGAATTTTAACAAGCTCACATTGGTTACAAGAAGGGTTGTAATGAAAGCTTGAATTGAGAATGTTAGAATGAAAGCATGAAGACTGGTTAGGAGGCCATTGTGGTCATCTAGCTGAAAGATGACCCAGCTGATAGCAAATGTGAGGGAGGGAAAGGGTGTCTTAAAATTCAAACACTAAATATACTTACCCAGTATAAAATAAAATTTAACAATAGGATATATTTAAAAAGGGAGTCAGAAAGGATCTGAATTACCCCTTTACTTTCTCTGTACTCACTACTACATAGAACCCTGTTAGAATACCAATGAAGTATCTAGAATGTAAGACACAGAAACCTGGAGATATTTCAGCAGAGTAACACCTCAAAGGTTAAAATGTTTAACGTATGTAGAAGAAATGTTTAGGGAATATGCTTATATAACCCAGAAAAAACTGAAGTATGGTTGGATTCATCCATTAAGAACATTGGTAGATTACTTGTCCAACATGTAATCTGGGTTCAATCTCCAACACTGAAAAAGAAAGTGCATTTTATAGGTTAGGCAAGTACTCTCTCAAACTATGTATGTAACCAAGTGAACTGGAAAGCTTGATGAAAATCCCAGAGATTCTGACTTCCACAGGTCATGGGAAGAGTCTAGCCATTCCTCCTCATATCACACTCCTGCTTCTGATGTAGATAGTACTCAAACTATACCCCTCTAGAGAGATCCTGGGGCAGACACACTGGTGTTAGGGTACTGCCCTCAAAAGAGTGAGGACATGCCAGAGGTCCATGAGTGTGGATAGGGCTGAGGTCATTGGGAGGCATGCTGAATTCTACTGGGATATTAGAGTGCAAGAGAGGAGGAAAAGGGTGGCCAAGAAAGGTTTGAAAAAAATCTGTGAGCGTAGAAAGGCTTTTTAGCACCCAGAAGTCCTAAAAAAACAAACAAAAAACCCCACAGAATTATACCCAGGACTATAACTAACATGCAAATATTGGGTGTCAGAGCTCATTGCTTTGTAAGCTGGTTCCATTCTTCATCCAAAATAAAGAAAGGAGTTTCATGCTCTTTGTTTTTAATGTAATTTAATTAAAACATTTTCTGTCTTATATTTCAAGTTATAAGGACATATAAACATACAGTCACATTTCCTTCTACAAAATGTACCTTTAGGTACCCACATGCCTCAATTTCTGGGACTGTAGTAGCCTAGTTTGTTGAATAACTGGGTGAAAATATTAATGGGAGAAATAAATTGGCATTGCTAAATTACTAGATTTTTCTTATCTAGAGATTTATTTTAAAATGGTATGTTGTCACTTAAGTATGTTTCTGCCTTCAGACAGTATAATGGATTTTAGAAAACCTCTCAAGTAGTTGTGCCTCTTGAGAGTTCATGAAAAGCTTACTTTTTCAAGGAACTTAGCTAGAGATTAAGGAGGATCTTGACCTACCCCAGTCTATCCTAAAAACCACACCTAGACCAGTTTTTCCCTTAGTGAAAGGTCAGTAAATAGAAACTTTTAACTCAATGTGGAGTCTAGTAGTATATTAACACTTTCTTTAGAAGTTTAGCCAGAAATGAACATGGGATGAGAATAATGTTAACCAAAAAGGAAGCTACAAAAAGGGACAAGAACTTTCCAGACCAAAGTATAGCAACAAAGACTGGAGAAATGAACGGCTTAAAAAAAAAAAAGAGCACAGCGATGGCCTATGAAGTTCAGGAAGGTCTATCAAAAGATCCACGTCTTCTGAAATTCAAAATGATTTTATTCTTCTGAAACATATCAAAGGGGAACATGTGACTTCTGTGATGAGAATACCAGGAATAAATCAAAAAAGCAAATTTATATCCTATAAAATCAAACGACCTACTTATATAAAGTGATCAAATCTCTTTAAACTTTAGGATGTGAAATAGTTTAAAATACGAATTATATAACATTCTTCTTCTTCTTCCATAGACTCACTTTACTATTTCAGTTTGTATTCATATTCTTCTCGTTCATTTCTTATTTAAAATGATTTCCTGGACTTACAAACTTAGACTGCAAAAACAGTAAAAAGTAATTTATCCAATGATAGACATCAGAGTGAGGAAAAGGATCTCATCTGCTGTTTTCTCTGTCAATTGATATTTTTACTGGTTTAAATTCTCTTCCTAAAGGAAAAAGGTATTACTTATTAAATGAGATTTAAACAGAGGACCTTAATCCCATTTTCTCTAATCTTCTATAGACAATCAGAGAATCACAAAGAAAAAAAAATCATGGAATGAGAGACAAAACTGTATGGAGCACAGTCATTCCCTGCAAAATACGGCAGAGATGAAAGAACATGAAAGTCAAAGACCTTCAAATTCAACTGTGTGGTATAATTACCTATTTATTTGGCTTCAAATTCTTCATGTTCCGTGAGGACACATAATGGGATTTTCTTGTTTTCTATGCATCAAGCACAGAGCTCAGTACATAGTAAGGCATCAATAAACATTTGCAGAAAGGCTGAATGAATAAATCTCTTTATCTTGCAAATGAGAAAACTCTAGATTAGACAATTTAATCATCTTGTCTTGAGGGCAGAAATTCCAGGTTTTCTAGTCTCACTGGCCAGGCCTCTTGCTGCTCTACACGTTTCCACCCCTGACCTTGGGAAATCCATCCACTCCCCGTTTGTTACCTTGGTCCAGTGGAATTACTACACAGACTATGTGTATTTTCTAAGTGCCTTCAAATATATGGAGATAATACCTATGATCTCCTCATTCTAGGTTATATTTGCAGTCTGTGTTTTTAGTCTGTTCACTATCTTATCACACACCAACAGATGCGGGCATTTGTTCTTAAAGTACAGTATTTATGATGGAAATTTCCAGATGTGTCCTGGCCAGGGCAGAGAACAGTGAGGATATTATTTCTTCTTTCTGGCCCTGTTTTGTGAATACTTTGGGTAGGGCCATGGGAGCACAAATGCTGGCTTCCCTACTGTCTCATTTGTCCGTCCACATGGGCCGCTGTCAGGTTAAGTTTCCTTACTTTCCTCTTTGCAGGTAAATTTCTGACCATGCGTGTAGGTCTATTACTCTAAATCTCATTTGGCTTGTTTCAATCTATTCCTCTGACTTGCATTTCAGAATATCAATTCTGTCATTCTACACATTAGTTGTGCAACCTAGTTTTATAATAGCTGTGATTTTGATAAGTATGCCTGTTATATCTTTATCCAGGAAATTACTGTCATAGGTGGGCAAATACTAATGATAGCTAATACATATAGTATTTACTATGTGCTAGGCACTGTTCTAAGCCTTTAAACTCAATTTATTTGCACTACAAACTCATAAGGTAGATATGATTATTTTCTCACATCTGAGACAGAAACATGGCAGGGTCATACAGCTAGTGAGTAGCATATCTGGAAACCCAGGCAGAAGGACCCAGTCTTTATGCTGCTTCTCATTACTTTTTATACGGACAGCCTTTTAGGCTGGAAGAGATCTGTTTATCAACAATCCTTGGGTAAAACTGTCAAGTCATTCACAAAACATCAAGACTATAATCTCTGAAAACCCAAGTTTCTCTGTCTTGGGGATTCTGCCAAATGCTTTTCTAAACACTAAGCAATATATAACATAGACCTAATGTAATTGTTTAGTATCTCATTTTCCTTGGTGTACCCTCAACCAGGCTATAGCATCCTGGGATTTCAGATCATAATTATATTTCTCCTGTGTCTCCCATAGCACCTACCACATAATGGGCACACAACAGAAATTCATGATTTATCTTTTTTTTTTTGGTACTGGGGATCAAACTTGGGACCTAGTGTTTGCAAAGCAGGCAGCAGACCCACTGAGCTAAATCCGTGGCCCCATGATTTATCTTTGATAGGTGGTAATAAAAGCCAGAGAAATTTCCTCTGACTTTATTTCTGTGGGAAATATAAAGTTTGCCTATTTGCTTATTTATGTAGTGTTTTGAGACAGGGCCTCGATATGTTGTCAGGCTGGGCCTGAATTTACTATGTAATCCAGGCTGGCCTTGAATTTGCAATCCTCCTCCCTCACCTTCCCAAGTACAAGAATTAAGACAATTTAAATAGAGTAGGAAGGTTGGAGGCGGTAGCATACACATATCCTAGCACTCTGGGAGATGGAGGCAAGAGGGTTACAAGTTTGAGCCTTTCATGGGCAACTTATCAAGAGCTGTCTCAAAAAAAAAAAATAGGTTTGGGACACAGCTCAGTGCAAAGGCCCTGGGGTCAATCACCAGTACCATGCCATACACACACACGCACATACATGCACAAGCGTGTGTGCGCAGGCACGCGCATGCGCGCATGCACACACACACACACACACACAGGGGAAGGGGGTGGAGTCACTTTAGCTCTTTGGCTTTGAAATTCTCTATAACAGGGATTTTCTGGCATACACAGAGACAAGGACATAATGGTCAACAGACCTGTTACCATGATGGTTTGACCCTTGGCTACCCAGTCCTGTTCCCTTGCTAACCCCCTTCAAGTCCTTTACATACTTTTGGGGAGGATTCTGCAAGTCTTTGAAGAACACAGCCTGCTCCTCATTCCTATCTGCACAGGAATTAGTGTCCTGCAGAACATGTGTAGCACACATAAGGGGCTTAATAAATGCTTGTTGAAATAAACCCTTTCATAAAACTCCACTTAAGGGTTTTACTATCAGCAACCCTCCATTTAAGGTTGGAAGATAAAATTTAGCCTTCTGGCAAAACAAAACAACAACCCCTAGAGATTTCTCCTATGTGAGACAATAATCCAAAAACAATAACAAAATGACATAGACCACACAATGTGAGAAGACAACAACAAATTAAACAAATATTTATTCAAACTGTATGTTTCAGGGGGAGTTCTTCATAGTCGTTCTTCCTCCAGTTGGCTACCTGCCTATTCCCTACATCAAATAAATCTTCACATTATTATTCCTACCAAGCAGGTGATATTTAAAAATAGTATTAAAGATAAGAATTGGAAATATCAGGTAAAATCAATTTCTTTCTGTTTCTCCCTTTTTCTTTAGATAATCTACAGCACTTTAGTTACTAAAGGCCTCCTAATTGTTCACATGAGAATGAAAACAAGTTTTAGCTTCCCAAAAACTTTTTAAAATTTTTTTGCGCTTTTTTTTTTTTGCCCTTCTTGGCACTTAGAAATCAATTTTTTGTGTGTATGTGTGATTCACATGCTGATTCCAAGCACCTTCCAATTCAATTCCTCTTTTTCTTAACAACTGCTAGTCTGCATAATTTTTCCCAAGGCCAATAAGTAAATAACATATTGCTTACTTCCACATTGGCAGCTATTTCATGAATAATTAACCACCCATACTTTCTATCAGAGATACTTGTATTGCTAGAGTAAAGGTATTTCTTATGTCTAAAACATAAAGTCATAAAACAGGCTTTCACCAGAAAAACGCCCTCATTTATCACATGAAATGCCATGTGGTGTTAACAAGGTTGATACTGTTTGTTTAATATATTTTGCTTTCATAAGGGCTTGAAATGCTTTGTTTTTGCAGCTGTAACCGAGTTAAATTAAGGACTTATCTTCAGCTTTGCTAGTTGAGCATATATAACCAGGAGCTATTAATTATCTGCCTAAGAAGCCTTTGGTCATCTTCCCAGTTTACAGCAACATCCTTGGGGTACTGAGTTACACCTCGAGCACCCAGATTTGATCTCCAAATAATCAATCCTAGCTTCTTGGGAACTGAGAAGAAACTTCTTATTCCGTGCTCCATAACTACCTCTTCCCTGCCACATGTTGATGTCGTTAGTGCACACTTTTTTTTTTAAAGTTGACTAAGAAATTTAAGAGAAAATTTTAGAGCAAAGACTAACTTCAGACATCTACTCTCACACATGAAAAACTGATAAGCACTTTTCTGTTCTTAAAGCACCAGTAATCACTCCCTTTCCCTCTTTCTCTCTTCTCACACTGCTGTTCTGCCTTAGAAGAAGCAGGGGGAGAGCAGGGAATTGCCACGGATAAATTTGTCAAAAGACTGCACTACCATTTTAATTCCCCTCTACCTGCTGTGAATGCCCGGTGGGAAGAAAAAGGGCACGAAGGAAAATAAGGCAAGGGAGAGAAATGGGGTGGGGGGAGTAGGGTGGGGCAAAGAAAAACCAGAGTGCAAATCAAACAAAAATGAAACACACACACACTCAGCCAACCCAAGGGGGTGGGATGCTCCCCCCATCCCAGGTCCTAACAACATACTTCTTTATCAGAGGTTCGTTGTCAATCAATTAGCCCCAACAGAAGGGGCCTGTGAGGTGGGGGTGCCCAAGGAAACAATGGGCCGCCCTGTTGTATTACTATTTAATCACTTTTACTAAATAAATAGAGCAGCCCTGAGGTGCTGTCATGTCAAGGGAATTTATAACAAAAAAAACCTTCATTTTTCATTGGTCATTACTTTTTTCCCTTCAGGACAAGAGAGGGTTATTACTGTAGCCTTAAGTTCCATCTTTGTATTTCTTGCCTTTGATTCCCCCTCGGACCCTGCCACTTTCTGGCACTAATTTGTCAGGCTGAACAAAGAGGGGATTTGTACCTCCTGTAAGGTCTCAATTAGGAATGGCTTCTGCTGTATTATGTGCCATTCAGAGAAGACACAATGCCAGTAATTACAGGAATTTGCACTAAATGGCTGAAGAATTCACAGCAAAACTTTTCCCCCCTTCGGGCTTACCCCTCCCCATCACTGGAGGGGAAGAAAAAGGAAAGCAAAAAGCTCTTAAGGCCAGAGAGATGTAATTACCAACAGCAGTCCCAAGAGGTTAAACAGCAGCCAAAGGAGTAAAACCGGAAAAACTGACAGTGTGAAAATGGTGGAGGAATCCCCTCCGGCTCCCTGTTTTCTCCCTTAGCATGTTTGACTTCAGTTCAGAATCAGGTACACTGCCCCACAGCAGGCCATCCAATTTTACACCCAGATTACAAAACAGTCACACAAGAAACACTTTAAAAGGTGAGCGCAGCATCTTGTCACACCTATAAACAATTCCTGGGGCCCTGTGATTACGGCACTCAATTGCTAGGTTTCTTGATTGCTGGGAAATTACAGGAAAAACATCTGTGTGTGTTAGTGCCAAGAAAACCACGTATCTATTGAGTGTGAATAGGTAGGCACTAACTTTGAACATAAGTTGCTGTCTTTTAATCTAATTTATACAGCATTTATGAATAATCCAGTTTAGAAACCTACAGGCACATATTTCAGAAATATTTTAATAAGCTGATAATTATTTGTTTTAGCATTAATATTTTAACATCAATCCCCACTGCCAAACCTATTTTTTCAGGGTTTTTTTTGGTTTTTTTGAGACAGGGTCTTGCTATGTAGTCTATTGAGTGCTGGCCTTGAACTTATTATGTAGCCCAGGCTGGCCTGGAACTCACAGCATCACCCTGCCTCAGGCTCCCAAGGGCTGGAATTATAGGCATGCACCACCATGCCTGGGTTTGCCAAACATAATTTTTAATTCCAACCAGTAATTTCACTAAAGAAGCACGCTTCACTTTCTGCTACACATGTTCCTCAACAGCTCTAGCACCCTAAGAGTTCCAATTCTTCAATACCATCCCCAGCATGTGCTCCTCCACTCAAGAACCTTCTGTGACTTAGGGGTCAAATAGAAAGTTCAACCTTATCAACTGCTTTTTTGTCAATCAAAAATGATTGTAGATTTGCAATTTCATACAGTTCTACCTGACACCACCTCCGACACTTCTCTAGTGTGGTGTGTTGGCCTCACTTCTGACTCAGTTGCCATTTGACAGTCATTGATGGGATTATTTCATTAAACAACTTGTCTTCCCTAGTAGACTGCAAGTTTCACGAGGGCAGAGACCACGTCTGCTTTTCTACAGCACTAACTTATGTGTCTAAGTGTGTGCAAGTTTCTGGGCAAACAATAAATGACAAAAACTGGAAAAGGTTAAGTTTCACATTTCAGGAAGTAGGGCTAGCAAGTGTAAGACCCTTGGAGGCAGGCATGACCACAGTTAAGTTTTAGGAACAGCAAGACAATGGTTGGAACTTCCTAAGGATGAGCAGCTATGAAACTGGAGAGCAAGTGATGGAGCAAACACACATAATCAAATATAACTATCAAAAGTCCAAGCACATAATAAGAAATACGCAGTTAAGTATTGGCATATATTTTCCAAACCATACCTCAGGCATTTTTGGATGGTTATGTTCTATTTTCTCTGCAAGGACTCTAAATTTTAAAGTAGGATATAGAAAATCCTTCACTTACAGAAAGAATTTAGTGAATTAAAGCCAATTGTAGTATTTTACAGATTTAAAAGCCAACATTCATGGTTCCTCTGAATAGCAACTAAATGATATCATAACAAGAAGCTACTCAGTGTAATCTACTCACCACTGAGCTAAATCCCCGGCCCCAATCTTCTACTTTTAAAGTCTACTCATCCAAAATATTTTTTAAAAAGGTGAACTAAGTAGACATAAAAACTTATAAAGAGCCATACTGCTAAAGCCATGAAACACTGTGAATTAGCTTCTCCTTAAAATAAGACATAAAGCTCAAATTCACCAAAAAACAATGTACTGGAACTTTGGGCATTTTTGGCAGGTAAATGTGGTATCCAACCAGCTTTTTCACTGCATGTGTGTTTTTATAAGGATGCAAAGTTAGACGACACAGGTACAAAAGGCAGAAGCAGCTATAAAATTAACTGTTTGTGAGAAATACAGATCAACTTTTAAAATTCCATCTGCTATAATAATCTGTGATATAATGAACAGCCTCCCAAGTAATTTAAAAAACAGAGGTTTCCTTAAGTTTTTATTTTTCCTTTTTCTTTTGAGACTCTGCCCCCTACAGGAGATAAAGTATTCCTACTTGAAGCAGGAAACCAATTCTCCGCACACCAACCAGTATTAAGAATGAAAAGCAGGTAGACAGGCTACATGAATTACAGAGCAACCCAATATAGTACTCTCTCATGGAAGAGGAGGTATTTAAACAAAATAGATTTGTATTTTCTTTGGAATGTGTCGTACTATACAAATTAACATTTTCCCCACTCCAAATCAGAAATCTATGTGTGCCCCATTAGAGAGAGCTCCAGATCAAAGCATGAAGGTAAAAGCTACAAAAAGCAAAGCAAAGGAGTTTCGGACACGTTACTTCTGTCCCCTGGGTTCCCTTCTGTTACCCTTCCCCAGCCTGTCCTCCAAGCAGACAAATACAGTGAGCACCAAATTTAGCAAAGGGAGGAATCCTACCACAAGGAACCATCAGCAGCTGCCAGAAAGCTCTCTTCTTGCCCCTTGTATAATACTTTTTCTCTTCTTTTCTACTTAGCTTCCTTCTCCCGGCCTCTTTTTAGCTCTCTTTGTCTTTTTCCTGTTTTCAATTCTCTGACTGCTGGAAACAGCAGCCTTGCCCTACCTACCCTCTGAGTGCTAAGAACACTGTAATTTTGTTTCTTGGTGGAGTGTGCACTGTCCAGGTTGAGAAGGAGGTGAATTAGGTGACAATCCCTGTATGGCACCTGAGGCTTTTCTTCACACTTTTGGTATAATGTTGCCTGATTCAGGTACTCCAGTGTCCACCTTGAAAACTCAGTTTCTGGGCAAATGATAAATGTTTTCCCTTATTCCAAAACGTAACAGATTTGTTAATCCTATCAGAAATCTAATGCCATAGAAGTATATTGTAATTTCAGAGTTAGCAGTTAACAAATTATATTGAATGCCTGAACTTTGAAACATAATACATGTACCAGTATAAGAAGACACTGGAATGCCAAAAATGTTTAAACTGTGCCAAAATGAGTGTGTCCTTATTTCAAAACCATTTTCTAAAAGTAGCTGTCTAACTTGACACAAGGACTGTCACACTCATAACTATATTCTGGCAACCCGCTATGGTTTAACTGGCTCTTTTCTCTAAACAAGCTTTGCAGATTTCTGCTCAATAGTCACTGAGGCCCTGAGGGCAAAGCAAGAGTGATTCACATAATCCTTCCCTTTAAGTAAATTATTTTTCAATAGAAAAAGTCATCATCATAACTAACCTAAATTTAGAATGTGGTTTTTCACCACCATCTGGCTTTTTTCAATGCAGGAGAAAGAATAAAACAAAACTTTGTGTTGGCTGAGGCTGTGCTTCTTGTTCTTTTTGTTTGTTTGTTTTTTGGTACTGGGGATCAAACTTAGGACCCTGCACTTGTGAGGCAGGCGGTGGAACCACTGAGCTATACGCCCTGCCCTTTTTGTTCATTTCTAAACAATATACTTAAGTCTGATACATTTGAATTAAAACCTTCCCAATCAGGTTTTAAAACTATCTTTATGGCAAAAAATTTATTGTCCCAAATTGTGGGGTTCAGTGAAAGGAAAATAATTTTGATTTAGTTTATTGTAGATATAGATCTGGTGTAGTAATTTTTTTCTATTTTACTGCTTGGAGGAAGGTAGGAAGAATGGAGAGTAGAGAGGAAAGAAGCAGCAATAAGGTTTTCAGACATAATAAGATTACTGCTCCTGAACTTTGTGTCTCACCCTTACACAGCAGTCCCAGAAACTCTGCACTTCCTGGTGATGAGACACAGGCCCATGGAGACCCAGGAGTCGCTTGAAAAATAATTCTCCACTGTTCTTTTAGCCACCTGCACACTTTCTGTCAATGCTGACTTTCTAGATTCCACCTTAACAGGACTTGACAAGGTCATGATCAACAGCAGCTATCGACTACCAGCATTTGCCTTTCCTGAGGAGTGTTAGCAGTCAGCTTTGGACCCAGTTGTATCTCAACACAGTCCCAGGACAGGAAATGGACTCACAGATAATTTAGGAAGTCCAAATTCCAGTTGGCTTAGGCCTTAGCCAAATCATTTTGATTCAGTAAGAAGTATCATATCTACTTCTATTTACTTTACCAATATGGTATGAGCGGTGTTAAGTAGGGACAGATTTTTTTAATATAACAAACACATTGGAGGAGAGATGCTTTTTGTAAACAGAGTTTCTAAGACTCTTAGTGAGGTAATTTAAAAAGTGAATTCCAATTATGGTATTCAGGATTTCTCTTTAATGAGCTTTATGCTGAAAACTTGCTCCATACCTGCACATTTGAAACTTTGAGCAGTGAGTCCTCGCTCCAAAGACAAAGTTGTCAGGATGCTCAGGAAGCTGGTGGTCACGGACTGACGTTTGTTCTTTCTGAGTTCGTGCCCACCCATCTGATCCTTGGGTTTACTCCTCAGTGTGACTTGCAGGTTTTGCTCTGAACTCCTCGCTGCATTGGCAGCTGTCTTCAGAGCCTCCATCCACTCCTGAGCTCTCTGGCGGGTCTCAGCTCGGAGGCGGAGGACATCCTGGGGAAAAATGACTTGAAAGCAAGAGTCACAGCCATCCAGGTGGTCTATCTGGACAGCCAGACACACATCTACGTTATAGCTCAACAAGGGATCCTCATCTAGCTTGCCAGGCTGAAAGGCCATAAGGTAGGCTTTGCTTAGCACAAACATAAATGCCTTCCAGTTATTCTGGACAGTCAGTCGGTAGAGTGTGCCTGATTTGAGGATGTTTTGGTACTGCTTGGAGCTATCCAAGACAGGGGATGGTGGTAGCAGCCCATTGGCTTTCTTCTGTAAACAATGATTCTGCGTACAGTCAAC
This sequence comes from Heterocephalus glaber, assembly GCF_000247695.1. The sequence continues at coordinate 8,021,637 of NW_004624765.1, read as the reverse complement.
ATGATGGCTGAGCCCTGGTGAGTTTGCCAGCTCATCCTGCCGTCCTACGTAACCAGGCACAGCAGTGTGCACGACCTCCCAGAGCTTTTGCCCCCAGTCCAAAGCCTCCCACGGCGACTCTGCCTTTAGCTGCAGCTGAGTGTTGTCACAGAGGACAGTATCCACCATCCTGGCCTCAAGGTGACCCAAGACAGATATGCTCTGGAAGTGTGAAAGCTGGTACGTGGCACAGAGGTTTTGATTCCCACTGCTGTCAAGACTGTAGAAGTATAAGTTATAGGGTGAGAGTTCTGCGTAACAGCTTTGCCAATAACTGTCGTGGTCCTTCCTAATCTCCAGGTAACCCTTCTTCAGAATGTTTGGGAATGTTTGTTTATGTTCTAAAAAAAAAAAAAAAAGAAGAAGCAAAGTATTAATTACTTATGAGAGGGCAGATGCAAGAAACCAATCAGAGCAGAGGTTGACATCTTTCTGGTTCAAACCAAACAAAATAGAAGTAGTAAAATTCCAAGATGGTACCTAATCGGCAAGATGTAGCTAAGGAAAAATCTCCCAGCTAAAAAACTGAACTGGAGTGATGGTGAATATGTGCAAGAGTAAGTATGGGGTGTGCAAGGTCAACATGACTAGTGGATGTCTGTGCAAAAAAAGAAATACTGAATACCTATGAGTAGGTATGCCCTGTGGATCTAGGACCCAATCACACTTTGCCAGGATTTCTTTCTTCTAAGTAACATTCTGCAGAGCACTGAATATACAAAAGAGAAGGCTCCTTCTGCCCCATGACATAATTCCCTGCCAAGTTCTTTCCTTAGGTTGGTGAAGCTAGAAAGAGTCAGTGAAAAAGAGCATGAAATAGGTTGCTCACAAACTGGTTTCTCAGACAGGCACATAAGAACCTGGAGCCAGTTCATGAGCCTTTGTCTAGTAACTAGGATTGCTCCCACCAGCTCACTGTTTAAATGGCAGTTTTCTCTCTGAGCCTGAATGGGCTTAGTATACTATTCCCTTAGCTTATAATGCTCCTTCCTTCTTCAACCACTGACTGCATATTTACCTTCCTCCAGAAAGTATGTCTGTCCCAAATCCCCCAGCCGCACCCACACCTCACCTGTATACATATATCCCTGAGTCAATATCAGGTATCCCAACTATATTATTCCTCTATCATAGGCTCTTATCAGACTGCATTATAGTAGTTTATTTAAATGTCCAAACAAGTTTTGAAGTTAGTTTTAAAAAGTCAATCTTTTCCATAGAACAGTAAGCTTTCTTTACATCTATAATGTCATAGCACATAGTATAGTGCCTGATGTATAATAGGTGCTTTAAAAGTACTTGTTAAATTAGAAATAAAGCTCCTAACACAATGTTCAACACATAGTAGGTATAATTCCCTTCCCGTTTCACAAGTTTATCTAGTCATGCCATCTTTAATCCACAATGAGCTATGACATATGTCAGTTTAGGTTTTTTGTTTTTTGGAATTAAACCCAGGCCCTCTGTACTAAGCTACATCCCAAGCCCATCCATCCTTCTACCTATCTTTTTTAAAATTTTGAGACATGGTCTCACTAAATTGCTACTTTGCTCAAGCTGGGTGCAAACTTGTGAACCTCCTGCCTTAGCCTCTCAGAATGCTGGGATTACAGGCCTGTATCTCCAGACCCAACTCTAGTTTAGTATTTTAATAAAATGGGACTATCGCTTGAGAGACCTCCTGAGATTATCAGATATGAAAATGATATCCATGCAGAAGTGAACACTCTTCCCTGGTAGAGATTTTTCTTTCTGAGATGTTTGTCAATGTCTTTGCTGACATACATTGGAGATAGTCAAAAACTAATAAAGTCATTCCCTAAACAAGACAAATCACACTCCTAGAGGGCAGGATTTTTGCTTTTGGCTACAGAAAAAAAAAAAAAGAATAAGATTTCAATCTTAAAATAGCAAGCGAAGAGAAAAGGAGAGAAATGAGGCAGAGAAAAAGCCTATTTTACCGGCTTTCCATCTCTAGTCCTGATATTCATTAGTATTTCCGTGGTAACTCAAAAGCCATTAATTTCTTGCAACCCACACTAATCCTTTTGTAAAAAGAGATAATGGATGCCTATTCTCAGTTATCTTTCTCTCTGACAATGCAGTAGAGAGGCAGTGCTGTTAGACACCCTTGCTGCCGCCTCTCCACTTCTCATTTCCGTCAGGACGGATGACAGCTCAGCCTTCTCCATAATAGGGCTTATAAAGGTTTATGACCATGTGCCCTTTCCTGGTCCCTCCTGTGACACAGCAGCTCAGCTATAATTCCCTGAGTAAAAGAAAAAACATCTCTCTTGCTTTTAGAAATTTTGTCTTCTCTTACTTCCCCGAGAGCTTTTTACAGCAACTACCATGAGTTAGAAGTCTCATTTATTTATTTTTCTAGCACTGGGGATTGAACCCAGGACCTTAGCACTGAACACTAACCTACATCCAGTCTTTTTTTTTTTTTTTTAATTTTGGGATAGGATCTGCCAAGTCACTGTTATGGCTTGTGTCTAAATTTCCTCCCAAAGCCTCATGTTGTCATAAGTGGGGCTTTTTCAGAGGTGGCTGGATCTAGAGTATGAAATTGATTCATGATGCAATGCTAGGATTAAGGGGGCTAGGATTAAGGGTGTGAGTGCTATCTGTCCTAAGGGCAGGTAGCCTGGGTACAATATTAGGGACAGAAAGAGGCTTGCTGCTAGTTACTTGTAGTTTGTGGCTTGCTTGTTTGCTTTGTTACTTTTTGCCCACCATGAACTGTCTCTCCTCTGCAATGCCTGTCTGCCATGCCAGCCTGCCTTGGAGCCAGCCAATTATGGACTGAAACCTCTACAAACTTTGAGCCAAATAAACCTTTCCTCCTTTAACTTTGGGTACTGAGTATTTTCTCTCAGCAATGAGAAAAAGTAACTAACACAGTCACTAAATCGCCCAGGCAAGGTTTAAACTTGCAATCCTCCTGCTTCAGCACCCCGAAGTGCTGGGATCACAGCTATGTACTACCCTGTCCAGCCAGATGTCTATCTTTTAATTAAGCCTCAAACACAGCAGCAAACCTGACCAAAACCTCACTTATTTGAGGTAGAGATGTAGCTCAGTGGGAGAGCATTTGCCTAGTATGCCAGAGGCCCTGAATTTGATCTTCAGAAAGGCAAAAACAAAAAACAAACAAAAAAACTCCCAACAGTAACAAAAACACAACACTTCTTTCTGATTGTGTAAGTTAGGGTATGGATGTCAGTTTGGGTAGAGGGAGCAAAAAGTCCTGCTAGGGAATCTCCAGAGTAATAAGGCTAAAGGATACACTGGGTTCCAATATTCTTTTCCCACTCAATAAGCAACATTTCTTATTTCTGTCCCCCACCTCAGCTTCAGTGCTCTGTAGATGCGGTGTTGAACCGAGACAGGAAAGAAAGCATGTTAAACATATGAAGTGGCCTATTCTTAGAGTATATAATTTGTAATGGAAGAAAGCAAAGTTGATCAGGAAATTATACTCTAGGGTGGCTATAAATAGAGTTACATCAAATTCTTTTAATATTTCCTGTGTGAAGTAATGAGAAGAGGGCTGAAGAATGACCATTTCTCTCTAAGCTTCACCAATTGCTACTACTGGATCTGAAGTTTTTAATATTTTTGCTACTAACAAATCAAAGCTATATATTTAAATCTAAATTTTCATTAATTTGCCATAGATTACAGTTTTGTTTCCCTAGACCATATCATTTTAATTCATTTAATAACTCTACATATATCCTTGTAAAGTGTTCAATTTCACAAATGAATAATATAATCTTAATCTTAAATTATATTAGTGATTCAGGATCACTAAGATTTTCACCACTGTGCAAGTGAAAATAGAAAAAAATGATCAAAATGAATCATTGTACCTATGAATCTCACAATGAAACCACAAGACAAATTCCTCATGAAAACAACCCCCCCCCCACACACACACACAAAAACCACCTTGAAACTCTCCATTTCCTCACTGGGCTAGTACATTTCCCACATTAGCTAGTGCAAAAACCTGGTTCAGGTCCTTCTTGGTGGAGATTGCTTTTCTCTCTCCTTGTCCTCACAGTCCCCAGTGAAGGAGTTTCAGGACAAGAACTGCTACTGACTAAAGAGTAAGAAGGGGAGGTTTCCCTGTCAAGCACCTGATTCACTTCTGTACTGCCAGCCCACCAAAGTTCCTCTTTTGACATTACTTTCTCAGTTCTCAGAAACAGTTCCATGCTCCTGACCACCATCTTCATCAAGGTCTAGTCCACTGTTACTAGTCTGAGCTTTCTGGTCTCTCGTAGTCCTTCCCATGTCCTTATGCCAGACACTTCACAAATTCCAAGGAGACATAGTAAAGTCCATACTCATTAGCTTGGCCTTAAATATCTCATTATGGAAAACTCCAAATACTCTAAAGGATGTAGAAGAGTAAAACAAACACTGTGTATTCATTGCTCAGCTTCAAAAACCAGCAAGGTTCTGTCATTCTTGTTTCATCTCTCCCACTTCTTTCGGCTCTTTTGTTTTTTGTCTTTTGCTGGAATGTGTGAAGAAAAATCATAGATGTTTTATCATTTCACCTGTAAATACTTCAGAGAATATCTCTATTAACAGATTAGAACTTCAAAATCTACACATGGTACTACTTTCACCTATACCCCAAATTAGCAATTCCTTATATAATACTCAGTCTATTTCTAATTTTCCCAGATTAGCTCATCAAAACATTTTTGTGTGTGTATGTGTGGTACTGGGGATCGAACTTGGGACCTTGCGCTTGCCAGGCAGGCACAGTGCCACTGAGTTACATCCCCAGCCCTAAAACATTTCTTTAATACAGATGATTTGTTCAAGTTAGGTTTACATGGCAGGCATGGTGATGCATGCATGTAATCCCAGCACTCCAGGAGGCTGTGAAAAGAGGATCACAAGTTTGAGCCCACTCTGAGTAACTTAGTGACTTAGCAAGACCCTGTCTCAAAATAAAAATTGGCTGGGGATATAGATCAGTATGAAGGCCCTAAGGCCAATCTTCAGATTGAACAAAGAAAAAAAAGAAAAAAATTTTTTTGAGATAGGGTCTTGCTATGTAGTTCAGGCTGGCCTTGAACTCACTATGGAGCCCAGGCTGGCCTCCAACTCAGGGCAATCCTTCTGCCTCAGCTTCTTGAGTGCTGGGATTACAGGTGTTTGCCACCATGCCTGACAAGTTATTTAAATTATTTAAAAAATAACTTAAGTTTACACATTGATTGGTTGGTATGGCTTTTAAGTCTCTTTAAATCTATAACATTTCCCTTTTCCTCTTTTTTTCATGCCATGTATTATTCAATCATTCATTTCTTTATTTTGGGTGCCAAGGACCTAATCCAGGGCCTAATGCTTGCTAAGGTAATGCTCTACCACTGAGCTATACCCTCAGATCCATGCATGTATTTATTGAAGAAACTGGTTCATTTGTCCTGTAGAATTTCCAACAATCTGGACGGTCAAGTGTATCTTTATAGTATTATTAAATGTCCCTCCATTTCTCATGGTTTCAATCAACTACTGCTTGATCTCAAGATTTATTGTTTTTACCTGATTGTCCTTTTCTATTGCTCACTCCTTCCCAACCTTAGCACCTTTTGTCTCCCAATCTCCCTGCCTGGATTGCCCCTTGTCCTTGCTGGTCTATGTTCTCTTCATGCCTGAGGACTTGTGTAGCATCTCACCTACTCTGAAACCTCTCTTCCTCTCTTCTGAGCACAGCCTTGCTCCTCAGAGCCCCATAACTCTACTGTCTATACCTTTCTGAGCATTCACCATTTTTATCTAACATTTCAAAAGCTCTTTCACATTCATCATGTATTTATTACATTTTATAATAAAATTATTCCAAAAATCAGTAAGGAATATAAAAAAAAAAAAAAAAGTCTTTTGCCTTCACATGCCAGCACCCACAATCCTCCTGCTCAGACTGAATACTGTGGTACAAGCCTTTTAGGCATTTTCTATAAATATGTATTAAGAAATAATCAGATGTGTTCAAATATATTAGCATATATATTATTGAGTCACTATGTGCTTTCATCTTGGTATTTTATGCCTTTCTCAAAAAAAAAAAAAAATGACCTAGATCACAATAAATGAAATCTAGTTTACCGAGAAAATCTGATGACCTGACTCAGCACAATGAATGACCCTGTAAGAATAGAATTCTGAAGATCTGGTAATAGCTGGGATGGAAGACAAAGAGGACATTTCAGTATTTTCAAAGAGCTCAATAGCTCTCATGGTACCAACAATCCTAAACTAAAATTATACACGACAATTTAAAGGAAACACTTAAATTCTGTTAACAAGAGTAATAAATATGAAAGGAAGCCAAAATGGAGAGGATGGAGTACTCATAATACGATAGTACAGCACTCCATTCAATATAGGCTCGGCAGAATTGCCTCTCAGTCAAAGCTCAGCAGATATATTACACTTCTTTCACTCTTGGTCATCTTCTCGTTTTTTGTTTGTTTGTTTTTTGATTTTTTGAGACAGGGTCCCTCTATGTAGTTCAGGCTGGCCTTGAACTCATTATGTAGCCCAGGCTGACCTCGAACCCACAGTGATCCTCCTGCGTCAGTCTCCCAGCGTACTGGGATTACCCACCACACCTGGCAATCTTCTCAGTTTCGTCACAGGTTATCTAACACATAGCTGGTTACAAGGACAGATGATTGTGGGAACAGAAAATCAAGGAAACACGATTTATAACAGTTACATGGGCTCAAAGACAAGGCAACAAAGAAATCTGACACACATCTACTGAGTACCAACTATGTGGAAAGCAGGGCTCTAAGCTTTTTGGAGACATAAAAATGATAGAAGTTCTTAAGGTGCTTAGAAGTTTGGTTGTCATCAATGATGCCAATATGACACTTCTACAACAATATAAATTGATTAGCTCAAGAGAGAAACCACAATGTCACTTCAGAACAAAGACATTCCTTCAAATTGGCATTTCTTCACTTATGGCTAATGCCAATTACCTGTACTCAGCTGTTACTATCTTCTGATTTTTAGGCCTCAGCTCCAACTTCCTGGACTACAATGCCATTTGGCCCAACCCTTACCTCGTGGGTCTAGCCCAGGTTCCAGCTGCAACACGCTGACAGCCCAGAGCCTGGGAGATGTGGTCAGACTTCCTCAGGAACACAGGGCTTCCTGAGAGCCATCCAGCCACCACCAGCCCACTCCTTGCTCCAGAACTACATGCTTCTCTGGGGGCTAGTTACAGCCTTTCGGCCTCAAGACTCCACTCTAGGCATGACTCTAAGTCCAGGGGACTCCTGGGCTTCATCTCTTTAAGACTGTCCTACTTTCAGCTCCCTATGCCCTTGGCCTAAATGCAGTGGTGGTGAACCTTTTAGAGCTTTCAATGATAACAGAGAGCCGGCTATGGCACATGTGCCATAGGTTCGCCAACACTGGCCTAGAGTAACAGCCCTTCTGGCACTGTCTGAAGCAGACACAGAGGGCAACTTTCATTGACTGCTATTATCAACCTGGAACTCTATACTGAGAAAGATGCTAAGGCTGAGTGGAAAAGAACGCAAGATATTACTGAGTTGGGTAAAAATGTTATGTATTTGCCCTCTGTGTTTAGGATCTCTATTAACACAGCTCCTGGCTCTCTGATTCCAGAATCCAATCCTCTCTTCCACAGTAGTAACACCCTAGACTTTTTAGAACTCTTCTAATAAGGTACTTGTCATTACCTGGGCATTCTTCTCACTCCCGCTCACCCACCTTCCATTTGAACCTCATGAGGCCTTCAAGTACAAAATCCTTCCACTTCACCCCTCGAAGTGCCATCCCTACATCACTAGTCTCTTTCTTTCTCTAGACTATGTTCAGTTGTTATAATTTGCTTTCTCCTATTTCCCGAGTTTAATCACCATTGTGGATTGGCACTCTCCTTTGTATTTTCTACTTAAGCCTAACATTCTTAAGATACAGAAATGCTAACCCAGGCAAATATGGATTCATAGTGCTCAACTTCTTTCATATTTTTACTCCTGATAATTCATTCTTTGACTCATTTCAACAGATGCCAAACACAATCCATGAAACAATTTTTCTGTACTGTCTTAACTTTCCAAAATCTAAATCCCACCACCTCTTTGTGCACTGCAGGATGCCCCTTTACATATGCTACATTTGGCTTCACTTGATCATCATACTAACCAATGTCCTATGGAAGAGCCACAGAGATTAGTGGTTAAGGCCATAAAGTTGCTGAAGCAATATCCTAGGTTCAAATCCCTATTTTTCCCTCATTGGCTGTGTGACCATGGGCAAATTACTTAACCTGAGTCTCACTTTCCCCTTGAAAGTGAGGCTATATTAGCAGTGCCTACCTCCTTGTATTAATGTGCAGAAGAAATGAGTAATTCTTAGAATTTTAGACTTTTAATCTCAAAAGAAGAAACTTTCTTTTTGTATGAGACAAACTTTTAATATTAGCTAGTTAAGAAAACCATACATGAGTCACTGTAGGCAAAACATGGGCACAAAGTGAGACACTCATCAACCCAAAAGGCACCAGTAAAAGAAATTAACACTTAGACTAAGCCTGCTGTATTAACACAAAATAAAGTCACCATTCCATAAAAATGATTAGCAAAATGATACCATGAGAGTACCTGAAGAAAAGCCATGCACAGCCAAAGAAAAAAAATGCAAAGAGTGTATGACAAGGGACATACAACTACATCCAGGTAAATGGCTGCTTTAACAGCATGTGATAACAAAAGGTGGTCTCTTATAGAGGGTGTTGCACTGTATGGGTTTTGCTGATTAAAATAGGAAAAAGAAAAAGATTCAGCCCCTCCCCGAAGTTCATGTACAATGTAGTGGTACAGCCCTTGTTACAAGCAGATTTATTTAGGCATAATGATTACTTTGTCAATAAGAAATGCCTTATCTCCTTACTAAAGTTGAACTTTCCACATCTACTCTGTCCCAAATTCTACTCTACTTCTCCAGAACCCCTTCCCCTGAAACATCTTAAAACTCTCCTTCTGCTAACCTCTTTTCCTCCATCTTCCAATATCCTAGGGTTTACTGTGTCTAGTGGAAAATCATTCACTCAATCCTACCTCTCCTATGGTAATCTGTCTCCCTTCAGATCCAAGATTACTATGACTGCACTTCCTGCTTCACACAATCTGACCTCTAAATATTGCTCTGACCTCCTCTCGCATTCCTTTTCCAGCCACAATCCTCTCTTCTGTTCCTTCAACAAGCCTTGTCCAGGCTGGCTTCAAGGCCTCTCATGTTGCTATACCTCCATCTGGAACTTTCTACCACATTCCATCATCTTTCTTGCCTCCCTCTCAGTTCAACTCAAAATGGTTATCCTCAGTGAGGCCATGCCTTACCACTCAAGTAAAAGAGCCCCTCTCTGCCACTCACTTTGCTCTTATTTTCCCCAAAGACTTCTTTCCTTCTCTTGTGGGCAGGGACTTGATCTCTCTCCCACCCCTTGTATACCAGTGGTTGGATCTATAAATATTTGTTGAGTGTATTAGCAAAGGTCTACGCTAGAATCTGTGGAGATGCCAAATGAATTAGACACTGATCCTGTGAACAGAGTTTATACATAGCTCAGCAGAGTAGAAAAAGACAGGTCTCAAAGTATGTGCAGTATGAGACATGAAGTCCTCAGAGCCTTCTAACAAGCACAGCTGAAGGGCTTAGATGCTCAGAGAAGAGAGGACTTTCTGCCAGGGAAGTTCTTGAGAGTCTTGAAGAGGGGTAGTGTTCAAGATAGACTTTGAAGAGAGGATGGGATTGGTGATTCTGGGAAAAGGGCATTGCAAGTGGCAGGCCTTTACCTTTCCTTCATCAGTTTATACTCTTTCCCCAGTTAAAGCCCTTCCTTTCCTTTTCACAAGTCCAACTTCTTCATGGCCACAGTCACCCTAATCTGAGTTCTCCTCACCTCATGTCATGATGACTGACAAGAGAGCCTCTTGATTGGTTTCCATCCCCTTAATTCTTTCCACTACCACCTCATCCCACATATTCTTGGAGCCTGAGGAGATTCAGCAAACAGCATTCCTTCTCCTCACTCAAGTTTTGAACCAACTGAGATTGACAGAGAAAGGAAAACATCAGCCAGTTGGAGGAGGCCACTTAGGTGTGTCACAACAAGCTGAACCCCAGGATTATACTGACTTACCTCTGAGTCACAAGCAGCCCCAGATAGCTCCAGGCCTCCCCTCCTGGGGGCTGTACGTGAAGGGCTGATGGCACACAGGATCAGATCTAGAGTTGTTGACCAGAATCATGCTTCTTGTGAGAAGCTCAGTTACATGGTTCCTCTCCTAAATAGTTGCCAGTAAGTCACTCCTCTTTCCCAGGGGTGGAGCAGAAAAAAGGAAGAAGAGAGGCCCACTAACAGTGCTATTCTTTTTTTTTTTTTTTTGTGCCAGGGATCGAACTCAGGACCTTGTGCTTGCAAGGCGGCACCACTGAGCTAAATCCCCAGCCCAGGAGAACATATTTAATTAATCTTAGATTTTTGTTCTTGTTACAGACATGGGAGACAAGTGAACTTAACAAGATTTGCATTAATTATGACACTGCCACAAATGCTCATAGCAAAGAACATGAAGAGAAAAATAACATGGGGACCAATGTATTATACATTTTAGACATGCTGCACAGACCCTAGCACAGTGCTGGCCAGCATAGTGCAGAGATGTTATCCCACAGGTATTTCTTAATAAATTTATTCTATCAGAAAGGAACTAGGATCAATATTCGTTCTATCTACTTTGGAGACTTTTATTTAAAGGTAAAAACAGGGTATCTCAGTTTACCCTTCTAGGGGAAAAGGCAAATTATCTGCATAGCCTCTAGTAGAAAGAGACCTGTAATACATCTAGCTACACCTTAGATAGATGTACCAACCAAGGGATGTTTTCTGTCTGCATAAAGATGCTGTGGACAACAGTGATCACAGTAGGTACAGTCTTGGTCAATTTCTCTTCTCCAGTATGAACCTGATCAGGAGATCATAGACCCAGCTTAAAAGCAGAAGCTTTCACCTTCTGTGACAAGGGAAACCCTGGCCATTGTAGAATTTTTTGAGCCAGTAAGCAATTCCAACCACCAGCTTTCAAACCATGCTTACTCTCCCATGGCAAGCATTTTGCTCCATTTTCCTAATCTAGAGGAATTAAATACAAAAGAATCTCTCAGAGTGCCAGATTTTAAGATAAATGGAATTCTATTACTAAACCTTTGTAAAACCTGCAAAATGATAGAAACTTAAGAGGTAAAGGGATGCTAAAAATTCCACCAGCCCAGCCCCATCTGAGACAGAGACTGTCCAGTTGCCTTCAAGAAAAACCCAATTTAGTTCAGGTTTGGTTTTCATAGGCTCAAGGGACAGGATGACTCTCCCCTGCCCCACAGAAAAAATGATAATTTGTTTAAACCAATCACAATAATCTTATTTTCCTTTGCCAGAGAATGTCATAAGGATGGGCATTCAATTTAGTTCTGGCACTGAGAGGACACTGTTGGGAGCCATCAGAAAGAAACCCAGAGGAGATGTCCTGCTTCCCTTTCCTAACTTTGGCTGTTGACATAAAAATAAGAGTCTTGGCTGCTGTAGCCACTTTGTATCAATGAAGAGAGAGAAGAGACATCACCAACATTCTGAGGATAGCAGAGAAAAAAGTTAGGAATCCCCCAGTCCTTGTTGACCCTGGGACCATCCATCTCTAGGATTCTTGTTAAATGTTTACTGCATATAATACTTATTCACTAAGTGTTCAATAGCTATCTACTAGGCAGATGAAAAAAATACAATGATAAGAGTCTTACTATTTATGTCATTCTGGATTATTATATTATTTTCTTCTAAAAGCATTCTAAACTCATTTCATAGACTTGGAAAGAGATTCCAGGAAGCAGAATGACTTAGCCAAAGTTAAACCACAAAGTGGGCAACTTGATAGTGGAAGTCCAATGTCCAGACTTTTCAATCTAGTTCAAACTGTGTTTTACTGATGGTGGAAGAAATGAGTCCTAAACACTGTTGCTTGAGAGGCAGTCTAGCAGGGCGGTCATATGCGTCTCTGGAGTTGGGCCTGGCTTGGAATCCTACTCCAACAACATACTTGCTGTATGGCCTTGAGTGAGTTCAACTCTCAAAGCCTGCGCTTCCTCATTTGTAGAATCAGGACCACATCACCTGTTACATTAAACTGCTATGAAAATGAAATAAGATAATGAATCAATACTTACAGGGCTGAATGCAAAGATAACTCTCATTAAATGACAACAGTTACTGAGAGTACTGAGGGGGTGTGTCTAGACTGGTTCTCATTAAATAGCTCAAATTGGCCTTGAACTCATCCTCTTCCTCAGCTTCCCATGTGCTAGGATTATAGGCATGTGCTGCCTTGCCCAGCTTCTTACTGAGAGCATTAAGAACAAACTGGATTCAACTCAATACAACTACAGGTAAGGACAAAATAAACAGAAGCCATTTCCATTTTGTAAAAAACAAAGCTATTCTGTCTTGCCGGCCATGATGGTACATGCCTGCAATCCTAGCACTAAGGAGTTTGAGGCAGGAAGATCGCCATGAGTTTCAGACCATAGTGAATTCAAAGCCAGCCTGAACTACATAGTGAGACCCTGTCTCAAAAGCAAAAACAACAAAAAAAACCTAAACCAAACCAAAAATGCTATTCTGTCTTAATTTTCTAAGCAACAATACATAGACTTCAACCTTCCACACTTGGTACAGTGCAAAGTATTCTACAATATGGTTCACATCTTCAAAGGACTTTCAATCTACTGGGGGAGATGGATGGATAAGGAATTATCTATAATGTACAATAAAATAAAATGTGCTTGGGAAATGTAAAGTGAAAGAAAAAGATATTGAGAAAAATTAGAAAGGTCTCAAAGAGGATGTGGCATTTGAATAAGTCCTTGAGAGATAATAGAGGATCTCTGAACGTGAAACGGGCAGGCAAAGTATACTGGGATGAAGAGAGCATGAGCAAAAACCCAAGAACTTGAAAGCACATGGCAAATTCAATACAGCAAAATATCAGGTGGAGGACAGTGTGAGTGGTGAGGTTGGGAAGACACTTGAGTGGTTTTTTAAAGTTTACACTTGATTGTGTAAGTAATGGGGAACCATTGTTCATGTTTGGAACAGAGTGGAATGAAGAGATTTGTGTTTTAGGAGGATAACTCTAGAAGTTGGTAAAATTAATAACCATAGTTTTCCTTAACCTAAATAAACAAACAAATGAACCACAAAGAACATCAGACCATTTTCCCAGCCCCCATACAGTACAGAAATGTTAAGAACTGGAGTGCAGGCTGTTAGTGTGCCATACGGGTTTTCCAAATAGCTGCCACTGAGCAACTTTCAATAATGTAACCAATGGAAACTATATGACCACATAAAATCAACTTTTTGGTACCTATTTTAGCAACTTCTTTGAACTGACTAATCGTGTTGAAAGGTGAATCATGAATTCAACAAGAGATCATGTCCTGGTGACCTCACTTATTCTAAGCTCTCAGGACTATTCCCACCTCTCCTGGCTGCAAGGCTTTTGAAGAATATCATAATTGAAAACACAGTCATTTTAGTGTAAGTCCCAAACTTGGCTTTTTAAGTCAAAGATGGGAAAAAAAGGAAGCGAAAGAGCAACATAAAACCCAGAATAAAGAACCTATACTGTCATGGTTTTCCTATCCCTAAAGAAAATCTCTGCTTGAGACCATCTCCTAAAGTACTTAGAACAAGAAGACACAAGCACAGGAACAGTGCCAGGTCACCACAGAGTAAAACCGATAGACACAAAAGCCCAGCTGACCACTGCCCTTGCCAAGCACATAAAAATGTGAATACAGTCAGGGAGAGAAAAGTAAGATTCTGGAAGTTTACTGAGTTTCAGAATTCTATAATTAATCCAAAAGATTTTTTTTTACAGATTTTGATTTTAAACATTGCCACTGCAGTTCATATAAAAGTAGAGTTACAAGGTACACAATCTTTCAGTGTTAAAATAATTTTAACAATACCTACACTTCCATCATGACCTTTCATTATGGATCTGACTATAGTAATTAGCACCCACACAACCATGAGTCAGGGTCAGTTCAAATACTCGAATAATATGACTTTAGAGATGGGAGGGATGGGAGAGATAATTGACATTTACAAATGGAAGGCAATAAACTATAAGTGATTTTTCCAAACCTATGAGTAAATTAGGAGTAAAATCAAGATAAGACTTTCCTTTTTTTTTTTTTTGGTAGTAAGAGGAATGGAATACAAGGCTCATACACACTAGGCAAGCAGTCTGCCACTAAGCTACATCCCCAGCTCTTCTTCACATTTTTTTCATTCATTCATTCATTCATTTATTTATTTATTGGTACTGGGGATCGAACTCGGGACCTTGTGCTTGGGAGGCAGGCGGAGAAACCACTGAGCTAAATCCCTGGCCCTCTTTACATTTTATTTTGAGACAGTCCCAACTAACTTGCCTAGGGTGACATCAAACTTTCAATGTTCCTACTTCAGCCTCCCAAGTAGCTGGGATTACAAATGTGTGTCAGTGTGCCAGTGGTCCAAGACACTTCTGAATCCTAGTTGAATATTCTTTACACATAGCCTTACCTTCCTCTGCTATGTGTCTTTATTAATAAGTGTGCAGGTGTTCATATGTGTCTATATCCTATTTTCGCACGTATACCTATATGAATAGTATCTAACACCCACGTATTCATAGGACTTTGTTTCTTCTTTAAGATATATTAATATTTGGATTATAATTCTGTGATGAATTCTGTGATCTTCCAGGGAATTCCCAGGAGTCTATGTACCATTACTCAATGAACAGCAGCAGCATGATAGTGATACAGAGAGGAGGAAGGTTAAGTACAGATAACAGTGAAGAGCATGTCTTTATAGAACTAAGATTATTAGTGCTAGGACCAGAAATCAGCCATTCAGTGGTGAGATCTGGGCCCTCCCTCAGGGCTAGCTCCCAGTCACAGAGCTTCCCCAGGGCATGGCAGACACTGAGATAGCAGTAAAGAAGAGAGCAGCCCCTGAGGATGTTTTAGTCTACATCACCTAGCTTGAGGTTCTTTAGAAATAATGTCCTCTGATGCCACCTTGCCTGAGACCTATTCCTTCCCATCATTGTATGACCTAACCTTTTGACATTACTATCCAATTATCGTCAGAAAATGCAGGTGGTACTAATTAGGCTGGATTCAAGCCACATGCCAGTGGTTTACTAAGACCAGCTGGCAGCACCCTTCATCCACTAGCACAACATACCTTCTAAGGAGTTGACCTGGGGCTGCCTGTGTCTGAGGCAACGCAGCCTCTACAATGCTTTCACAGGTTTCTTTCTTTCTTTTTTTTTTTTTTCTTTTTTTCCCCCATCACTGAGGATTGAACATAGGGTCTTCACATTGAGCTACATCTCCAGCCCTTTCTTTATTTTTTATTTTGAGACAGGATCTAAGTTGTTAAGTTGCCCAGGCTGGGCTGGAACTTTTGATCCTCCTGCCTCAGTCTCTCAGAGTGCTGAAATTACACGTGTGCACCACCACACTCAGCTACAAGTTTCTAAGTAAAACAACCAAAAAATGAGGCAAACACCAAAACTCTCATCCTGGTCCTCCAAATCCTTGGAGTTGGCTCACTTAAGCTTTCTGTGTGGCTAACATGCAAGAGGGTGAAAGGCAAAGTTACAGCTCTGTGCTGTTCCTATATTTCAGTGAGTATGTTAAATATAGGAAACAATCCTTGTCTAGTGAGATTACTTTGATGTGCCTCAATTTTTCCTATACAAGTTCACTGAGAGCTCAAAAGAAATTAAAGAAAATTGTACTTCAATAAATATCCCACATGTTATGGCTTAAGAAAAATGGAGCCACAGAGAGGTTAAGAAATCTGCTCTATGTTACCCAGACAGTAAGTAATGGAACATGTCTGAAACTCTATGAGACCTTGTTTGACCAGAAGCCCTTCTTCAAAGAGCCTGGCCTATCAGCAAAACAGCTACTACTACACCCCACTACTCGCTGCCTTCGTTATTCCAAAACCTATCTTGATTTGTACTCAGAGCCAAGTTTACCTCAGTAAGTCTCAAGAGCCACTTATTTATCACCAATTGCAGGAGAAGATGCAAAGGTCCCTCATAAGGAAGACCTTTGCACTTCCTGTTCTAGAAGCAAGGAGAGGGGATGAGGGTAGCAAAGAAGGAAAGGGTAGACAAGAAGCAGAAGAACCGCTCTTGAGAAATCTTTAAACTACTCAAGGTGAGATCGGAGAAGCTAGGATAAAAAATGAATTATCAAGTGAAGAACATAAGACCAGTAATAAAGCCTTCGAGGAATGGAGTGACAGCTAGGCACAAAATCAAGTTGACCTCTTCAAAGTAAACCCATCTACCTAAATTGTATTTCTTTTGAGGAGGTTGTAAGAACAGTAAGACTAGGAGATGGGAGGATTACGGATCGTGTTGGGACACTCTGAACTGAGATGCCTATGAAACATTCCAACAGATGTTCACCAGGTGGGTGGATAAATGAGTCTACAGCTCTGGCCCAACCCCAAATCTGCTGAGGCCTCATCTCCGGCTCTAGCTAAGATATCTCTGCTTCTGGTATATTTCTTAAGAGAAACAATCAGACTTTCTTCAGTTTAGATGGCTAATTTTGAAGGTTTTGAAGTAAACTCTACTCAAAGATCTTGGCTGATTTTGACTAGTATGCACATACATCCCTTCAAATGTTTGTGAGTCAGCAATCAGCCATAAATCTACAACTCTTCTCTATTCCCAGCCCAAGAATAGTGGCTGTTGCTTGTCCTGCCCTTTACCAGTTGAGCACAAAAACATGACTTATTTCTGCCTCATCAGAGCATACCAAAAAGAAAAGGTGTCAGAAACTTGGCACACCCTTTACACAAGTTTGATAATTCCTGTTAGGGTGTGTATCTCATGAATGAGCAAAAGGTTGCCGGGATACATTACATCAGTTCCTGCAAAGGCCATTTGTTACAGTTTACTTTTCAAAATACTATTCGACTTTAGCCAGGTGTTGTGGCGCATGCCTGTAATCCCAGCACTCAGGAGGCGGAGGCAGGAGGACTGACACAAGTTCAAGGCTAGCTTGGGCTCCAAAGTGAGTTCAAGGCCAGCCTGGACTACATAGCAAGACTGTCTCAAAAAACAAGCAAAAAACCAAACAAAAACAAAAACAAAATACCACTCACCTTCTATTTCAATATAAATTAGTATTAAATTTCTTTTCAAATTGAGAATTACTGAAGAATGATCATGGTTTGTCTAATACTCAGGGGAAAAGTCCATAACTTTTCAGAAACTAAGGTGTGGTTCTTCAATTTTCAATCTGAATAAGATAGGAAAAAAAGTTGGAAATATGACATTCTTGTCATTTGGGTTATACCAGGGATTTAGAATCGTTAAGGGGGCTTAGTGATAAAATTCTATATGAATTTTAAGAAACAAAACAATAAAATACACTACTGAGATTACTTGCTAATCAAAGAGTGTACTGATTTGTACATGGACTCAAGCAGTTCAAAGGTAAAGCTATCGTTCTGCCAGAAACGGGTCACAGCAACTCGTTTGTCTCCTACTATCTAATCAGTCACCATGTCCTTGCTTCCTAATAATGTCCTTGTCCTTTCACTTCCATGGCCACCACCATTTGCTACATGTTATGGAAAACGGTGAGCACCTATGAGAGAAAACAAGGAATTAAAGGTTACAAATCTGAATAGGGGACAAAAAGAATTTTTGAAAGGAGAAATTTTAATTGTATATGAAAATACACTGGATTTCCTAAATATTCCTACTAAACTATATCATTGCCTTGGGTTACACTTATAAACTAATTATATTTATTAAAATGTTAAATGTATCAATGGACTACCAAGCAAAAGTAGAAATGAAAGTATGCAGTAACTCTAATATAGCAGTAAGGCAAACCATAAAATACCAGTTAATTTGAGTTGAAGCCATCTAAATTAAGGGCTGAGCAGGTAAGTGAAGAATCAGTAATAAAAATTGCAGTTATTACTGATAAATGAAGTTATTTTGAAGAAAAATGGTGGGGAAAATGGAGAGATGGTTTGTTCTATCTACAGAAGAGCAAGCTCACATGTGATTATAGGAGTTTTGCATATACATGTGTATGTGTACATGTATAAAATATGAGAAAAAAGAAAATCAAAGCCCTCCAGTGGTGGTGAGCCTATGGTACATGTGCCGCATTGGGCTGTTGGCACTGAAAAGTCTACAAGGTTTGACACCATTGTAACATGGGGCCCTAACCATCTTCTCTAGCTATTTCCACCACTGTTTGCCATGCGATCTTTGGCTCTACTCACAAGGGTCTGCTTGCTGGCCTCTGCACTCCCAACTCCTTACCCTTGGCGCTGAGGATGGAGCCCAGGGCCACATCCAAGCTAGCCAAGTGGTCTACCACTGAGCTACACCCTAGCACCTTCTCCTCAGGTTTGTTC
Source organism: Heterocephalus glaber (assembly GCF_000247695.1). The sequence goes on along the minus strand of NW_004624765.1, from coordinate 8,003,006 downwards.
ACTCTATAATCCTATCATCTTTGCCTTCTGAATTGTTGTGTCCTTCATAGTCCAGCTCAAATTCCATGCCCCTTTACACGTCCTTCCTGACCAGTCCAATCTATGGTGTCTTTTCTTTCCTCTGTGCTCTTATAGCCCACTCACTTGTATATAGAGTAAAACAAAAGTTCCCTCACAAACCTTCCTGGGTCTCCATTAGGGTCTGATCCCTTCCACTAGATGAGAAAGTTTTACAGGGCAAGGATCCTGTCTTCACATATCATTAAATCCATCATAGCACAAAGCTAAACCCAATCTATGATCCAATAAAATCTACTGATGTGAATAAGCAGTATCACATAATGCTCAAAGGAAAATACATTCAATATGAGAGTATTCCACAAGAGAGAATTAACCACGGTTGTCTTTTCACTAAATATCTCCCGAGAAGACAAGAATGCTGACTTGAGACAAGGTAAAGTCAAAGTAAGCAGAAGAAGGAGTTTAAGTAAGCAAAGCCAGATGTGGATTTTGGAGAGTAACATTCTCCTGCGGTTGATAGAAGAGAGCCAGGAAAAATCAACAAGTATTCAATAGAGTTCAGATAACAATTAAAACATACCAGTATTTCCTTGAGCATCTTCTACCTTACTTGCTGAGGGCAACAGGAAAGAGGGCCTGGTGAAGTGAGGGCCTTGGAGAAATGGTGGCTGTGGCTGCTGCTGCAAAGGTATGGTTTTGAGGACTACTCGCCAGTCTGCTTGGGTAACATCTGACCTTGATCGAGCATGCCCTCGCTTGAAAGTAGAGGTCTCATCCAGTAAGTCATTCACAGAACGAGGTCTATCCCTCCGACGCTGACAGATGTTGAAAAAATTAAATGTTGATGCTTCCTTTTGTTCCATCCAGGACAGATTATCTGGAGTTGTCCCTCTCTGAACCATAAACTGTTCTTTGGCAGGGAAGACATTTTGAGCTTTGGTTTCTAACAGTCTGCTCTTACAGTGCTCCCAAATCACGCTCCCCTTGCCCAGGGAGGCAATGTCTCTCATAGCACCATTGTCTGTTATGTCACTGAGTACCTCATGCCCCACCAGTTCAGGGACTTCCTGAATCCCATAAACCTCTGCTTGCTGCACAGCCTTTTCTAGCTTACTATCAAAAGTACTAAAGAAATCCTCAGTAACTTCTAAGGCTGGGCTGATATCATCCACTTCCAAAGCTTCCATGTCCTATATTCCAAGAGGCTTCCGCCTCTCAAGCTGGTCGAGGGCAAGCCTTCACAAACATTCACCAAACAAAGACAGGTGCTTCTGTAATAGAGCTATGGAAACAGCTGGAAGGAAGCTTCATTGGGCTGCCTAGAGCAGGTCAAGGATGAGAGTGGTTGGTATTTTGCTGGGCACTGAAAACATTTGCTCGTAACAGAACCATGGAGAGATAAATATTCCTTTGAGCTTATTCATCAATGAGATTTTTGTGACGACAACAAGGTAGTTCTTGTCAAAGTGATGCCATACCAATCCTTAATATCCTGGAAGAAAGTAAACAAAACAACATTAGCATATGGTTGTGTTCTATAGTACACCAATCTTCCCAGTTACTTTCTCATCTTTACACTTCTTCCACGGCAGTCATGCACAAGGGGAGACAACACATATACAGAAGTGTTGTTGTCAGGAGCACATCCCACTCCCCACTGTGTATGAGAACTTACACAGAGCTGGGCAGAACACCTGATAAGGGGAAATAAGGTCAACAGCTTTTACTCACACAGAGAAGCCTTTGAGAGCAGCTGTAAAAAGACCGCCCTGGCAAACTGATATGTTGACCTAAAATAGTAAGCAAAAGGGATGAGGGATTCTGTGGCGAGCCCTATATCATAATCAGTCTGGAAGTCATAAATGCCTGAGTCCTTTTACAAATCTTGAAAGCACTGACGATCTGTTGGGCTTAAAAGTTCAAGGGGGAAGTAGAGGAGGCTCTATAAAAACTGAATGTTATTGTGCTTGTACTTCCTTGGGTTAGATTACATAATGCCTAAAGATGACTCCAGACTTCAAAATTCCCCCAGTCTTCTTGGGAAGCTTCAGGCTCCAAACTCCCCAAGACATCAGGTTTGGCCTCAGAGTACAGGTCTATCCTAGAGAATGTTGAAGAGCCTCAGTGGCAAACTTTAGTTCATCTTTTCCTTTTTCCAGACCTCAAGCCCTAAACCTTACAGTTCCGGCTGGGTAGAAAGAATCCTATATGAGCGCTACCACTCCTTCTGAGAAATAAATACTAGATCTCCATGATTAGGCCAAATTACAGCCAATCTTGACAGTAAGCAGTTGCATATATTAGACGCTGGCCATATATATGGCTATTTAAATCTCAATTTAGTGATATCAATGTTCCTTGGTTATACTAGCCACATTTCAAGGGCCTAACAGTCACATATATCTGTGTATCTTTAGCCACAGGAAAAAAAAGCTAGGCAAAGGTATTTTTTTCCTTCACAGCTTTTAAGTAAAACTAGACAGTTAATAGCATCATTTTACACTGTTGCAAAGCCAGACAGATGTGATTTCTTTTCAAAAATTTCAAAAGTTTGATAGGTAACTAATTTTTTAGCACTAAGGTCATTAAACAATTACATTTAAATCAGCAGCATCAATTAACATTGCTTAATGTGTGTGAATTAAAGCAGTATATACAGACCTTCATTTTTAGATGTAATAAGGGTATGCAGCCTCTTCCCTCGTAAAGTGCTAATAATTATAAATTTGTCTATTTTTATATATTTTGATATTTATTATGTTAGTACTTCATAAAATTAGCTGCAAATAGTGTTGCTATTTTTTCCCCTGAGTAGAGTTAGGCCTTCTGTCTCTTGAACTGTGTAGCAAGGTTTTACTTCTATAATTCTGAAATCTGGGACTTTTTTTCAATTGCATCTGCACCAAAGACTGAGAAAAAGAAATATACAGTAAATCTTATAACTTGTAGTTCTTTTCTGAAAATTCAAATGAACATTAGCAAAGTACAAGATTCCCACTATAGGCTGGCATGGTGGCACACACCACAATCCTAGCCACTCAGGAGGCTGAGACAGGAGGATTGCAAGCTCAAGGCTAACCTGGGCAGCTCAGAAGACCCTGACTCAAAATAGAAAGAAGTGGAGATGTATCTCGGTGGTAGGGCACTTACCTAGCCTGTGTGAGGCTCTGGGCTCCCCAGTACCCCCCCCCATCCCATTTATAGAAGAGGCACCAAGACACAGAGCATTAAATTATAGCTATTCCTCTTCTTACCTACTGTTTCGAATTCATTCTCAGAGGGTAAATACCTACAAAGTGGTTCTTCCCTTTTTTTAAATCAAAGTATCTAGGAATATACTTTTTGTGTTCTCTGCTTGAGCACTCGCAGGCTGGTTAAAAGCACATAACCATGATGGCCAGCCCTTCTATCTTGTACAGCCCTTCTATCCCACATGGTCTAAGACCACAGAATAGTCAGGAGTGGTGGTGCATGCCTATAATCCCAGCACTCAAAAGGCTGAGGCAGGAGGATCACCACAAATTGGAGGTGAGCCTGGGCTACACAGAGTTTTAGGTCAGTCTGAACTACATAGCAAGACCTGTCTCAAAAAAGCAAAAAAACTAAATATTAAAAAATAAAATCACACGGCCGGGGATTTAGCTCAGTGGTTCTGCTGCCTGCCTTGCAAGTGCAAGGTCCCGAGTTTGATCCCTGTACCAAAAAAATTAAAAAATTTAAAAAATAAAATAAAATCACAGAATGTCAGACAAGGAAGCAACCTTTGAAATCATCTTTCAACCCAACCCCAACCTTACACAGGTGAGGACACCAAGGCCCAGAGAGAGTAAGAGGGCCCATGTGCACCATCATGCTGGTTCCAAACAAGGAGACATGCTCTCACCTTCAGGCTTTGCTTCAGGCTTTCCCACACAGCCAACTTTCTCTCTAAGCGATAGTTTATGTTCCTTTCTCAATGTGACTTACCCTGACCAAACTATTTAAAATTTTAACATGTATCTCCACCATGGACTCTTAATCTCTTTTTTTCAAATAAACTTTTCATTTTAGATAAGTTTTAGATCTTCAGAATCATTACACATATAGTATATCTTATACCCAATCTCCTCTTTATGGGATCTTACATTAGTATGGCACATTTATAACAATAAAAGAACCAATATTGATACATTATTATAAAATAAAGTCCACGCTTTATTCAGATTTCCTTAATTTTTCTCTACCATCTCTTTTCTGAGATCCTACAGGATGCCATATGACATTTAGTAATTCTGTCTCTTTATCCTCTCTTGGTTGTGACAGCTTCTCTGATTTTGCTTGTTTTTGATGACCTTAACAGGTTGAGTACAGGTCTATTTTAGAAAATGCCCCTCACGTGGGATTTATTTGTTTTTTTCTGGATTAGACTAGGGATGCATGTTTTGGGGAGAAAGTCCCCAGGTACAAAGTGACGTTCTCATCATGTCATGGGTACAATCAACATGGTTTAGCTACTGTTGGTGTTAACCTTGGTCACCTGGCTTGAGGTACCCTTTTCCCTTAAGCACTTACCATCTTCTAACATACCACCTAATTTATTTCTTTAATGTTTAGTGTTCTCTCTACACTGAAATAGAAGCTCTATGAGTCCAGATATGTATACTCATTTTATTCACTGAGATATCCCAAGTACATACCACTGAATAGTACCTGGCACACACACAGAGGCACTAAATAGATACATGCTGAATGAATGTGTTATTCCTTAGCATGACATTCAGAGATTTTCATGACCTGGCCACCTGGTAAATGCAATGTTGCTGTTTAACTCCTCCATGCTTTTGTCCAGTTTGGGGAACCTTTCCTATTTGCTCAGGCTTTTCTAGCACTCTAGGTTTTTCACAATCAGCCAGTCTCTCCAGATCCCATTCCAAGTTCTGAGCTACCTGACCACAGGCACAGTGTCTTACTTCTCCTCCTGCACAACCTCTGCTTTTCATTTTTTGGGCTCCATTGTCCAACCTTACTCTTTTTGGAATTTCAACTTTTCCCTGGGTTCTACTGCCCTTAGAGTTTCATTTCTGTAATTAAGTGCCTCTTCCTGCTCTCCTCATTTTGTTTTGAATTCACTAATAAAAAGTAATAACAGGGCCGGGGATTTAGCTCAGTGGTGCTGCCGCCTGCCTCACAAGCACAAGAAGTTCGATCCCCAGTACCAAAAAAAAGTAATAACATATTCAGACAGGTCAAACTATGAAGCGTTCCTTCTACTGACAAAGTGAACTTCAGCGTGTGGGTACAGTGTGTTGTGCCTCAGCATAAAGCTGGAAATCAGAAGCTACTTAGAACCATGTTCTAAATTTGGCTTAACCACAAACTGGGTGGCCTCCCGCAAACCATTTAACCTCTGGGTGCCATACTCAGCTACCTATAGCCAATAAAGATGCTAACATCAAATTGCTTTGCATGTAGATCGTTCACTAAGGGGCTGTTCCGACATGCCTTTAAAAATACAAACTTCTGGGGACGGGGATTTAGCTTACCCGAGTTCGATCCCGGTACCAAACAAACAAACAAACAAACTTCTGTATAACTATGGAGCACTCCACTGGACCTCACCCATTCAATAACCATGTGCTCCTGATGTCTCTTTGGAAAGATTCATCAGCCCAGTGAAGGCAAAGTCAGCAACCAACTACTTACAACACATTACTGATTCAGCCAAACTCAGTGACCTACAGATATTTCATCTTATATTTATAAAGAATACCCTTTCTGTAAAAGGAGGCACTTCTATTTACTGCAGGTTGGGAAACAGGTCCATTTGTCAATGTGGTAATAAAAGATCTCCAGCCAAAGAATCCTATGCATGCATCAAAATGTAATAAGATGAAGAATCAGTGTACTGCATTGCAAGGATTCTAACAAGATTTCTAACAAGGAAGTCTCCTGTTTACATGCTCATCAAGCAAGGCTAATTAACAGGATGAATACAGCAGTCCTCTCACATGGAGATGGAAGCAGATATGAGTAATAACACTAGGCCAGCCCACACAGAGATGCTGTGTTTTCCTGAGCTAGATGGCAAAGTTGCTGGCTCCTCCCACCTAACCGAATGACTTGGAATCAGAATCTCATGAGTGCTGAAGGTGTCTGGGGCTATATAGTTTTAGAAACAGCTCAATTGGGAAGCAAAACGCAATACCAAAGACACCTAGAATAACTTGTTTCTGTCAATCCATTTTCTTTTTTTTAAATTAATTTTATTGGTACATTTTAGGCATACAGTATAATGACATTCATCATTGGAAATTTGGACCTTTACATAATCTCTCTTGGTTCTTATTTTTCCCCATTCCCCTGCCCTCCCTTCAACCCCTCCACTGCTCCTTATTTACAAAGACTTTGTTTCCATTTTTCCATTTTCTCATATGAATTCCATTCCCTTCTTTCTTTCCCCCTACTCCTCCCAATTCCCCTTTCCCTTTGCCCCTTTTCTTCCTATTTCACATTATCTATTTTTACAACTTAAGAGTCAAGGGTAATCACAAGAATGCTCAGCACTTAAGTTGGTCCTCACATGTTCTTCACTTTGGTTCTGGCTGTGGCTGATTGAGCATTTCCTACAAGTTACATAATGCAATGAATCTACCAGAAGAGGATCTGACTCCAGTGAAATGATCTTTCTGGATCATTAGGTTCTATTTTTATGGTACTTTATCATAAAGACAATGTAAATATTTTGACAGGCATGCCACAAGCAGCTGGTCAGAAAATGGTGCCAGAACAGGGCTCACAAAAAACAGCTCAGGGGACTTTCAAATGAGAGGGACAGCTAGAAACACAGATGGAATCCCATTTTCATAAGCTTGGAGGGATAAATGGCTACACTGTATTCACAGTCCAGTAAAAGTGAAGACTATTGCTATGCCATGAGATGGGCAACCCACTCATGTAAATAATTTTGTAGGATTTTTCCTGTTCTAAAAGTAATAAATGCTCAGAGAAATGCTGGAAAGTACTGACAGTATGGAGAAGAAAATAAAAGTCAGTCATGATCTCATAACTTAGAGAAATGAAATGAATATTTAGGTGTGTTTTATCCAGTATTTAGTAAGAATGCACACACAAACAACACACACACGCCTGTTTGGACATACTTTCCCTTTAAATATATGCTCCAAAGCAAAGAGCAATAAATACTAATGAAGAGAAGAAAAAATAAAAGAAGAGGGAGATGAGGAGGATGAAGGAAGGAAAGCAGGAGAAGAGGAATAACAGGAGGAGGAAGGGGAAAGAGAAGAAGGAAGGAGGGGAGGAAGAAGAGGAAGGAAGGGGGCAAGATGAAGACAGGAGAAGGAGGAGGAAGAAGGCAAAAAAGAAGACAAGGACAGTGATGATGAAGAGAGAAATGCTCTGCCCATTTACACCTTGCAACCCAGCACAAACCCTACTCCAAGGGCTGGGGATTTAGCTTAGTGGTTCCGGTGCCTGCCTCACAAGCGCAAGGTCCCAAGTTCAATCCCCGGCACCAAAAAAAAAAAACAAAAACAAACCCCACTCCGATTGTTCTTTTACAGTTACCAAGTGACCTCCTCATTGTAGAGCTGTGACTGGTTTTCAAATGCTTCTTGATGCTGTTAACCAGCACCCGCTTAAAACTTTCCCTCCAGGTTTCAGGGTTTCATGGGCACATTTTCTTTTTTTGGTGGAAGGAAGTTGAGACAGGGTCTCATTATGTAGCCCAGGCTAGCCTCAAACTCCTGCCTTGGCCTACGTGGTGAGATTACAGGCGTATACCACAATGCCTGGCAGTACTACATTCCTTCTTTTATCTTTATGTTGTTATTAGTACATATTTCTCATACATATTGATCACGTTCATCATGGGGAATTTGTACCTGTACATAATATACCTTAATTATTTTTTTCTCCATTCCCTTCCCCTCCCTGGACTCTTCTTCCCCTTCGCATTTACACAAGCTTTGTTTCCCTTTGTTTCCCTTCTTTTTTCCCTTTCTCCTTCCTTCTCATCCGATTCCCCCTCCCCTTATTCCCCTTCCCTTTGAACATGTTCTTCCTACTTCCCAATATCTCTCCTCAACTATGCTACTTATTTACCCTTTGGGTTTCTCACACAAGAGAAACAATGTCATATTTAAACTTGTGTGTCCAATTTATTTCACTTAATATTACAAGTCTTGAGGTGCATCCATTTTTCTGCAAATGACTCAAGTTTATCCTTCTTTATGGCAGAGTAGTACTCCATTGAATATAAATACCACTTTTTCTTTATCCATTCATTTGCTGATGGACATATGGGCTGTTTCCAAGATTTAGCTATTACAAATTGTGGCAGCACTGTACTCTTAAGCTTTCCTCTTATTTCTTCCCACTTAGTCTCCATCTTCCTCTTTCCCTTCCTGGTCTCCTCCTTAAATGTGGACATTGCCTGAACTCTCATCTTTTCTGGCTGCAGCTATACAAACTATACCTGCAATTTCAATAATTACTTCTGTATTCACGCTGCCTACGTTTTTACCTTCAGTCTCAATCTCAGACCTGACCTTTAACCCTGTGTTCCTAAATATATGTAGGATATTTCTACTTTGCCTACTTCGTGGCAAAATTAAGTTCACTGTGTTTCAAATCATACTCCATTCCTGCTATGGGTTGGGCACTGCTCTAGGCACCAAGGAAACAAAATGAATAAAACCTTTCCATGGAGCTACCACTGACATCCAGGTTCAACTCTTTAACTCAATGAATAGAGGCCTTCCACATCTGCCTCAGTTCACTGCTGACTTTGTACTTCTATTCACGCCCTTTTTCCTCCAAACCTGAATGCTATTGCTCAGATTTTATGCTTTTCCAATGTCAAGCCTTTCCTGACAGCTATCACTGAGCTCCCCTCCCCTCACTTCCACCTACTGAAAGGAAATTCAGCCCACTCTTCTAGGCCCAGCTCAAAAGCCACCTATGCAGCAATCTTTCTTTGACCCCCTAATCCTAACATGGTCTCTTTCTTTAAACTGCTACTGAATGCTTCTGGTATGTTCCATACAGCATACACTATGCTGCTTGTTCTTTCTGAAGGACGATGATAATTATAATTCGAAAAGCCTATTTTGTGCCAGGAATGTATATTTTAATTCTTTCTAAGCTTATTAAAACCTGACATACTAAAATATTATGTTGAGTCAACCTTTTAATGTTCTTCTTGGTAGAGAAAACGTCCTAGCTATGGAAATATGGCAAAGGGGAGGCTGTGAAGACTCATTCAAACTTTTTTCTTTTTTTTTTTTTTTTTGGTACCGGGGATCGAACTCGGGTCGTTGCGCTTGTGCAACAGGCGGCAAAACCACTGAGCTAAATCCCCAGCCCTTTTTTGTTTTTTTTGAGACAGGGTCTCGCTATGTAGGTCAGGCTGGCCTCAAACTCATGACAATACTCCTGCCTTGATGATATGCATGTGCCACCACGCCTAGCTTCATTCAAACTTTTTATAGAAAACAAAAGTACCATGCAGAACTTAGAAATTATTGTGTGACCCACTACTATATTAGCAACTTAATTGTTCTCATTTTCCAGTGACTTAGAGCTCAAGCTCTTTCTAATCCTGGTAATGAAATGTTCCCTTTGAAATATCTCAGACAATGAATCTAACACATTTTTCAGTACATCTCTGCACTTGTTTATGGTTTTCCACCTGCAAAATCATTAAGGCATTTGATTCCCCATGATGTTTTCCCAGAAACCAAGCTAAATATAAGCATGGCACTTCAAGTTTCAGATTGGTCTGCTACCAAGAGCAGCAATGTTATCATGCCTCTGTGTCAACCACAGGATTGGAAAACCAAAGCTTCTGTTTGGGAAGTTCATTATCACAAAACCACCAGCATTCCCATATGGCCTGCTCTTAGAAACAAAAGCGACAACACATAAATTCCAGCTCTGTAAGTATTTAAAAATGCAGACTTAGCTGGGCATGGTGGTGTGTGCCTATAATCCCAACACCCGGGGAGGCTGAGACAGGAGGATCATAAGTTGGAACCCAGCCTGGGCAACTTAGCAATTTACTAATATAGTCTCAAAATAAAAAAGAGCTGGGATGTAGCTTAGTGCTAAGGTTGTGGGTTCAATCCCCACCATGCGAAAAGGGAAAAAAAGCAGACTTGATATTTTCCATCTCCATTTGCTTCCATGTCAGGGAACGGTGACTAAAAAACAAAGGAACTGACTGCTCCAATTAACTTCACCCTGGCCCTAAGGTGAAGGTGAAAACTTCCACTGTGAAGCCACTTGGTGTTGAGAGTTCGCCTCTGACTGCAACCTGGAAGAGTCAGCTCACACATGTAGGTAGCACAGAGCTGAGCTAGCCGGGCAGGGCTGAGAGTGGGACAGACTGCAACAAGGGACATGACAAGGGGGTCCAGCGAGCCCAGACTTGCAAGATATTCCAGAGAGAGAGAGTGAGCTTCAGATTTAAAGGCATCACCAGCTCATATTTAGGATCTTCTACTGAACCAGAAAAATGGGGCTCTGTTTCCAAACCCAACACAGGACTGTTTCACTCACTTTTCTCACGTAACTCCTCAAACTGAGTTAACCTGTGGGAAAATCAACTGGTTTTACTGAGAATACTCATTTTTTTTCACAAGCACATTTAGAATTGGGTTTATATAGTGCTTGATGAGCTTCGTAATCCCAGAAGAGAGGGGCAAGTAAAGGATCACTTCTTTCAAAGACGATGAAAGAGGGACCAAGATGACTCATTTATTGTCAGTCCCATAGGAAAGAAAAAAACGTTCCTGAAATCCCTGTCCAATTATTGAGTGCTGTGGGCCACCCAAGTTCAATTACATTTAAATCACCTTAAATCTCACAGGCGCCCTCCAGGTAGGACCATAAACAAGGAGTAAGTCTACTGAACCCAACCCATGCTCCACCTCAACTAAGCACTGAGTTCAGTGAGACAGAGGTCTGCCAATGGGCAAAGCACAAATTTCCAACACCAGGAAAAGGCTCATGTTCCAGCACTGTGTTCCAAGCAGGATGACATCCGGCAAGTGAGGCTAACTCAGGCCCTCTGGGCCTTCCTTGTTTGTGAAATGAAAATTGTGTCAATGCCTGCCCCACTTACACAGATGCAGATACCGTATGTGAACATTCCTTGCAAAATCTAAAACAATTACTATTCCTATTAGAAACTAGCTGATTCCTAACTACACAACCATTGTACTTAACAAATAATTATCAAGGATGAATCATGTACCCAAATACTACTTTAGATGCTGGGGACACAGAAGAGAGCTCATGCCCTTGAAGTGCTTAATAGGTAGCAGGAAAAAGATTGAAAAAAAAAAGGGTAAAAAGTGCCTTACCCGAAGTATACAAAAGTGTTATGGGAATATAAATAAGGAATCCATTACTAATTAAGGTACAGTAAGAGTCTTAATTTTAAATGACAACGATATGTATACAGAAATGATTTCACAAAGAAATCAAAGACAAAGGAAACAAACAGAAAAACAGAACCAATCGTACCTGGTCTACAAAGGATGCTGCTTCTGGCATGAAGTCATCAATCTACACTGTCAACTACCCAGGAGTGAGATCCCTGCGAAGTCACATATGAAAGGAAGGAATGCACCGACATTCTCACAACCTGCTCAAGTCCTTCTGACCACAGAAACACTCCTGTCTAACTAACAGAAGGCCTTTGCTGAGTGGCAGTGTGTCATGGGAATAATTTCCTTCTTGTGGACCTTAACTCCTTAGGTCACTGGGGCTGACTAGCAGAAGGGAGACTATTTACCATCTCAACCTTCAAAACAACCACACATTCACAAAACTGATTCCTACGGGCATTCAGGGTAAATGCCCATGAGCTGCAATTAACTATTTTTTTTTCTCCTTTCTCTGCTGCACTTGAACCTGCTAAAAAGAGAAGCTGGGTCTTTGTTAAACAGCATCCCAAAATTGTGAGACCAATATCAGTTAGGTCAAAGCAAAAGGCGCCTCGCCTCTGATTTGAAATGACAGACTGAATTGTGACAGGCTGGGCCCATGGCCCCCCTACACCTGTCGGACTTAATATGGGACAGTAATGTTGGCTACCAACCAGCCTCTGACCAATTTAGGCAGGAAGCAGGCAAGGCTGGCAAAGGCAGACAAAACACTGTCTCTGACCCTTAAAGATAACCATAAGATACAGCAAAATAACAGGATGAGTCTTTGTTGTTTAACTATACACAACATGAAAGCCAGAAAAAAAATTTCTATCACAAAGGACAGAGAAAAAGTTTAAGAAGCATGAAGGGTAAGAATAGCAGGATGCGGGCTGGGGATTTAGCTCAGTGGTTCTGCCACCTGCCTCGCAAGCACAAGGTCCTGAGTTTGATCCCGGTAAAAAAAAAAAAAAAAAAGAATAGTAGGATGCACATTTTCATCTCCCCAAATCTGGGCTGAGATTTCTTTTTGTTTGTTTGTTTGTTTTTTGAGACATGGTGCTGGTTTGTAGGGCAGGCTGGCCTTGAACTCACAGCAATGCTCGTGTTTCAGCCTCCCAAGTGCTGGGATCACAGGCATGCACCACCATACCCGGCAGTCTTTATAACTCTTAAGCCAAGACCAAGATTAAATAATAGATAGCTAATATTTACATAGTGATTACTAAAGGGTAGACATTACGTTAAAACCTTTATATGCATTATGTAGTTAAATCCTCACAGCAATCCTTTTAGAGAGGTGCTATTATTATTACCACTTTCTAGACTAGGAAGTTGAGATTTTAGAAGATGAAGGGACTTTTCTAAGGTAATATGACCAGTGAATGAAAAGACTATAAAATATACACGTAGTCTCATGTATCAATTCAAAGCAAATTAATTATCCTGAAATAATATCTATACATAGTGCTTCAAATTTTGGTGCCAAATACCAGCTAACTTAATTAATTTTTAGATTTATTTTTAAATATTTCTATTTGTTAATCCCATAACCCAGAGAGTTAATTAATAAATATCTTTGTGCCTAGGGAAATAGTTGCTACTTAATTTACCAAAAAAAAAAAAAAAAACACTTCTATACTACTTCTGTATTATTGAAGTTCTCTAATGGAATGATAGATGAGAAGTCCCTGAACAAACAGAAAAAGTTGTTCTCTAACTAAATAGCTAACCTCAATTCTCCTTGTGACCTCAGACACATTACTTGGAATGTTTGCAAGGCTATAATAACCGTGACTTCATTTAGGCCAAACAAGTGCTTTTGCAAATGTTTACACAGTCTTAATTGCCCAAACCTTTTACTAATGTTTCCCTAAGATATCATTTTTCATTTGGCCAATAAATAGAAACACTTGTAAAAATGTTTGCTTAAAAAAACTTGCAAACAAATGTTTCTGTCAAAAAACTAAAGAAATATTTTTAAATTGGATGTTACTATAGATGATTAAAACATTTTAACAATGAAGGCATGTTCAAATAAATTGCCTCTGTCATATAAAGCCATCTTAATGGCAGGGGAGGACTATCAATATTGATGAGGTTCACACAAAACAAAATCAATCCATGACCTTTAGTCCTATTTTTAGGATAAAATGATATGTGTTCAGGTTTTATGTCACCACACGGCAGTGAAAATACAGACACCATCTATAATTCTTCAGTGACTTTCTAGACCACAAGATAGGGAATTAGTCCTCAGTCTCAATCTTCTGTGCACCACTATCAAAAGTGTGATTCTGGGCAAGCCAATTGAACCTGAATTTCAGTTACTTTCTCTGTAGTGTAGGGGAAATAAAGATACCTGCCTTACTTTCCAAGGTGGTTTTGGAGTGCAAGTCACACAATGCAGTGCTTCATAAACTCCAAGGAAGGATACAGGATGGTAAGGTGTCTGGCACCAAGGAAAAGGTTATCACCTTCTCTTTCATCGTGTCCTTTTTTTTCAGGCAGGGTCTCACTATATAGTTCAAGCTGCCTTTGAACTATGTAGCTGGCCTCAAACTTGCAGCAATCCTCCTGCCTCAGCCTCCTGAGTGCTAGGATTACAGGTATATGCCACCACACCCAGTTTGTCTTCCCATTTTAAACCAACAAACAGGTGGAGAAAGTAGACTGTGACCAGTTTAGGAAGATCTGGGATAAGGTTTTAAACTGCTCAAAAGGTCCCTCCTACATTGCTCGAGGCAGCAAAAGTAACTCTGAATCAGTTTTTCTGGTGGTCTTAGAATGGAGGGATCCATTCAAAGTGGCACAAGTGTTGGATACTTTAAAAGGAAAAGTTTTTCTCAAAGACAAATACACAAATGAAACATTCTTTTACTCTCCAACTTCCTTGATATGTAGGATACAGTCCCCATTCTCTCTTTCTCTTCCAAGTTTCTGCAAGAAGCTTGTTCTTCACACCCAGACCCCATTGCTCATCACCCACTCATTCTCCCCTCAGCAGCAGCCTGGTTCTGCCCCAGCTAAAACTGCACAGGCAAAAGTCACCAACAGTTTCTGTGCTGTTAAATCCAGGGATTCACTGCATATGACCAAGCACTTAGCGGTGTGACCCACTGAACACCCACTCTGTGCTGCTGTCATGAATCCCCTGACATGGTCCCCTCTGAAATTCCCTCTCATGCCCTCCCAGTGCTCAATCATCAATGTGAGTATTCCTGTTTGTCCCATAATCCTCTTATCTAGTTCTTCTTCTGCCTTCCCCAAGTAATCTCCATTCCAGTAGCTTTCAATCTTATGTTGCAGATGAGGAACAGATAACTCTCCTGACTCTATACCTGAATAAGTAACTGCTCTTGGTATATCCCCTAATTCCTAATGTGCACTCATCTTGCCCTCAAATGTGTCCCACCTCGAAGCATTCTCTATAGAGTGAAGGACAGCATCATGCACCCTGCAAGGAGGAACACTAACCTTGACCTTTCCAGCTCACTCTGTCACAATCACTCCAAATCAGCAAGTCACATGAATTCCACTTCATATCTGCCAAATCTGTCCATTTCTCTCCATCTCTACTGCCTTAATTCACTCATCTTCACTCATCACCATACAGTTGTCTTCCTTTCCATCCAATCCTCCTCTGACTCATTTGCCACACTGCAACCAAAGCAGGCTCTCTAAACTTAAAACTGTTGCCTTCTGCATAAACCATGCAACCCTTAACATTACCTCCTGACCCTGTTCCTTCCTGGGCTAACCTCCTGAACCTCTGTCTCTCTACCTCTCCCCTACTGCAACCCACTCTGTTACCAGCCATAAAAATTTACAGAAACTAGAACTTTCCACAAGCTTTCTTCACCATTCTGTTTCCTTTGCCTGAAAAACTTTTTTTTTAAACCACCATCATCCTCATCCACTGCCTCTCAAGTACCAATCCCTCAAATTGACTAATTCTTACTCAGCTTCAGGTCCTCCTGAGAATTTACTTCTTTGGACCTCTCAAGTCTATCTGAATAGTCGGCTAAAACTCTCCTACAGACCCTCATTTCCTCTATAAGTATGTGTCTCCTGCTGTTTTAAAAGGACTTGTTAACTTATCTGTCTCCTACAATAGGCTGTGAACTTCACCAAGGCAGGGGTGGTTCCTGTATTGTTCAAGGCTATACAGTATTCCTGGCACCAAATACACTTCCATGAAGTAAAAAGAGTGCTCAATCCTTACTTGTTGAATCGAATGAATGAATGGATCCCTGAAGGTGGAAGACGAATTGTTCTGAAAAAGTTAAAGTGCTAGTAAAACTAGATCCAAAACCTGTGGGAGGAGATCAATTAGCTAATTTCCTGGAGAATAAACACTACTGGCTATATTTCTGATGATCTGTAACCTTTAATGTGGTCCCTGTTTTGTGACTGTAAATAAACACTTATAATCACATCTACAGACAACAGAGTGGGCTGAATATTTAACAGTTACTCAAATAGAAAGATGTCCTCAAGTAAACTGGGTAGGGCACAACTGGGCATCTTAGTTTGTAGTACATTGCAAATTGGTAACAATAATCAAGATAACTGAATAAATAAATCTTTACCATACTCATAAATGTGGTATATACCTATAATTGGGAACCCAATTTGAAACACATAACTCAAATTAACAATAAGCTTCTGAAAAACAAACAAAATGTAAATGAAAACAGCACGCCTGATATCTCAACAGCCTCTATATTTTGACTGGTTTTTACTATCTCATGCTACCATCA
Organism: Heterocephalus glaber; assembly: GCF_000247695.1. The sequence continues at coordinate 7,986,793 of NW_004624765.1, read as the reverse complement.
AGCTTAATTACACTCAGGGACCAAATAAAGTTTTACCTGCTTACTGTCAGCAGGAAGGTAAACTATGTGGAGTTTTCTGTTTGATCTGATCCACAGCACTCAATTAAATAAGAGCAAATAGTGTGTGGACTTTACTGCTGGTGGTAATTTTTATCACACTCCATTTCTTAGTTCTCTAAATTATCTGCCTTGCATCAGATGCTAGAAAATATAGTGCAGCTCTTTATGATATAAATACCAATTTTACTCTAAGAAAAAAAAATGTAATACCTTTTCTTTCATATGATAACATTTCCCATGAAGCAAGTCAGCATTTAGCTAGCAGCGGCTGGGGCAACAGACACTTTCTGTGCTAGGGCTATGGTAACACAGGGTGAAGTGAAGACAGGAAAAGAGAGCCAATGAGAAGATAAAAGTAGAAGCAGTAGCAGCTAGTCCTGCTAAAAACTGTCTGGAGGTGGGGATTCCCAAAAATTCTGCCCAAATGATCTAACCCTTTCCAGGTTCCTATTAAAATCAGGTCTTCTGAATGTACTAATTATAGTAGTAGCCGTCTAGCTGCTTGCTTCTTAAATATGTACATGACTTAACTTCAAAAGGGTATACACAAGATGAGACTGGAATTGGGGTATGATAGGTCTCCGATAAATACTCAATAAATATCAGCCTTTGGATGCCTTTAACCAAGACATTAGTGGCCTTGGCCTTTGGTTTTCCTAGTCCTAACAAGTGAGTCAGTGTCTGTCCATCTGTCTGTCTCTCTCTCTCTTTGGCAATGATTATATATTCTTTACAGTCCTTTGATTCTCACTTCCATAAGTAATCTGGGCCTATGAACCAGCCCAAATCTCCTAATCTATGAGAAAACGACCACCACATGCTTTCTTTGTTACTTCTGTATGATACTCAGGAAGTCTTTCTACAATAAACCTCTCAATGAATGAGTCACTCACCAAGAGTCACAACCCAACTTTATTTTTAATCTTTCCAGTATTCATTGTTTTCTACCACATTAAAAAAAATTTCTGCCATATATTTATGAATTTTTACTATCTTCATTATAATGCAGATAACAATGAAAACCAGTAAAATGTTTTAATTCACTGTATTCCCCACAATGTAGACATTTTAATATTTGTGAAAACAAAATACTAGAAGTATATTATTCAGCATTTTGAAACTACTAGAAAAATAAAAGGTAAAATAAGCAATACTTACCCTTCAATGGGAAAAAGCACTGCCCCATTTTGGCTCTTTAGCCCTTTCTAAACTTATTTGAGGGCATACTGTATATATAGTTCTCCTTTGCATTTTCCTCCACTTAGTGATAACTGTTATCACATTGTACTGTTATGATTCTTCATAAGCAGCCTTTTAATGTTTGTATAACACCCTATCTTTCAATAGCACCATAATTTAACTGTTTCCCTGTTACTGGACATTTTAGTTATTGATAATACTTTTCTAAACAAGGTTATACTAAACACCTTTAAACACTAACTTTTAAAATACTTCCATAAGTTCTTTTTGATAGATCCGTGGAAGATGAAATACTAGATCACAGGATAGAAACATTATTGAAGCTTTTTATACATCTAACAGATGTACTATACTTTTCAGAAAGGGTATAACAACTGTATGCTTCTCATAACATTTAAAATTGTCTGCTCTACTGCACACTAACTGATACAGAGAATTAGAACATTTATTTATTGGTGGGGGGGTGAGCTCATGTTGGCCTATGTTGCCTAGGCTGGTCTCAAAATTATAGCAGTCCTCCTGCCTCAGCCTTCCACGTGCTGAGGTTATAGATGTGCTTCACCATGCCTGGCAAGAATTAGAACTTTTAGAAATCTATGTTACAAAGCTGAAAAAATGGTACCCTGCTATTGCCATTTCTTTGATTAATGGAAAGAGTGCACTTTTATATTCTACTCACCATTTAATTTTCTTTTCTATGGATAGTGTGTTAGCTTTCTGTCACTATCGTGAAATGCTGGAGATAATCGACTTATAAGGAGAAATTTTATCTTGGGTCACAGTTTTGGTGGTTTCTGCTCAATTAGATCCTACTTGGGACTTTGGCAAGGCTGCACAACAAAGCTGAGTGCACAGTGGAGCAAAACCACATACATCACCAGTCAGGAAGCAAAAAGAGAAAAAGGAAAGATCTTGAGTCTCCCAGCCCCTTACAGGGCACACTCCAGTGACACACGATCTCCTGCCTCTTAAAAGGTTTCACCATCTCCCAACACTGCTACCCTGGGGACTAAACCTTTAACATCTGGGCCTACAAGGCTGTCAGGATGCAAACTATTCCAGATAGTTTGTTCATAATCACTGGCCCACTATTCTGCTGCAGTGGTTTGTATTAGTTTCCTATGGCTGCATAATCAATCTCCATGATCTGAGTAGCTTCAAACAACATCAATTTATCACCTCACTGGTCCTCAAGGCCAGAAATCTGGGTGGGCTTGGCTAGATTCTCTGCTCAGTTCTCTCTCATGAGGCTGAAATCAAGGTCTGGGTGGGCTCTTATCTAGAAACTTTGGTGAAGAATCCTGTTCCAAACTCATTTGGGTTGTTGACAGAATCCAGTTCCCATGGCTTCTGGCTGAGATTCCCTTTCTATGCTGGTTGTCAGCTGGGAGCCATGCTCAGTAATTCCTCAAATTCCACAAGGCTGTGTGAGTTCCTTCTCAGCCATACCCTTCCATTTTTAAAACAGCAACATGCTAAATCTTCTCAGCCTTCAAATCTCTGATTTCCTTTCATGGGCACCTGTGATAATTAGCCCCCCTAGATAATGTCCCATTTCAAATTCAACTGTACCACAGTATAACATAATCCAGCGAGTGCTGTCTTAATTTATGTACAGGTTCTAGGGATTAGGGCAAACAATCCTAGTGGAGGGGCAGTTTTAGATTTGTGCCTGGCACAGTCTTAAGTATCATTTCTCATAATTTAGATAAATTTCAATTGCATGAATGAATAAATGTTATCTTCCTGATGACTGCTGGAAGCTGTATTTTCCCAATGGCAAAGTCAGTTGTAGACAAAATGCTGTGTACAAAGATTCTGAGTACATAACTTTGCTAACATTGCTGTTTTAATTTTTTAACTGGTGTAAAATACACATAATAAAGTTTATTGTCTTAATCATTTTAAAGGGGGCCATCCAGCTAAGTACTTTCAATTGGTGTGCAGCAAGTCCCCAGAATTCTCTTCACCTGCAAAACTGAAACTCTGTACCCATTAAACAACTCTTCCTCCCTCTTTCCTCGGTAATCACTATTCTACTTTTCAACACTGTTTTTTTTTTTTGTTTTGGTACCGGGGATCAAACTCAGGTCCTTGCGCTTGCGCAGCAGCCAGCGAAATCACTAAGCTAAATCCCCGGCCCCTACACTGGTATATTTTTGTTTGATGTATTTATTAACAAATATCTATATAGTCATTACAATACACTAGGCACTGTTCTAAGCACTTTGAAATATTAACTTTACAAATATTTAATCCTCATGAAAACCCTAAGGTCAGTATAGTTATTGTTCTCATTGTACAGATGGAGAAACATAACAAAGATAAGTGAACTGCCCAAGTATGTATGTATGTATGTATGTATGTATGTATTTATTTATTTATTTATGTACCAGGATAGAACTCAGGATCTTGCACCTGCAAGGCAGGTCTGGTGAGCACTGAGCTAAAATCCCCAGCCCCCAAGCAGGAATTTAGACTATGGAACTCTGGCTTTGTAGTTCTTGCTATGAAATATGACATCATGAAAAAATTCATTGAAAAGACAAACTCATCGGGCATTAAGATTATTTCTCAGTGCATGATTTTAAAACACTTCTCTCATGAAATTAACCAGTATTTGTCTTCTATCTAAAAGGTATGGAATCAAGATGACATACGTTTATTCACCTTTCAGAGACTGTAGCCATGTTTTTGTTAAGGAATTTCTTTCAAATAAATGAAAAAAACTAGTACTTTATGAGTGCACCAATTATAATTTGTGATATTTCATAATAAATAAATACAATCCACAATTCACTGATTACTGAAATTTAGAACAACAGCAACAAAATTAAAACCCAGGTGACTCTAACTCCTTCTAATAAGATTTGCAGGTGAAAAACCTTCCAAATAAAGTTTATAACAGCATGACTCAACCTCAGTTTTACCTGGTAAATTCAAATTTGTTTTACTTTGCAAGCTACGCATATTGGCCAGTCTTAATTTGTCATTCGACTGCATATCTCAGTAGTGATTTATCTTATTGAAGGGGTGGATCCGAGGTGTCCTTGATATTTTACTTTAGTAATCCTTTCACACAAAACCAACCTAGTCTGTCACCAGTCATGTGATGTCATCTGCCATACATTTAAAATGGGCAGAGCAGGCGGGACCACCGCGATTTCCAAGCGCTCCACTGAGCTTCGCTCCTGTGACCCTGGGGAGGGGACAACAACAGTGCATAGAGCAGGACCACCCTTTGCAGCCACCGTACTTTCTACTCTAAATTTACCTGATTCACTGAAACAAGCCAACGACGCATCTCGTAATCTCCCCCTCATTACCCATTGCAAGGCAGAGCAGTCTCCATAAAAAACAGTGCGTGTAAGAAACAGCACAATCACCACTACCTCAGGGCATCTCTCGGACATTCACAATGCTGTCACCCATCCCTGTCCCCTCCCCCCTCCCAGCCGGCCAGATAGCCCGGAAGCCGGCAGGTGCGCACCCGGTGGCCCGTCCCCGTCACCTGCGAGGCCTGCAGGCTCTCTGGAGACAGCGAGGCCGGCCGCCAGCCCGCCTCACTGCCACAGCGCGTCCGGGCGCCTCCGACCACCGGCCCGGCTCTGTTTACAAGCGCCGTCTCACGGTCCCACGCTTAAATGCTTCCCCGTGCGTCGCCCGGGAGCCAGACCCAGGCACACAAGGTTCCCGGCCGTGAGAAAGCTGCTCTCCCGCCAGAGACCTGGTGGCCAGGCCAGGCCTGAGCTACTCGCTTTGTGTTCTTAGACACAGTTTGTAGCACACACCTTGTGAAAGCAGTGGCGTGCGGTGCAGGGTCTCCTCGCTGCTGCTCCCCACGACGCGAAATGGGTGTTTGTAATTGCAGATCGTCCCTTGGAATAAACCAGTACCAAGTGGTTTTTGCCCTCTTGTCTAAGAGAATTACTCAGTGACATGGTCGTTCCTAAAGTAGCACTGGTGGGACCTGGAGATTGCTCCTCATTGTAAGTTTACAGCTACAATGTTAACTGAGCTTTCCTGTTGCATCCAACAGGGTGGAAGAGGGTGGCTTTACGGGGAGGTTGCAGATTCCCAGCAAAACAAAGTAATACGTGATATCCAGAAATAGGGTGCGGGGTGCTCTGAACCGATACCCCCACTTTACACATCCACTGACTTTGGCCACTTTGCAACTCCTAGCTTTGTCCTCCATCCTAGCATACTTAGCCATCTTCTTAATTCGTAAGTAACTATTCACTTATTGGGTTCTCCACTTGCAATGGAGAACTATACATCTATACATTTAGATGTATCTCATCTATACATTTCCTCAGGCAAGAACATTTTTATTTCACTCACCATCAGGTGGTGGGAACCTGTCTCAGCGCCCAATATGTATATGTTTGAATGAATGAAATGATGCAAAAAGAAAATGTCAGAGGGGTCAGAGAAAGCAACATCATGGAAATTGCAAAATCTGACTCCAAGCCCCTCTCTCAAAAAATAAGCAAAATCTTACAGAGGTTTTTTTTTTAATCTCTTTTGGTTGATGTTCAAAATAAACTTTTTTAAAAAACTGTAATTTCCAATACATTTTTTGTCATTACCTGAACTTGTAGTGTTCTCTTTTGTCTCAAGACTTTGTACATGTGGCTCCTTCTGATGAGATCTCTCATCCTTACCCCATCCCTGTAGTTTGGCTAACTTCTCTGTGCCCTTTAAGAAGCAGGCAGATGACATCACACCTTTCCTAGAAACCTCTAACTGGTGAGCCTGCTCCTAAAGGAACTCACATGTTCCTCTGCAAACACATTCACCACACAGCCTGCTTTCCTCTCTACACTCATCAGTCTTCTGGTTAGATGAGTGATTCTCAAAATTCAGCATGTAATAGAATCTTCTAGGGTGGTGTAATGTGTGGGGACCCTATTAAAATCCAGATTCTGAATCTGTAGGAGTTCTGCAGAATCTGCAGATTCTGAATCCATCAATCTCTCACCTTTAACGAACTCTCAGGAGATGCCACATTGTGAGTGTCAAAGTTCCTGAGTCATGTACCCACACCCTTTTATTCCAAAGGTCTACCTATGAAGTGGTCCTAGACTCTGTGATGATTTCAAAGTAGTTGTATTGGTGTTTGGTTCTGTTATTTATAACTAAAGTGTCTTGATCACCATTCCTGAATTTTTCCTCACATACTCCTTTTTTCCCACTTTATAGTGCAGATAAACATTTTTTTCTTTTAACTCCTGGATACTCCTCATTTCTATGATCCTATTTAGGATCCCCCTATTGTATTAGTTTCAGTATAATTGATAAAGTGTTTCTCGTATTATACTATCTTCTGTCTCCTGAAAGATAGGCATATTGTCATATTCATGTTTCTATTTTCCACAACACTTATATTACCTATTAAATGATCTCAATAAATGTTTGTTGAAATACCAAATGACAGGTGAAGAAATGTCATTATTAAATCCCTTCATTAGATTTTTTTTCTTTTAGCCTTTATTTACTAAAATAATGCTTATGCTAGAATTCAACAAAGCAATGCCATCTTCCAGGAAATTAAACAAAAGTCTCATTAAAAATATTTGAAACATAATCAGAAACATTTTGTTGTCATTTATAGCTTAAAATTTGCAAACTAAATACATCCCACCCATCTTCCAAAGTATGCCCACATAAAGATGATTAGGATATTCATTAAGAGCAATATAACATAATTAGTTTGTCTCCATAGGTAAATTAAAACCACTTGAGATGTAAGATATTACAATCACAAATGGAGTCACTCACTGAAAGTATAAATGATCCTGCTGTTCAACTAGTAGACAACCACAAGGCCATGCACATTGTTAAAATATTAAACATTTCCTACAGGTTGATAACTATCTTCTTTTCCTAAACTTTCTAGGTGTCCTAAGTTTCTTTCTGAAGAACTTCATATATCCTGAGATCCAACATCCAAAAGATTAATACCTTTATCTCTTTTGCTGGGATGATGGATATCTCTAAGACCTTACTCTCTCACCACTGCCAGGATTCTTTGTGATTGGTTGATAGCCAGGCCATACCTGACTATTACTCCTACAAATAAATTGTTATGGCTTGTGTCTAGATGTCCTCTCAAAGCCTCATGCAGATGGGACTTTTTCAGGGGTGGTTAGATCTAGAGGGTGTGACACTGGGATTAATTCAAGGTACAATGTTAGGCTCAAGGGCACTAGGATCAAGGGTATGAATGCTACCCATCCTAAGTAGCTGGATAAGATATAAGGGATAGAAAGAACTGTGATTGTCCCCTGTTGCTTTGCTATCTTCTGCCCACTATGAACTGTTTTTCCTCTTCGAGGTCCCCCTGCCTTGGAGCCAGCCAATTATGGACTGAAATCTCTATAAACTGTGAGCTAAATAAACCTTTCCTCCCTTAACTTGTGGGTATTGGGTATTTTTGTCTCAGTAATGAGAGAAAAATAACTAAGACAGAATTTGGTCACGAGAGTGGGATCATTGCTGTGACTGTACTTGACCATGTGACTCAAGAGCCTTTGGAACTGGCTTGTGGGAAGGGGAAGAGTTAGGAAAGGTTTGGAGATGCTTCCTGAAAAAGTAGAGTTGGAATGCCTGATGGGAAATTCTGGTCAGGGCTCAGAAGACCAGAATGCTGATAGAAAGGCTGCTGGTAAAGATCAGGCTCAGGAGGTTTCTGCTGGGAAGAAGGACTGGATTGGCTGTTGGATTCCAGATGATGTGTGTTGACGTGTGTTATGTCTTGGCAGAAAGTTTGTCTGCATTTTGCTCATGTCCAGAGATTTTGCCTGAGACTGAGATTAAGGGCAGCAAATTAATTAATCTGGCAGAAGAAATTTCAAGGCAGTCTAATGCTGAGGTGGTGGCATGGCTACGGTTGGGTCTTTTAGCCAGATTTGTGTTGAGAATGAAGACCAAAGAGGCCAGCAGAATGATATAAAACATTTTGAGTTTGGCCAGAAAGTAAACTTCAGAAAAGTGGTGGACAGCAAAGGTAGAGCAGAGGAGATCTTGATTGGTGAGCAGAAACAGGAGAATAGAAAAGGTGGCCTGAGGACATCATAAGAACCAACAGGACTCCAGCTTCTGCAGCCTCAGAGTTGCAAAGGTGAAAGACTTTGCTCTGAGAAGGGAGCCCCAGAGCACCATGTTCCATTATGGCAGCATTACAGGAAAGGTAGAAAAATGAGACTTTGAGAAGAAGCTGAGCTTTGAGTCTGATCAGTGCTGCTCTGGGCAGCAAAGCCAAAGACCCCTAGCTTGCAGCACCTTTTATTCAGTACACGGGGAGAAACAAATGTAACAAATGAAATTCAGAGTTCAGTACTTCACACTGGGATAAACAAGGTGTAACAAAAGACTGGGGGGCAGTGGAAATCTAAGAACAGTGAGGAACTATGCAGATGAAGACTTGGTTCCTCCCAGGAACTATGCAGATGAAGATTTGGTTCCTCCCAGGGTGTCTCCTGCAGGTGTGGTCTTGCCCTTGAGCATCACAGCATCAGTTGTGACCTGAGGCCAAAATGGAATTATGTCTCCGAATGCCATAGTTGGCCTGTAGGCGGAAGAACTTGGCCTAATTAAATGGGTTTTCCCTAAAATTATGTAACATTGCTCCCAACACACTACCACCTACCAGAATATAAAAAATGAAGGATAAGGGCTGGGGATTTAGCTCAGTAGTTTCACTGCCTGCTTTGAAACCGCAAGGACCTGAGTTTGATCCCCGGTACCAAAAAAAAAAAAAAAAAAAAAATGAAGGATAGACTCAACTTCAGGGGAGAAGGCAAAGTGGTGAGTAGCAGAGAAAGAGCCTCTCTGAGATTTGGTGTCCAGACACTGGAATATAGCAATGTGAGGAAGAGATGAAAGAGGGAAGAGGGTCCTGGCACCCAAGAAGGATCTGAAGTGAGAATTGAAGACCACAAGGAGAGCAGAGAGAAAAACTTCAACAAAGAAGAAGGAAATGGCAGGTGACACTTTCTCCTTGAGCCCAGACTCACATTGTTGGAGGGGTAGCTCGAACTTGCAGATGCAAAGTGACTACTGGTGGCCCCAGAGGCCTCCAGAGAGAAATGTACTGGTGGAATGGAGCAGTGGATGCAGTGGACTGCAGTGACTGATCAGTGCCAAAGAACCAGGGGCTAGACCAAGTAGAAAGCAACTTCTCATCCCTAATAAATTGAAGAGGTGGGATCTTGCAACAGACTCAAAACCCAAAAGCCAGCTACACCAGGAAGACATCTCTGAGAAGTGGTCATTTTCTAAAGGTTCTAAATACTAGCAATAAAGCTGCTCACTGTAAGCAATTTACAAGCATCAACCCAGGAATAAAACTAAAACAAAAAAAATAGAAAAATGAAAAGACACTTAAACAAGATGCAGCCCAGACTTCCAGCTCACCAAAGGCAAACCCGGGGGTAATGACATGGAACAAGCCAAAAGCTACCCACTTGGACTCTCTGAAGTAGTAACAGTGTAAGAAACAAAGCAGATGAATGAGGCTCTAGAAAAAATCAAATCAGAAATAATTTCTCAGATAACTGCTGAGATGGTGACAATAATGAGAGACATGCTTAGTGACTCTAGAGCAGATACAGATAAAAAAATAGAGGCGCTTAGAAAAATGATGGAAACCATTAATGCCCAGCATGGGAAAGAAATGGAATCCATGAAACAGATTCAAACAGTTATCCATGAGATTAAAAATTCCACTGAAAGTCTACACAGCAGAATAAGCCAATGTGAGGACAAAATATCAGATATTGAAGACAGGATTGTGGTTAGTGATCATGAAAAGAAAAATTTCTTAAAAATAGCAAAGAACCATAAGAAATCAATTCAACAGCTGCTAGATGATGCAAAGAAGAATAACATAAGATTGATCAAAGTCTATGAAAAAAGCAGGAGATAGTACAAATGACATAAAGAACCTCTTCACAGAAGTAAAGGCAGAAAATTTCCCAGGCATGGAAAAAGAATTTGACATACAGATAAGTGAGGCATATAGAACTCTAATTGGCCATGATAAAAAAAAAAAACCCACACCAAAGCATATAATAGTCAAGTTTCCAGAAATTCAACACAAGGACAGAATATGAAAAGCTATTAGAGGGACTGGAGATTTGGCTCAGTGGTGCCGCTGCCTGCCTCGCAAGTGCAAGGTCCGGAGTTTGATCCCCGGTACTAAAAAAAAAGCTGTTAGAGAAAAGAAATCACAAATCATCTACAAAGGAAACCCATCAGAATTACAGCAGACTTCTCAACACAAACTCTCAAGTCAATGAAAGCCTGGAGTGAAGTACTTCAAGCCCTGAAAGAAAACAACTTCCAACCCAGATTGTTTTTGTTTTGTTTTTTGGTACCAGGAATCGAACTCGGGACCTTAAGCTTGCAAAGCAGGTAGTGGAACCACTGAGCTAAATCCCCGGCCCCAACCCAGATTGATGTATAAAAAAGCTATCTTTCACAATTGATGGAGAAATAAGATACTTTCATGAAAAAGAGCACCTGAAGAAATTTATGACCACCAAACCAGCACTCCAAAATGTGCTGAAGGACATTCTAGAAAGACATAATAAATGTTAGGCTCTACAGAAAAATTCTTTAGCTAAAAAAAAATGCCCACTTCAACTCCCCTTCCCTTCTTTCAACCCATGATCGCCTACCTAGGGACCATTTTAACAACCGTGTTCTACAAAAACTGATTGGTCCTTAGGTAGGAGATCATGAGTTCACAGAGGCTGGTTACCATGGACCAGGAACTTCATTAAGAGCTTACTTGTTGAGAGAATCATCCAGAAATTTAAAAACATTAAAAAAAAAAAACTGTCTCAGTCTTGAGGTGGAACAGAACCATTTTGTATGATATGTTCTCAACTTCCTTTTGGGTAAAGTCCAGCATTTTTGATAAAATGCCTGAATAATCAGCAAAGTTTAGATAAGCTTTAGTAGCCTCACATTGTTCTTGCAAGTTGAGTTCCTCAGAAAGCACACTTTAAAAAGAGTTTAGTACACGGGGAGTGGAAGAAGGGAAGGGGAGTCGAGTTGGACAGAGGGAGAAGTGCAGCAGGGCTGTGAAGTCCAGTAACAGTGTCAGCTAACCCCGCACAGACCTCTGAGAAAGTGGCTCTTCAGAGGCTTCACAGTAATTCTGAATTGGCCCTAGACCAGTGGTGTGCTGATAAACTGACTCTCTGAAAAAGTAAAAGCTCTGATTTGCTAGTGTTTACCAATTGCCATGGTGTAAATATCCCCACTTCTGTGTCCAATTTCAAGCTCTGGAGGTAGCATCACAAAACAGAGTTGGAGATGTGAAGTCAGGCTGAGAAGGTCAAAAGAAGCTGGCTGCACACCCCACTGCCTGAGATGGCCAGGACTTTATACTTCCTTATCTTTCAGTCCTTGGATGTGGGTCTTTGTGGGAGGTGACCTGGCCTTGGGCAAAGCAGTGGGACAATGAATCTTTTTGCTGGTAAATCTAGGCAACACATCTCAAGTGTCCTCCATACTTGTCCTGAGAAACTAGTAGTTACCTGCCTACTTAACTTCCAGTCAAGAGTCTAGACATCTTCCATTTTTAGGTGGCAGAGCTAGTGTATAAACATATAGAAAGATTCCAGCAATCTCAAATAGTAAATAACTAGGAAGTGATGAAGGAAAAAAAAAAACTCCAGAGCTGGGCATGGTAGTGAACACCTGTGATCCCAGCATTTGGGAGGCTGAGGTAGAAGGAGTGCTGGGAGTTTGAGGCGAACCTGGGCTACATAGTGAGTTCAAAGCCAGCCCGAACTGTATAGTGAGATCCTGTCTCAAAAAAACAAAATTAGACAAAATAACCTCCAGAATTTCAGGAAATCAGAAAGAGCTGCTCAGAAAGATCTCTAAAAGAACAAGAACTTGAGCTTGCCTTAAAAAAAAAGTTGATCAAGGTAGAAAAGCAGAGGAAAATGAATATTGTGATTAGAATCTTGCCTCTAGCACTTAGTTCTTGGGGCTTGCAAATTACTTCTCCTTGCCTCAGTTTCCTCATGTGGTAATAGTAATAGAATAGTAATAATATTGTCTAATTCCAAGTGTTGTAGGAATGAATTAATTTATATTGAGCTTATAATAGTGCTTGATAATATTTGCCCCCCATAAATGACCTGTTAGTACATACACAAAATGTGAATAGTGGAAAAAATAAAAGTAACAACAACAACTTATTATGGCTTTTAACCAGAAAGGATGAATTCTTCTCTTTTCCTATAAAACGAATCTTGGTAGAGTAGTGTAATAAAACTTTGCCATATGCTCAGAACTAAATTGTCAGAAAAGTTTCACTTTATCAGAACTGGCCCTTGCTGGCAGGCACACCCCTGATATTTACAAGAACCAAGGCAAGAAGACACCTGGGGGTCTCAGTTTCCCAGCTCAGGCCCTGTCCTGCATGTCAAGGACCCACACATGTGTGTAAGCAACTTAGCTGCCATGTCCCAGGCTCATCTACAGCTGTAGTCTCTCCTCGGCCCTAGGAGGATTGTTAGTTCATTTTATTTTGCTATATCAAAATACCCAAGATGAGGTAATTTATAGAGAATAGAGGTTTATTTAGCTCATAGTTCTGGAGGCTGGGACGTTCAAGGGTATGACAGTGCCATTCGATGAGGGCCTTCTAGCTTCGTCATAGCAGTGGGAGGCACTGCATGGCACAACAGAGCAAGAGTCTCTTTTCCTTTTTCTTATAAAGCCACTAAGCCACCCTGGGGACCTCACATGCATGACCTCATCTAATCCCAGTGACTACCCAAAGACCTCACCTCCAAATACCATTGACATATGAATTTGGGTATTAAGTTTCCAACACATAAATTTGGAAGGGATAAGTTCAAACCCTAGCAAGGACACACTGACAGCCCCTGGAAGACAAGCCCTGGGGAAAATACCGTGTGATGCTTGGAGCAGGTCCCCAGTTTGGGCCAGGGAACTCTGAGGCCCTAGATACACAATCTGGGAAGGAGCCCAGCTGCCTCTCTGCTTAGCCAGGGGAGGTGCAGCTAGAAAAGGTCCTCAATGGTGCCCCATAAAGTATGGGATCCAGGCCAGTGGCCAAGTTGCCCAGGTCTAAGGGCAGTACTCAGAATTTCTACTGAGGATCAATCTTCTCATGCAATACTTCATCTTCAGTACATCTGGGACTGCACCATGGTAATTATATCAAATGAGATATTTCGCTATTTCAGAAAAAACACTGGGTTGGGAATCAAGACTTTTGAATTATGATCCTAACTGAAAAGTCTGATATCATAAATTATATTTACTTATTGTACTTAATATTTTTCAAGACATAAAAAAATGATGAGCCGTAGTGTTTTTTATTTGTTTTTGAGATCATATCTTGCTGTGTAGCTCAGGCTTGGCTCAAATGTGTGGTAATCCTCCTTCCTCAGCCTCCCAAGTACTGGGATTATAGGTATGTACCACTACATCCAGCTCCACAGTAAGTTCTAATGAGCAATTTATATTTGTAATGTCAAAGACTATCACAGTTCCAGAATTCCATAAAGTCTTTGAATTTTGGGTTTTATTTTTAAAACCCAAAATCCAAACCTTAAGAGCCTAGTCTCTTTTTTCCTTCCTTATGTGATCTAAAAGTCCACCTCTCTTGCTGAAGCCTCAAGTAAGTTTTTCCATTATTCAATCTTTTTCATTAGACTTAGAGGTGTGTAGACATAAGAACCCAAAAATCAAAACAATGAGTTCGTTTCCCTTCGGATGATCCCTTATCACACATTTTATTTAATTATTATACAAATGGAAATTGTTACCTACAGTCACATGGTACATGTACAAGAAACTGACATCTCATGCCGGCATGCTGTTGCATGCCTATAATCCCAGGACTTGAGAGGCTGAGTCAGGAGGACTGCTGTGAGTTTGAGGGCAGCTTGAGCTACATAGTGAGTTCCAGGCCAGCCCGAACTACATAGTGTGACCCTGTCTCAAAACAAATTAATTAAATAAATAAAAAATAAACCAACATCTCTTAACTAATTATGAGTTCATGCTTTAGAAATAAATAACATCAAAAATTTCAATTAAATTTCATCCCATGCATAAGCTGATCAGAGTTCTTTTTTTGTGTTTGTGTTTGTTTTTTTGGCACTAGAGATCGAACTCAGGACCTTGCACTTGCGAGGCAGGCAGCAGCACCACTGAGCTAAATCCCTGGCCCTGAACGGAGTTCTTAAAATGAACAGCACATCAAAGTTAAAAGGAGTGAGAACTAGATGGAGAATCCTCTTAGTTTTCCCAAGTGTCTTTGCTCATAGTGTTTTTCTAGAACTCAGAACGAGAATATGTCTCTTCCATCTCGTTGGCTGTGGTATAGCATCCTTCCCAGGAGTTGACACGAGCTGTGTGTGTGCTGGGGGGAGAGGACCTTTGTGATAGTCTTTGAGCTGCAAATAACCCAGTCCCCTGAATTTGTGTAACTAGCGTCAGCCGCTTCTTTCTGTTAGCCTTTTTTTCACACTCAATTCAAAAACTGTCATGCCGGGCATACCTCTGTAATCCCAACACTTGGGAGGCTGAGGCAGGATGGTTGCCATGAGTATGAGTCAAGGCCAGCCTGACATGTATAGAGAATCCCTGGCTCAAAAAACCAAGAAAACAAAACAAAACAGTGTCACATCAGACCATTCTGAAACCCCTGTCATTTTTTGTTTTGTTTGTTTGCTTGTTTGTTTGGTACCAGGGATTGAGCTCAGGACCTTGCACTTGAGAGGCAGGTGCAGTGCCACTGAGCTAAATCCCTGGCGCCCTCTGTCATTTTATGTATTTTTATTACAAAGTAGCTCATGACTGCACTTACTTTCATATTAGAGAATTTGTCCTTCCAGGATGAATTAAGTTTGCCCTGTTCCCATAGTCTCTGTCCAGGGTACATAACTTGTCTTGAAGTACAACTAACATGAGAAAAGAGTTGTAAGCACAGAAGTGAAAGGAAGGCATTCCAAGATCTCAGGGTCCATTTCTAGAATATTTTAGCCCCTTGCTCCTTCTTTTTCTTTCATGTATATGTGTCCTTTTAGCATTTTCTCTGAGTGGCAGGCATTTATTGGGGGTGACTTTATATTGCTTGTTTTCCTAAGAACTAAGTTCTTGGAGGGCAGGGCCATGCTTAACACCACATCCTACAGAGAACTGTAGCATAGAGGAACGAGAGGCATCTTTCTCAAGCACCTGAGATGACTCTTTTCATCTTCAGGAAGGATACCTGGCAGGCGGATGACCCAATAGACATGGTGGTGAGTTTGAGTCCTGGGACAGAAGAAGGAGGAAAAGAGCAAGAAAACAATATTTAAACCTGATCTCTGCCACAGCTGGGCCCCTCACCCCCCCACCAGGCGCTCGCGCGCGCGCTCGCAGGCACACACACACTCACTCCTTGGCATGCAGACATACACAGAGCTTTGCTATTCTTTAGCTAATGGGATTGGCACCGCTTAAAGTAGACTGCCAGGTCATTGTCTGTGACCACAGCAAGAGAAACATTATTTAAAGACCATTCAGACCCTAAAAGAAGCGGCTGAGCAGAGTAATTATCGGAGACTCTCCATTAAGTAGGGCATCTTTGCTCTTTGTCTGAGCTGGTTTAATAAGGCCTGCTAATGGGACTGCAGGGGAGGGGATGCTAATGGCTCTAAAAAAGCCCACTCTTGGCCCTTTGTTAAGAGCACTGTCTTTAGAGATCTCATAAAGCCAGAAGTTACCGTGCTGCACAATGACCTTCATGGAAACTCAGGGTGCACCCCTGCTGGTCAGGACTCAGATTTTCAAAATTAGGAAACATCTTTTTCATCCTCTTTCTTTTATTCTAAGGTGATTTCCCTCTAGCTCCTTTTACTGGTCCCTGGCCTTTGGTTTCTTGGGGACTTGTCATTGCAAACAGCAGCACTCAGCGGTAATAAAGAGAATGACACTCCTTAGGAATTTCTTCAGCTCACTGCTTCTACTGGTTGTCCAGAACTTTACTTTGCTAGAAAAATTGCCTACCTCATTATCCCTTTAGCAAGATGAAGCTGAGAACTAATCACACCTTTACTTTTAAATGTAGAATGGGCACCTCCGTTCGCACTGCTGTTTTATAATCAGTCAGCTTAAGGACAAAGGCTGCAATCCCTCAGCTCCCCTGAAAGCATGTATCACATTGGAGAAACCTTGGACATTATTAGTTTGGGTTTAGAAATGGACATTTTTCTTTGTTTTCCCTGCCCAACCTTGGACCACCTCCTGTCCTCTGCGACAGTCCTACCATGGTCTCCCAGGGGCATGGCTGACTGCCCCCACCCCAATCTGCTCTCCTACAACAGCTGGAGCAATTCTTTCAAAACAGAAACTCCACTGAACTTGCCAGAGCCCATATGAATCCTTAACATCATCTGTGAGACTCACACACAGTCTGATTCTTCCTGTCTAGTAGCGTCTTGTACCCTGCTTCTCCATCTGCTCCAGCCACTAGGACCCTTTTCAGTGCTGTGATCATGTCACATTCATCCCTGTTACAGGGCCTTTGCACATCTTTCTGCCTAGAACACTATTTACCCTGGCAGCTCTGACTCATCCTCAGCCCTCAGCTCAATAATGAAATCTTCAGGAAAGTCTTTCCTTTCCACCCTCTCTGTGTTGCTGATCTCTATTGTGTGCATTTATTTCTAGCACTATATACTCCTCATAACACTTACAGTAAACTTTTATACTTATCATAATTTTTTATATGTATTAATAATTACCTTCCCATGAGACTGTGAATATCATGTTAATAACCTTTCTGCATAAGCAATAATCATGTTTGCTTTTGTGTACTGTTCTGTTCTCAGTACCCAAGACCATGGTGTGACCTGAGTGCTAAATACATATTTGTGCTGCTGTAGATAGAGATTCAGAGTTCTGTTCCTCACTCCTCCATGGCTATTTCCCATTCATCGACCAAAGTTTGTTCCCTGAGAGGTTTCTGTGATGCCTGTATTTGGGGACTACTCACATCTGTATTTCCCAGGTCAATGTATAGGTCTGGATCACGTTCTATCTGGGATTAAGGACTATTTCAAGTTTCGGCTTCATTCTTATTCCTCCCAGTGGACCTTTACACTGTAATGCAGAGTCACAAGGCATAAACACACAAGCTTTAGCGATGTCTCCTCTATCCCAAAGACCCAAAGGGAGCCAGGCATGGTGGTGCATGTCTGTAATCCCAGCACTGAAGAGGCAGAGACAGGAAGATTGCCATGAATTTTCAGACAGCCTCAATGAGAAGTACAGAAGATCCAGCCAAAGAGAGTCAAAGATTCAAGTTTCTTAGCACTGTAGGTGTGCTTCCACAGAGACGGGTAGATAGGATCCTTCCTGTTACCTATTGTCCCCATGAAAAGTGGGGCTTTCTCTACTGGTGGAAAAAAGAATTGGCCTTAGTAGGTGCAGAGAAACAGCATGGATTGGATATGTGTTCTGTTGCTTTTGCTGGTGCCAGAGCAGTGGCCACCAGGCCAGCCTATGTGCAGCCAGCTGAGTGCAGCCCTACTCACATTGAGCGGGGCCAACATTTATATGGGGCTGACTGAGTCCATGTACCCCAATGCTCCTTTTAAAAAAGTAAAGCTAGCAGTCAACCGCAGGCTTGCGTTTCCCACTTAGCACACTCACCTAGATCTAGACTGTTGTATTGCAGTTGTATCATCCAGCTTCATCCCACCAAGGTAGGGATGGTGTGGAAGCCAAGAAAAGAAAAGTCATTATAAAATCATGTTTTCAGAAAATCAATGATCCCATAAAGGAATTTTCCTCCTGAAACAGGAGTGTTCATTGTTCCTCAGTCTACATAAAGTCACCTGGTCACATCATGGGTTCCAGAAACATTCATGTTCAGAGCCAGAGCCAGAAAGTTTTCTGGAGCTGAATCAGCAGGAGAGACTGTTACAAACCCTTTTACAATTTTTACTCCTGTCCTTACTCCTGAGGAAATGTGCAAACTTGCCAGCCTCAGTTAACACATTTCCTTTGAACTTCTCTTGGCTCTTGCCTGCAGAGGACACAGAAAAATATTAAACATCATTCCTACTCTCAAGGAGCTGATGATCAAATGAAAGATATATGTTTTTCAGAAAACCCATGAAGCAACAGAATGAGTCCTAAATCACTGAGTTCTAGACCTCTAGAAGGATGATCCTCAATCCACAGCCTCAACTTCACTTGGGAGTGTTGTTTAAAATACAGACTCTGGGATCTCACCCCAGGTCTGCTGATTCACACTCTCTGGAGATGGGCCAATGGGAATATTTGCAATCTCTTCAGTGAATTCTTAGACATACTGATGCTTGAAAGGCATTTAAAAAGCTGGGAAAAGAAGAAGCAGCAGTAGACTGGGAATGGGCAAAGATGTCAAGGAGACCTTGAACTTAAGCTGGACTACCCTGGGAGAGCAGGCAGGTAGAATATGGAAAAATGAAGGGCTCTCAAGGCGGCGACTCAGGCAGCAGGGACAACAGGAGTTGAACACAGCGTGAGGGGGACTGGCTGAAGCCGGAAGTCTGAGAGTGACGTGAAGGAAGAATGAGCCCAGGCAGCGAGGCCAGAACTTGTAAAGAAGTGAGTTTCCAAAACTATGTTGCATATTAAAATATAAGTATTCTGATTTCAAAGGTAATCTATTTTTGTATGAAAGTATGACACATTAAAGAATCATAGAATATAGAATAATGTAGAATGTTTCTTTCATGATTTCCTCCCCAGGGAAAAATTTTAAAACTGTAGCATTTTGGTATGCATTCCCTTAAAATTTCTTTTCTATGTTTAGTCTAACCACCTATCCCTTACCCACGTACACACCAATTTGGATTTTCCTCTCTTCCCAGCTTTGTAACTTCTTTGTTCACTTCACAATATGTCCAGTGCATCTTTGTCAGTCCTAAAGACTTGCCTGTGCTTTTTAAGGGCCTAAGAGTATTTCACTGTAAAATGAAAATATTGTCGAATGCAGTATCATCATGTATTGCTACTGATTCCTAGACTGGGAAGAATCTGGTAATAGGAGTGATTTAGAATACAGTTATAAGAGAAGCTGTGCTGTGTGTTACACTCAAACCTTGGGAGGACCGGCTGGAATGAAGACCATGTGTCCAAAATGGACTGCAACTCCTTACATGCTAGTAATCTTAGTGTCAGATCCATGTCTTTATATCTACTTGTGTGCACATATCTATAGCTCTGTGTCTCTATATCCATACCTATATCCTTATCTGCATCAATATCTATCTAGTATGAAATTCCATGTAAAAGCAAAATGGAAGACATTGGCCCAGACTTTTTGAGAAGTGTCTTTTTTATTTTTAGTAAAAGACTAAATTGTTTGCAGTAAATAATGATTATATCCATTGTAAAGAGTCGGTGCATATACATAACATATCTTAACACTTGTTATGCTTCCTTCCCTTTGTCATCCTCCCCATCTCCGTCTCCATATCTTAAACCCTTTTCCCATTTGCAAAAGATCTGTCTCTCTGTTTCCTATTATCTTTTATTGTACTCTTTATGTATACTTTGATTTTTTTTTTCATATAGAAGAAGCTGTGTGATAATTAAGCTTTGCGTTTGATTTATCTCACTTAACATTATGGTCTCAAGGTGCAACTATTTTCCTATAAATGTCTCAAATTTATTCTTCTTTGTAGCAGAGTGGTACTCTATTGTATATAAATATCACATTTCCTTTAGCCATTCATCTGTAGATGGACATATAGGCTGCTTCCAAGATTTAGCTATTAGGATTGAGCTGCTGTAAACATGGGTATGCATGTATCACTGTAACATGCATACTCATGCATAAAGAGTCTGTAACTCTTTTGGGAAGATACCAACAAGGGGAACAGCTATGTCAAATGGAGTTTCTATTTTTATGTTTTTGAGAAATCTCCATCCTGATTTCCATAGTGATTATACTAGTTTATATTCCCATCAGCAGTGTAGAAGGGTTGCTTTTTTCCTGCAGCCTTGTCAACATTTGTTATTATTTGATTCTTGATGATGGCCATTCTTTCTGGGGTAAAATGGAATCTCACTTTTTAAAAATTTGCATGTCTTTTTGTGTTTGTGTTTTGGTACTGGGGATCAAACTCAGGACCTCACGCTTGTGAGGCAGGCACAGTGCCACAGAACTAAATCCCTGGCCCTGCATTTCTTGAATGGCCAAAGATGTTGAACATTTTTCATGTATTTTTGGCCACTTGTAATCGTTTTCTGAGAAGTGTCTGTTCATTTCAGTTGCCTATTTTTTTTTAATTGGGACTTTTATTTGGAGGGGGTCTAATTTTTTATGTATTCTAGATGTTAGTCCTCTGTCTGAGGAGTAGTTTGACAAATTTTTTTACCCATACTGTGGGTTGTCTCTTCATTCTATTGGCTGTTTCCTTTGCTGTGCAGATTTTAATCTGATATAAGCCCATTTGTTGATTCTTAATGTCATTTCTTGTGCAATTGGGGTTCTATTCTGAAAGTTCTTGCCTACGCTTATGTTGACAAGTGTTTTTTGTTTGTTTGTTTTGTTTTTGAGGCAGAGTCTTGCTTCATAGTTCAGGTTGGCCTTGAACTCACCATGTAACTCAAGCTAGACTTGAACTCACTATGTAGCCCAGCCTGGCCTTGAACTCACTATGTAGCTCAGGCTGGCCTTAAACTTACTATTTATCCCAGTATGGCCTTAAACTTGCAGCAATCTTCTTGCATCTGTCTACCAAGGTCTGGAATTACAAACTTGTGGCATCACACCTGGCAACAAGTGTCTTTTTAAAAGACTATTTTTAACTCCATAAATTGTCTCCAACAATTGACAATTTCTTCAGCCCGATGCTTGTCTTAGTTACTTTCTCATTGCTGGGACAAAATTCCTGACACCTACAAGTTAAAAGAGGAAAGTTTTATTTTAGCTCGCAGTTTGTAGAGGTTTTAGTTCATAGTCAGCTGGCTCTAAGGCAGGATGGCATGGCAGAGGAGGAACAGCCTATAGCAGAGCAGGCAGGAGGCAGCAGCACCTTGCCTTCCATCTTTTAATTTCATCCATCTGCAAGCCTATTGGTTGGTGGGCTAATGCAGTTAGAACATACCCGTAGTCTATATTCACGTACCTGTGATCCAACCACCTCCTAAAAGGCCCACTTATTAGTGCATGAGGCTTTAGGGGGGTATGACATCTAGATACTAGCCATAGCAATGGTAGAGACTTTCAGTCTCAGATTGTCTCCTCCTTAGAAGTTTGGGAACTTTTTCAGTCTCTATTGCTGGGATCCATGACATTTTTCTTCAACATTCTTTCTCCTGAGTGCATCTTTCAGATCATGGTATTTTCTGGGAGATGCTGGGATAATATCTGATCTTGCAAATCTGCACCCCTCCCCATTATGTTCTTCTTTGAGGGAAAATGAAGAAAACTATGCCTAATACTATAAGAGAAGGAGTTAAATTAGATGAAACTGAGAACCCCATGTTAGGTAGCTTTAACATTAAAAATTGCACAAAGAAGGATGTTGGCTTCTGTCTTCCTTTCTTTCAGAATTACTTTACTGGTGAGGCTCATAACCTAGGTAAATGATAAGCAGTTAATATGGCTACTGGGGCCACTGGTGCTTTTAACTTCAGATAAGTTCAAGAACTTGAAAGATGAGTGCATGAAACAGAGTGTCAATATTTACCTTTGGTGTGGCTTGCTTCTGGTTTTAGAAGTATGTAGACCTGGGCTGGGGATTTAGCTCAGTGGTGCCGCCACCTGCCTCGAAAGCACAAGGTCCTGAGTTTAATCCCCGGTATCAAAAAAAAAAAAGACGTATGTAGACTTTACGCTATTTATTCATGGTGATTGAATATGGCAATATACCACTTTAACATTTCTTAGTCACAAAAAAGAACAGTAACACAAATGGAAACATATTGCCATATAAAATATTGCCCTTTTCATTTCCCAGATGCCATGAGGTGGGCAGCTTCCTCTTCCATGTTCTCCCACGAGGTACCACCTTGCTACCAAATCTACAGAGCCAACCAAACATGGGCCGAAACTTCCAAAACTTAAATAAAGGGATTATTTATATGAGAAGAAAGTAGGCTTGTCACTTTTCCCGGTTTTATTTTTCCAAGATAAGAACAACAGGGAACAGCACATAGGAACAAAGATGTGCATAGTGCTTCAATAGGAGGCTGCTCTAGGCCAGTTTTATATTCATTCCACATGTCAGTGATGATCATCAGGACCTCTATTGAGACTTTTTTAGAGCCCCTGTGTTTCTTAGTCTGAGTTACGCTCTTGAGAATGTATTCAAAAATGGTGAACTGGAAGAGTATAATGTGGAAAATCAAGATAACCACCAAGAGGGTAGCCAGAACTATGATGGACATGATTTTCTCCTGTGTCCCCATTGGCATGCATAAATAATGCCCTCAACACAAGGTGGTTCTACACCAAATATATTTCATAGTCTGTGGACATTGTTAATGAAAAAGATGACCGAGAAGATCACCTGAACTGATATCTGTGCTAGGAAGTAGATCAGATACACTGACATCAGGGGCTTTCCCTGGGGCAAGTCAAGAATCATTTCTTTCTCCTTCTTTGCATCTTCATTTTTAGTAAGGAGGCTGGGCTCTCCTTCTTCTAAGGATTGCTTTGGGAACATCTTAGTTTACTCACATATAGTCTGAGAGATAAGAAACTCCATCACAAAAGAAAGATGGAGAAAAAGACACAGCCAAACATACACCAAACACCTTCACCAAGCCTGGTGAAGTGGCTCTCACAGCACTCTGCTAGATAGGCTTTGGAAAAGTTCCCTTGGCACCAGAAGTCACTATATCAAGCCAGGAGACTTGTGCTACATACACAACAGACATATCAGGAACATCACCAGGAACTACAGTGGTCACTCCATGTAGAAGTTTGTGCTATCTCTGGTCAGCTGCAGTATGGTAGGCACCATACCCCCAAATTTAGTTCCCACAGGCATCTTGGAATCTAAGAAGACAAAAGAAAAGTAGCAAGAGGAGGGATGAGTGACTGATTTGAGCAACTTATATATTCTCTGCTGCTCTCATGATATGTGCTCTCTGAAAGTGTACTCAGTTGCCTGGTGAGAGAACAGCTCCAAAGACAGTATAGGACAGTGTCAAGGAGGAATATACCCATTTCATAATACTTAGTGGTGCCCTCTCATTTGTTAACTCCTGCTTTCCCTTCATCAGTCTCTTCCACACCTGATTCATTTCCTAGTCCCCCGACCCATTCATTTCTTAATCCCTCTGCATAGCTGTCTACACTGTTTTCTCTCATAGCAAATCTCAGGGCCATTTACTATTTCTTATATTCTGTGTATCGACCTGTGCTGATCAACCAACTCCCAGCAACTGTCATGGAATCCCCAATTATTTAACTGAGCTAGTTGTCCTCATTTAGGCTCTTTCTAAAACCAGTAGTATTTCCAAATCCCATGCCCAATTTCAAACCTGTTTCTGATTAGTTAATCAGGATGGGTGAATCATATATAATGATTGCCTTTGCCCAGAAGAACTGCTTAAATTTCTTATTTGCTTTATATCCTGCTTCTTATTTGACATTATCATTGATTCGAAGATATTTTAAGTATAGAGAAGTGAATGAGACAGTTCTTATCTTTAATTACAGGTCTGTTGGTGTAAGCCTCCCGCACCCCAGTATATTTATCTTGGCCCATGTGGTTCCTAAGATTCATTTTCTCTTTTATGAGCTAGAAAGACTTTGCTGGGACAACTTATTATTAAGTTGGCAGTGAATGCTTGCTTGCTGCAACCTTCTCTACCCAAGTGACTGAGGCTTTCTTGGGCCTCCTTTGCAGTTCAAATTCTTCTTCTATCCCATTCAGTTTTCTCAACACCTGTTCTTCTTCCTTTCAAAAGGATCCTTAATAACTATTTTGCACCCTCAACTCTGTTTCAGCATCTGTTTCTGTAAAGCCCAACCAGAGACACTCTTTTTCAAATGGACAGAGACTCAGGGGACAAGCCACACCCACAGAGAGCTGGCTTCTTCCTTCACGCCTCAGGGTTACTCCAAAGCCAACCATTTCTAGCATTTACAGTGCCTAACCCTTGCCTTTGGCCCCTCTGAAGAGAACTCTTGTGTAGCGCAGAGAAGAGACAGGCTTGCAGCTATCACTGTGAGGATTTCCAAGGAGCCTGTGGGTTTGCACAGTTCTGCCAAGAACCAGCTGGACAGGAGAGCCTTGCAAGCACAAGGTCCTGAGTTTGATCCCTGGCACTAAAAAATAAATAAATAAATAAATAATAAATAAATAAATATCTATCTATCTATATATATATATGTATGTATATAGTATTTTTAGTAGGTTATTAAGAACTACAGTCATCCCACTGCGCTGTGGAACACCAGAACTTATTCCTAATGAGTACCCATTATTGAAACTTCCTTTCACCACCCCTGCAGCCTTTCCAACCAATCATTATTCTACATCCAAGTCAACTATTTTTAGCTTCCAGATATGAGAAAGAACCTGTGGCCTATGTTTTGCTGTGTCTGGTTTATTTTACTTTTATAGTAAATATATATGTATATTTATATTTGTATATTTTATATATACTCTCTATTATATATACTATATATTATATATATAGTATAATGTCCTTCAGTTCCATCTGTTGTGCAGCAAATGACAGAATTTCACTTTTCCTTATGGCTGAATAATATTCCATTGTTATATGTATCACATTTTCTTTATTCATTAACCCTTTGTTGGGGGTGTAGCTTGATTCCATTTCTTAACTATTATAAATAGTAGCAAAGTCAACATGGACTTGCAAAGATCTCTTTGGTATGCTGATTTTATTTCCTTTGGATATATACTTGGAAGTGGAATGACTGGATCATATGGTAGATCTACCTTTTAGTTTTCTGAGGCTCATCCATGCTATTCTTCATGATTGTCATGGTATTCTTTATCTTTGCTACCTTCTCAGCACTTAGGGAGACCAGAACTGTCACTGTGCCATACACTTTCCGCATCATTTTGGTGTGTGTGTGTGTGTTTGTGTGTGTGTGCCAGGAATCGAACACAGGACCTTGCACGTGCCAGGTAGGCGTGGTACCATTGAACTACATCCCCAGCCCTTTGCATCACTATAGCTACAGATTTTTTGAAAAGTTTAAAATGGAAATAGGAAGGAGCCATAAAGAGTGAGAAATTAAAGATACAGGGGACACAGAAAGAGAAATATAGAGAGTGAGGTTCCTGGTCAGATGAGAGAAGACGAAACCTTTAGCCTTTGTAGAGAGGTTGCCATTTCTTCCATTTTGAAATAAACCATAAAGCCATGAATTCCTAGATGAGCTGAGGGAGAAGTGGTTGCAATAGTAATTACATGTGCAGGTTGGGGTGGTACCTTGGTCAGCTTTCCTGATGTCACTGTGACAAAACACCCAAGATAAACAACTCATAGGAGGAAAAATTGATTTTGGCTCACAGTTTCAAAGGCTAGTTCTTGGTCCCATTGCTTTGGACTGTGGTGAGGCAGAATGTCATGGTGGGGAGTGTGAAGCAAAGCCATTCCCCTCATGTTGATCAGGAAGGCGTTGGGAACCCCAGTATCTCAAGCGCATATACCCAATGAGCTAATTTCTTCCCACTGGGCTGCTCTTCCCAAAGGTTCCATCATCTTCCAATAGTGCTACTGGCTGGCTGGTAGCCTAATCTTCAACACATGGCCTTAGGGAGATGTTTAATATGCGTAATAGCATATTTAATATGCATACTGCATAAATGATGATCAGTTACTGCATTGTATTGAAGTTAGACTTTGAAGTGAGACTGTGATTGAGTAGGGTAGAGAATGTGTTAGCGTTCTATTATGTGACTAAAATATCGGGCAATATCAACTTTAAAGAGAAAAGATTTAATTGGGTTCATGGTTTCTGTCCATAGACAGCTGGTGAGGCCAAAGCATGAGAGTGCAAGGGTATGGTGGAGGGAAGCTGTTCACCCCATAGCAACCAGGAAGGAGAGAGAGAGAGAGAGAGAGAGAGAGAGCGAGAGAGCGAGAGAGCGCCAGATAGGAAGCGCATGGGGGGGGCTAGGTAGTTTCCAAGGCCAGACCCCCATAATGCACTCCCATCAATTGGGCCCCATCTCCCATGCCATCAAATAATGATCAAATTTCATCAACTAATGAAGGTAGTTTCAGTCTCTGCTTCCTGGCTACCTTGAGTTGAGCCCCCTTTCCTGTGCCAGGCACCTCTGCCATGGTGATTCTGCCTTGGAGCCATGGACCGAACCATGGACTTGAAACCATGAATCACAATAAACTTCTCTCTTCCTTTAAACTGTGAGTATTGACTATTTTGTCCCCATGGTGAGAAAGTGTCTAAGACAGAATTTAATGAGGAAATCTAACATACCTCAGTGGTTTTTAAATAAGCTTTTAAAATAAACCAGCCTCTTTGAGACAGAATTCACACACCAGACAATTTACCCATTTAAAGTGCACAAAGTAATGATTTTAATATATCAGATTTATGTAACCATTACCATAATGAATTTTCATGACCCCAACAAGAAACTGTTCCTCTTTGCAGTCACTGGTCATTTCCCACAATTCCCAATCCCCAGCTCTAGGCAACCACTTATCTACTTTCTCTCCTAGAATTCCCCATCCTGGACACTTCATGGAACTGGAATTATGCAACATATGTTCTTGTGCTGGCTTCTTTTACTACCATAATGTTTTTGAGGTTCATTTGTGCTGCAGCAGGCATCAGAATTTTGTTCCTTTTCATGACTGAAATTAGTCCATTATGAATACACAATTTCACTCTTCACGTATCCAGTCATCACCTGGTGGGCATTGTGTTGTTTATACTTATTGACTATTGTATACAATATTGATTTTTATTGCCAGATAATCTTTCACTGTATGTTTTTAGATCTAGTCACTCAATTGTGAATGAAATGAAGATTTTAATACATTTGACCACTTTTGATTTGGTTTTTTTGTGTTAAGCTATACGAAATGGTATATATGAATGATGTTTTTAATTTTCCAGGTATAATAAAATTTTTTTACAGTTTTATATGTTCCAATTTCTCTTCCTTTAAGACTTTTCAGATTGTGTTCCTTGCTTAGAAAATCCTTTTAAATGCCAAGATTATATATAAATAAATTAATAAGTTTTGAATTATTTATATTCTCTCTGTAACATTTCAATCTTTGAACTTTCTGGAAAATTTTGGGATATAAAGAGTATGATAAAGGATCCATCTTAAAATTTTTTTCGTTTCTTATCAGTTTACCCCTCACTATTTGTTGACTAATATGTCTTCTTTCCTCCTTGACTTCTATATAAATTTGATTCATCTGCCTCTTCACACATTAAATTTGTACATGTATTTGAGTTTATTTCTTATTATTCTATTTCATTCTATTTATCTCCACTAGCTTTTCTCTGGAATAAAATATTTTGATTATTATACATTTATAATATATGGTTGTATTAATTACTCTCTCAATACTCCTATTTTTCAGAATTTTCAAATTCATCATTTTCGTTTCCCAATTAACTTTAATGTTATTTCTGTGAACTTCAAAAAATCACCTGGGTATTTTGTTTGGCTCGACACTAAATTTATAGATCAATTAAGGAAATTAATGTCTTTATAGTTGTGAAAGTCTTCTCTTTTATTGCTGTAGGCAAAGAGGGAAAATCTGAAGTAAAAAAGAAAGAAGGAAAGAAGGAGGAAGAGAGAGGTTTCTTAAAAGAGACTATTTTCTTCATAATTTACATTTTAAAATATAAGTCATAGTTTCCCTCTAAATAGCTCAAAATATTTTTAAAATGTCACTTCAAGTTTTAAAATATCCCAGCAGCATAAAATTATTTTTAATCAATAGATTGAAAGTTCAAAGCAGAAGCTTGGCCGGATTCCTTATGCTTTATGTAATCATTCTTAAATAATTTCTTTTCCTTTGGATAATTATGAAGAAATGAATATAACTGGGTGTGGTGGCACACACCAGTAATTCCAGCGCTTCAGGAGGCTGAGGCAGAAGGATCAAAAGTTCAAGTCCAGCCTGAGCAATTTAGCGACTAAGATCCTGTGTCAAAATAAAAATAAAAAAGTTTGGGAATGTAGTTCAGTGCATAGGCCATGGGTTCAATCCCATGTCGGAACAAAAACAACAATAACAACAACAACAAAAGAGAACAGAATGTGTGTCCTTACTTCAGGTTTTTGGCAGTTTCTGCCAGCCTAAAATTAAGTAATGAATGGGTGTAACAGAATGTCTGGATACAGATAGATGATTAGATAGATAGATAGATAGATAGATAGATAGATAGATAGATGACAGGTAGCTGCAATCCAATTGATGGTAACTTTGACATAAGCTACTGTGTACAAATTTAGACTCTTACCCTTTGGCTTTTATTGAACTGTCAAATTATTTTCAGATTACTCAAAGAGATAGGTAATAAACAGAGAAATAGATTTGTCTTTATTCTCAGTTTCTCATATCTCTTAATTTTGAAGTTTTCCTTGTAGATTCATAAAATTAAAGGTTATTTTCCTGCAATTTTTCTCCTTCTAAATATTTAGATAACACAGTAGGGTGACTAAATGGATGGTTCAGATCCACCACGAAGACGGTCAATCTGTAAAGAAAAGCTAAGAGAACAGGGAGTCCAAATGCACTTGGAGTACCTGGGAATTACACCTGGCAGCCAGCAACCTTTTGTGCTCCTTTGTTGTACTGTATTTTCTGGTAGCAGGCTTTCAAGAGTACCTTTATTTCACTGATTACTAAATTAGTGTTGGATTTAATGAGAGAGATCTGTCCTTTTATTTGTGCCTTTTTTCCTTCTTCTTACTTAAAAAAAAAATGAAAAAGGATCAGCATCACAAAAGCTTTGTACATTTCTAGTTTGCTTTTGATGATGTGACCATTTGCTCCCATCTATCTCCATGGTAATAAGCTTCCTCCACCCCCACTTTTCCAAGCTATGGATACTCAGGACGCTTCAGGAGTAGAGAAGAGTTGCATGCTAAAATAATGCAGAGAAACAAATTGGTTTCTGTAAATAGGCCCCATCTTCAAAGCCTTCAAATTTTCTTCAAAATGTGATCCATTTTTGTTTGCTTGAAAAGAAGTGCATTGTAGGTAAAATATTTGAAAGTAAAAATTTACATCTTAGAAAATGCATCCCAGCCATAGACAAGATTTTAAAATTAGAAGAGGTCATAGGCTTCATCTAGTCCAAGTTGTTTAGTGTATACTGTAGGAAACTGAGGCTCAAAATAGCTCATTGTCATGTGTCTAATCATAACCTGAGGCTAGAACATACATCTTCCAGCTAGGTATTCCTTCCTCTGCTGTTAGTTCAATAGTATTTATTATTATGATAATAAAATTGCTATTATTTATAATTAAAGCAAGATAGTACTGGCCCATGACTAGACAAGTAGACTAATGGGATAGAATAAAAAGTCCTCCTGAGCTTAGGGCAGGTGAAGCAGGGGAAAGACACTACCTGCAGAGATGATGGGAAATATTCAGCACATCAATTCTGACACAGGGTGCATGTTGTGCTGAACTGAGAGTCCAAACAATTTTGAGATACCAATTTAGAAGATTCTGAGAACTTGAAGCCACCCTCTTTTTAAGAATGGGTCTGGGCAGGGTCGGGGATTTAGCTCAGTGGTGCCGCCACCTGCCTTGAAAACCTGAGGTCCTGAGTTCAATCCCCGATACCAAAAAAAAAAAAAAAAAAAAAAGAGTCTGGCAGAAATTAAATCATATCTGAATAGCTGTTATCACGAAGCTTTATTGTATTATTATGACTCTAGTAATAAACTGTAGCAGACGAAAAGATTCTTTGACACTACTGCCACTGAGAAATGGAACCCAGGTCTCCTTTCTTTGCATCTAACTGGACCAGTAGAATATTGTAGAAGGGGCTCTTGGCCTATTACTAGGTTTGGCCTTAACAGACTGGCAGCTTCATTTGCTGTCACTTGGAACCTTGGCTGGAGCACTGAGGGCCCATGTAAGAAGCTACTATCCAGAGACTGCCATCAAATCAGGAAGCTTAAAGTACTACAAAAAAGAAGCGATGTGGAAGTAGAGAAAAGACAGAGAGACACCCAGGCAGCCTTTTGGTGTTCTGGCCCTCAAACAACTCAAGACATTGCAACTGGTGCCTGAGACATTTCTGGGGGCAGAAATGAGCTGTCCCTTGGGTGTCCCACGGGAATGTAGTAAGACTACATTGTTGTTTCAAGTTAGTATATTATTACGCAGCAGTAGATAACTTGAGCAGATCTTGGTGCTTGGAAGTGGGGTGCTGTCCCCACAAACACCCAAACCCTACAACCTTGACTCTGAGAGGCTGTCAGGGAGAAGCAGAACAGTCTATGAGGACACTGTTGGGGAGGGTGTGAGAGAATGCTGAGAATAACTTTGGGGGCTGATAACCAGAAAACCTTTTGTTTTTTGAAATGGCAGAAAGTATTGCCTGAAGTAGTGTGGAAAATAGAAACATCACTTAATAACTTTCAGAGTTCGCTGGGGAGATGTCCAAGCAAAATGT
The DNA here is from genome assembly GCF_000247695.1 of Heterocephalus glaber. The sequence goes on along the minus strand of NW_004624765.1, from coordinate 7,955,865 downwards.
AGAATGTGCCAACTGGCCTTTTTTTTTTTTTTTTTTTTTTTTTTTGCGGTACTGAGGATTGAACTCAGAACCTTGGGCTTGCGAGGCAGGCACAGTGCCACTGAGCTAAATCCCCAGCCCAACTGGCCTTTTTTTTAGTTGCCTATGATGAAATATTAGATCAGAGAACTTGTTCTAAAGAAGAAATTGTTCAAGTTTTTAGCAGAATAGGAAGGAAGTACAAAGAAGCCAGGATTTGCAGGGCCAGTACCAAAAAAAAAAAAAAAAAGATACACATATGAAAAAATGGCTTGCGGGCCAAGAGCAAATCCAGTGTAGCTGTAAGATGCTTTGTCAGAGAAATTTAAGGGCAAGCCTAGCAGCACTTCTGAGAATCAAGGATGTTCATCTTAGGCCACCTGAGGAAACAAGAGAACTTTTAAGAAAATTAGAGGTGCTGTCCCACATTAACCTCATAGGGAGCCCAGGCATTTCTGAAGTGTGAAATGGCACGTTTACATCTACTTCACAAGCTTGCTGTGACTATAAGTCCAAGAACACCCATTCCTTCTGTTTGTAGAGTGCCTATTCCTTACTGTGAACTACATCAGTGTTTGCAAACTCCTGATAGATAATAATCTTTAGGATTCTGAAACAAGAAATTAGAATTTTCAGTAAATTCTAAAAATCTTAAGTTACTCTGTGTTTTCCCCATAATGTCTTCCTTATATAGTTAAAAAAAAAGCATTGCCTGGCCATTAGAATAAACAGTGATCCATTTTTCTATGATGGGGTTGTACTAAAAGTTTCTGAGGTTTTCTGAAAAATAAAAAAACCTAAACAAGCAAAAACCAAAAAGCAAAACAAGTGATAATTAATGCATAAGTTATATGTTTTACTATTATGGGCATATGTATTTGGTCAAGACTGTACTGCATTTTATTTATTTATTTTTTTCGTACTGGGGATTGAACTTGGGACTTTGTGCTTGCAAGGCAGGTGCAAGAACCACTGAGCTAAATCCCCGGCCCTGTACTACATTTTATTGATATGTAAAAATTATCGCTACTTGATACAGTTGACAATAGAAATATTAAAAGAAGGTAACATTAACCCCAAATAAGTGGCAAACAGAATGCTTTAAACAATTGAAAGATAATAGCACATTTAAAATGTAAAGTTAGAAATGAAAAAAGGAAAAAATGGAAACAAAGTCTTTGTAAATAAGGAAGGGTGGAGGGGTTGAAGGGAAGGCAGGGGAATGGGGAAAAATAAGAACCAAGATACATTATGTAAAGGTACCAGTTCCCAATGATAAATGTAAATGTATTGTATACCTAAAATGTACCAATAAAAGAATTTAAGAAAAAAAATTAAAACCACTAAAGCAAAAAGTTTTTAAAAAATGTTAAAGTTACCTTTCTCGAAATTTAAAGCAATACCTGTCCTCTGACATTCATTGTAACACTATTCACAATAATCCAGAAATGGAAACAAGTCAAGTGTCCACTAACTGGTGAGTGGAGATGTGGTACATATACACACGAATACTACTCAGCCATAGAAAAGAGTGAAATCCTGTCAGCGGGACAATATGGATGGAAACAGAGTCACCATAGGAAGGGAAATGAGTTAGGAGGAGGAAGACAAATGCCATATATTTTACTCCTATGTGAAAAAAGTTCATCTTGTAAAAATTGAGAGTAGAATGGCTACCAAGAGCTGGGGAAAGTAGAGGACAGAAATAGACATGTAATGGCTGATCGATGGTACTAAGTGACAATTCAATAGGAACACATGATTTCTAGAATGCTACTGCACACTAGACTGAATTTAGATGACAGTAATTTACTATGCGTTTCAAAAAGCTAGAAGGAAGAATTTCAATGGTTTTTACCATAAAGAAAGGAAAATGAGGAGATATATATGTTTAAATTGATTTTAAACATTGTACAATGTATACATGAATGGAAACATCCATGTTACCCAATTGATATGTACAATTTCTGGTTTTATGTACTAGTTAAAAATAAATTTAATTTTTAAAAAATGAGATTTCTGAGATTTCCAACAAGTCAATCTTGTGACAGATAGTATTTTGAATCCCTCTCATTTAATTAAAAAATGTGCAAAAAAAAAAAGGAAAGAAAAAGAAGAAATTTAGTAACACATAAAGCATGAAAGGCAGCTTTCATAATTGTCTTCATCTTTGTTTCATCACAAATATTTCAGATGTGGATTTTTTTTCATTTTATGCTTATGTTAGCATAAGCTTATGTTGAATTATTAAGAATGTGTATAGAAGGGGCCGGGGATCTAGCTCAGTGGTTCTGCCGCATGCTTCACAAGCGCAAGGACCCAAGTTCAATTCCTGGTATGAAAAAAAAGAATGTGTATAGAAGCATCTTCAAGTTGGGTTTTAAGGAGTATAGTGCTTATTATAAACTCATTCCCTTTTGATAATGATTAAAATATTATATTTTCTCTCTAATTTTGATTTCCCCCTTAAAGTCAATATTATCTTTGCTAATTCAGTTATTAGTTTCTGATTTCATGATGGAGTAATCAATCCCTAAAAGCATCCATTGCTCTTTGTATTTCTTTTCCTTCTTTCTTATTTTCATTTGTTTATTTAGTGGTGCTGGGGATTGAACTCAGGACCTAGTGCATGCTAAGCTTGCACTTTACCACTGAGCTATAGCCCCAGCCCCTGTATTTATTCTGATGAAGCATATTTTCCTTCACAAAAGTTTTGCATTAATGCTTTTGCTAATTGAGCTCTTTCATTTTTGTTCGTCAAAGCAAAAAAGCCCTCCAATCGAGTATACATTGGGTAAATATTTAACGAGAGGTATCACTTTTTCTGCATTAAGCAATTTAATTGCAATTTCTTTTAAAAGCTTATTGCTCGCAGCAGAATTTTGTTTTTGATTGCAACATTTGCATCATGATTACTTAATGCATCAACTGCTGATCAAACAGGTTTTAAGTGTTTTAATGTCTCTCATGATTTCACGACATTTCTCTTTCCCTCAGTCTCCTAGCTTCACTGGTCATAAAATAATTTTATTATGATTTATATCATTAAAAATTTCAATAACTTATTTGTGCTTCACAGTGTTTTTCAGTTGAAAATGAAGCTTAAAAGGTTCTACCACTTTTTTTATTCTAAAAATTACCAGAAAGACATTATGGATCATACTGATTGGCTCTATCTGTGCCACTTGAATCAGAAAAATGGATGCTTCCCCATTCATCTCATATCTAAAATCTGCACTAATTCTGCTTCCTCTCCTAGTTCTTTTGATGCTCCATCTTCAAGTTTTTGAGTAAAATACTTTTGCTACAGCGTGGTGATGCAGCACACCTGCTGAAATCTCGCCACATTTTCCCATTACTGGTAGTGCATCATTAGTTTCTTTTTTTTTTTTTATCAGTGGAATTCTAAGACAGTAACATCTTTATTTCTTGCAAGAAGAACTGTAATACTTTCATTTGGGTGTTAACTGATTTTTCTCAGGATTCAGAATAATACCTGCATGAGAATACTGCACTGTCACAGGTATGTCTTTAACCAGACACACCAGGTATGCACTCTCAGGTAAACACAAATTATGGAGGCATTTCAGGGAGTGAAATGACACTGGAGAAAACAGGGTGATGTGTTTGGATGGGTGAGGTCTATCTAATTAGTGTTAAGATTTGGTGGATGTCTAGAGGCTGGTACTGCATGCTCCAACCCCATCCTGCAGGGCCATTGGCTTTCCAGGCTCCTGTTTGTCTTTCCCATTCTCAGTGCCACTCTGGGTCCAAGGTGCCACCAGGAGTTCCACTTACTGCATCTGCACTCCTGACAGTAGGAGAGAGTAAAATAGATCTATCCATGTCCCTGTAAGGAAACTTCTAAGATATCCCACCAAATTTTCCATTAGCCAGAATCATGGGTGCAGGTAGCTACTGGTGAGGCTGGGAATTGTAGACTAGACACTGGGCCACTTAGTATTCAGCTAAAGATCAGGGCTCTGTTTTACAGGTTGGGAAGGGGTAGAGGAGAGCCAGTGGTCTAGGAAGTCTTATTGTAGGAAGTGACAATCAACCTGGAATTTGAATGACAAGTACAATGTTTCAGGCGAGGGAAATAGAAATGTAAAATTTTTGTTGATTTCCCAAAAGCAAGAATGTAGGGCTGAAGATGTAGCTCATTGTGCTCATTGGAATAGCACTCGCCTAGCATGTTTGAGGCGGAGGTCAATCCTGGGGAGGGGAGTGTGCATGGCAGCAATGACAAACACAGTGAGAAAGAAAGGAAGTAAGAAGGAGGGAAGGACGAAAGGAAGGAAGAGGAGTCTGAGATTTGGGCAATGACACAACGATACAGTCCTTTCCCCGTTACAGTGCATTGCTTTTTATTTTCTAAAAAGTTAAACAAATTTAATTGTACCAGGAATTAATTTGGAAAGAGGAGAATAGCATGTCTTAAATGCTTCCAAAGTACTTGGGGTGTACTAGATGTAAAGTAATCTGCTCTTAAATACACCGGAAGTACTGCATGTTGGTTTTGATCCTAATCTCATCCTTGGTAATTTATGTGGCAAATTTTTGACTGTTGTGCTTTTTGTCTACTAACAACATAAAAACTTACATTTGTTCATGAGCTGCCTGGATGAAAAGCAGATACATGTCCCCAGGTCGCAGTGGAACGCTTTCTGTGGGAAGCTGGGTTGCAGCCGATGAGGGGTGCTTGTGTGGAACTGCGGGTCTCTATACGTAAGAAAGAGCCGTAGCAGGTCTGTGCTTTCGATTAGCTCTCTGAGGGTGAGTGATAGTCAAGAAAATGGATTACTTTAATCATGCTTTATTAACTTTTAATCTTTTTTTCTTTGTCAAGCCATTAGGCAGTTGGTAGGAATTTGTAGTTTGGGGCAAGGGTACACAGCAACATTTACGTTCACAAAATTGAGCTTGTATTCTCATGTTCTGTTGAGTAATGTGTGCCCCTCCAACAGTCTGGAGAAGCTAAGGACACTTTCAGCAGCACCGGTTCTGGACCAGGTTAGTAATCGGCACAAATGGCTATCTGTGATCGCCCCCTAGTGGCCTGGTTACGCCTAACGATTAAAGTTCCGGACAAACGTTTCTAATATCCCCTTCCACAACACCGCGTGCAGCCTATTTGCCCTTTAGGTCTCCGATAGGCTTCTGGGATTTCTTCTTCCTTCATCCCTCCTCGTCATCTCTTACATGTTGATTTTTGCGGCTGTTTGGTTAACATCTGTCTACCCTCGCTACATGCTCTCCTCAATAAATATGTGTTGATAAATGACAAAATGAGTGAAGGATTTGGTGTCAAAGGGCTTTCATACTTGTTCACTCAAGGCATCTGTGCTCAAAAAATTGCAAGGGAGAGTCTGCTACTTAACTTTTAAAAACTGCTCTTTTATTAAGTATAAAATATATACAGAAAAGTGCACAAATTTTAATACAGCTCAATGAATTTTCAGAAACTGCCCACATCCGTGCAGCCAGTACACAGATCTAGATTAGAAAATCTGAGAAACCCAGAATCACGCCTGTGCACTTTCTGGTCACTGTCCAATCCAGGGCCACTGTTAAGACTTGGACAGTTTCGATTCCTCCTGCCTGCTATTGTATTTCATAAATGGAATCCTATGATATGTGCCTTTCCCATCTGTTTTTGTCACCTAGTATTAACATTTGTGGATTTCATCCACGCTGTGTATTTTGTTCCTCCATGTGTTCCATTTTGAAAATTGATTTCAAGAGTCCCAACTTAAATTTGTATAAAAACTGCAAAGGGTTGCCTAAATTATTCTAGTGTTAATTAGCAGTGCCTCCTAAACTGAACACAATCTATCTCCTGGATGCATGTGGGCCAGAGAAGAAAACTCTAAAGATGAGCTCAAGACTTTTTAAACAATGACTCAGAGCTGCCCAGACCCTCTCTTTAATTCATTTTGTTGCAACCTGCCGGGCAATTTCCCTCCAGTCCACATGCTGGGCATTCTACCCTAGTATGCACTCCCATCTCTGGGTCTCCTGAACATTTTTTTCTATTTTTTCACTTCCATGCCTCGTCTTCTTCATGGTGCGTGTGTGTGTGTGTGTGTGTGTGTGTGTGTGTGCGCGCCCACATGTGCTCATGCATAGGCTGCAGCTCCCGTTTGCTGCTTGGAGGTGGATAGGTGGGTTGCGGTGGGGTTGGAGGTGAGGCTAAGGTACTGAGATGTGAGGGAAACAGGCGAAAACAGATACAAATGTTGCAAGGAGTGGAAGCTGGGAAATTCACTGTTCTCTTAACAAATGTGAAATGTGTGAATCACTTGTCAATGTATTGGTGTTAGTAAAGATGCACAGAACAGTTAATAATGATGTTCTTTGCTAAAGCTTTAAAGTTATACCAGAATCACAATAATAGAGAAGATGACTAAAATAATATAAGACAAAATCCACGTACTTTTGTCCCTGCATCCTAAGATGAAGTGGGGTAGAAGTCTCCTTTCCCATGGCAGGGGGTTTTGTTGAGGTAAAGACAGCACCAAACTGACAGAAGAAGCAGGGTTGAGTTTTTCCTTAGCCATTCACCATTTTTGCACCATTGAGTAAGTCACCCGCCCCCTGGATTTCATCTATTAAAATGGGAATGTCAATATTTATCCTACAGAGTTGTGCAGAGGAGATAAAGTAGTCTTCCCTTTATTGAGTTCTTAGCTCCGTAAATGAATTCTTAACTTGGAACTCCTGTAACAAAAGAAAAATAAGAAAAAAGCATACAAATTTATTTAATAAAAGTTTTACACAATATAGGACACTTCCTAAGGAAGTAAAAACCCATCGAAACAAAGCAGAGTGCTTTTAATAGTAGGTTTGAAGAAGAATGGGAAGTCATGGAGAAACATGATCGGGCAATAAAGGTATGATCCAATGACCATAAGCTGGGAACAATTGGCAGTCCTATTTGTTCAGATTCCCCTCTATGACCTTGCATCTTTGAAAGGAGGATGTTCCTTTCCTCTGGACACAGGTAGAGAGAATATCTCACAAGTGGGGATCTTAGTACCTGTTTTAGAAGGTCAGGAAGTCCTTGCTAGGTTTTCTGACTTGCTTCAGGAAAGAGAGTAGACAGGATGTCATGGTCACCCTCCTGCTACTATCATTTCCTCAAAATGTTTCTTCAGCATAAATGTTCAGTATACCAAGATGCCATATTTTGAGGCAGTGTGTCCTAAACTTTATCCCTTGGGGTGGGGATTGACACTGCTCAAGGAGGCTCTCTGCAAATTGTCAACCCTTAATCTAATATGGAGTTTTATTATTATGAAATAACTCTGTAAATGCCCTACCTTTTTTAATAGGTCAAGAGCTAAGACCTAGATGTTGAAGAAGGTAACAGGGCAAGCAGTTTGATTAGATCAAGAATTTGGAGAAACATTTCCTGGAGGCTTTCTGTACCTGTCAGCTGGCCTGTGGGTTGAGTTGGCCAAAGGGAAGGACCATGGTAGGATCCAATTAATCAGGTGAAGAGTGATTTGCCTATCTGCCTCACTGCTGTGTGTCCACAGCCTGGCTGAATCCTTCCTGTGAAGACCACAGTCTCATGAGAAAGCCTGTGTAGATGATGACCCTGTCTGGGTGGCAACAACCACATCTTTTCTTTGACCCTTTGAGCTTAAAAGTCAGGAAGGAGTAACAGGTCCCCCAACCCCAGGCCTAGGGTACTGCCCTGCCTCTGTTTGATTTCCTGACCTGGCTCACTTGACTATAAACAGGCCCTGAAAAATCCCCAATTCCGCCATTTATTTCTTTTTGAGTGCTGGCTAGTTCAAAGTGATATGGGAAAAAGTGTTCTAGAAATGTGTTTGTCTTGTTCATCACACCCAAAAAGATAATTTAGTATTTGATTATGGAAGGCTATGGTGAAAAATATAGTGTACTAGAAGGCAATCACTAGACAAATGGGAAGAGCCTGCATAATAATAAAAAGAGATGCCACAGTCACTGACTGCTGGCCGTGGCTCAGGCATTCACTATTCCAAGCAATATATATATTCACAGCAACTCTTTGATACAAATATTAGTATTATTATCTCTGTTCAACAGGTGAGGAAACAGGCACAATTTAAATAACTAAGTCTCACAGTAAGTGGAATATTTAAACTCAGGCAGGCTGGTACCAAAATCTGTGCTTTTTTTTTTTTCTTTTGTACCGGAGATCAAACTCATGACCTTGTGCTTGCAAGGCAGGTGGCAGAACCACTGAGCTAAATCCCCAGCCCTGGAAGGGGATTTTTAAAGACCATGAAGATAGTGTTATGGTCAAGAGTACAGATTTTGGAGCTGGGGATTTAGCTTAGTGGTTCCTCTGCCTGCCTTGCAAGTGCAAGGTCACTTCGATCCCCGATACAAAAAAAAAAAAAATCCCCTTCCAAAGTTCTCATGAATGTCAGCCACTCCCCTCTCTTGTGAATATTTCGAGAGTATTCTCCACTTGCTGCCTTCATGTCTTACCAACCCACCTGAGATCATTTTCTGACTCCATTTATGCACAGCAACATTTTTGTTGGTGTTAATAAAGATCTTCTAGGAATACATTTCATTTAGCTTCTTTTAGATCCTCAGTGTGTATTGTCACATCTGAGACATTGGACATTGATTAACTTCTGCTGATAGAACTAAGATGTAAGGCCTTGTGTCCCTTTTTTTTTAAATAAGCTTGGCCCTTTCTGCTCCAAAATGTTGGTATTCCTGAGATTTCTCCCTCAACCCCTTTTCTCTTCTCATTCTGCAGGTTCTTTTTGGGTTATCTCATCCTCCACTGTGGATCCAGTTGCCATTATGCAGACATAACTAACAAGCAAGAAAAAGGGAATAAGTATGAGAAGTGAATCACTCTATAAACTGTCTCACCAAGCTCAACATCTGGTCCGTCTAAATCACTCTTGTGAAGGAATATTGATAAATCTGGCAAATTTGGTAGAAAACTATTGCCTCCAAATTGTGTATGGCATATACTTCATGGGACAAGAAATAAATTGGCATCCTTAGAGTACATAATTGTGTCTAGGAGGATTGTCAATGATAAAACTGGAGAAGCAAGAGGATAGAGAGTCTTGTGCAGCTGGAAATAGGAAACTATCCTAAAGTGCAATCCACATCTAACTGAAGTTCCTGTCTGCAGTATGTCCCCTTTACCAATACAAAACCACCATCATTAGATTTCTCCAACTTACCTCTGTGATAGTAGTACTCCTTTCCTGAAACCTTCTGCAGAAAAGAAGTATGAGCAAGGCATCTGAAGCTTTTCAAGGACTGACTCTAACCTATGTATATAGTCTTATTTTCTCCTAATCCCTGCCTTATACTCTGTGCTCCATGGACATTATGTTTCTTGATTATCCCTGAGCATACTCAGATGATGTGTATTTGGATTTGAATTGAGACGGCATTGACTCTCCTGGTTCCCAGGCTGTTATGGCTTATGTCTAGATGTCTCCCAAAGCTTCTGTGGTCATAGGTGGGGCTTTTTCAAAGGCAGTTGGATCTAGGGTGTATGATGCCGGGATCAAGGATGTGGTGCTGGGATTTATTCACAGGTGTTGGGATTAAGGATGTGAATACAGTTGGTAGTCTTGATAAGATAAAAAGGAGGAAAGAGCTGCTGTGTTTGATGCTTGTAGCTTGCTGCCTTGCTGACTTCTACCTTCTGTTTGCCGTGAGCTGTTTTTCCTCTGTGATGCTCCTTATCCATGCTACCCTGCCTTGGAGCCAGACAACTATGAACTGAAACCTCTACAAACCGTGAACCATTTATTTTTAAAATTTTTATTCCAACCTTTCCTCCTTGAACTTTGGATGTTGGGTATTTTGTCTCAGAAATGAGAAAAATAACTGATACAGGCCTTTGGACTCAGATTTCCCATACAATTACACCACCAGCATTCCTGGTTATCCTGTTTGCAAACTGAAGAGTATGAGACCTTGCAGTCTCTATAATCATATGAGCCAATTCTCCTAATAAGTATTTTCTCCGTTATACATATGTTGTTGGTTCTGTTTCTTTGGAGAACTCTAATACTTGAGGAGAATGCAAATGCAATGCAAAGAAATGCAATTACTTGTAGATGACTTCAAGACTAGCAAAGAGATCAGTAAGTTCCTTTGCCTCCATTTCTGTAATGTATTATGGAAATGCCATTCCAGGATCTCCTCACTTTTACTAAGAATAAGTTCTTGCCGATGGCCCTCCATTACATGTTTAGAAAGCATTTTAAATTCCAAGGGAGAAGGAGGGCACAGATGGGAACTCAGAATCCTTTCTACCTTCTAGTACTTCTCTTCTCCTTGATGAACATCTCTTTGTCATTCTCCTTCCACATGACTTAGTTGACATTGACTCTACCCTCCAGCTTTAGGGTTCAGCCCAGGCTTCATCTTCAACTATTTAGAGTATTTTTTAAATTCTCATCAGCACTGTTTATGAAACTATACAACAGGTGCGCTGCTCACAAATGGAAACCAGACAAGCAGGAAAGTTAGGTGAATCTTTTTTTAACCAGGAAAATTACTCCTAATCCTATTCCCTGCTGTCCTCATATCTTCCCCTTGAAATGACAATACCATGTATTAATAAACTCAAATGGTAGACATGTGCTTGCATATTATAACACAAGTAAAATGAAATTCTGAATATTTATATTTAATCATGCATGCCTATTAAAAAGATGGCCATATGTATTACCACCGCTTAAATCTGCCAAAACACTTTATCAAGTGGAATCTGACTTCCCATGTAAGACTATACTGGAAATAGGTCTGGAAATAGTTCTCATGCTTTCTAAGAAAGTTTGGGTAAAAGTTTATAAATCTAAAACTCAGCAAAGATCTGCTGTAGAATTTGACATAAAAAATAAATTATTGTAAAGTCAAGATTTTAGTTAACATACTTCATATCTACATTCTCAATCATTTAAGTAGTTTAAATATTTCAAGTAGAGTGTAAAAATAAAATTGAGCTTCATTTGTTAATAAGAACAGAGCTTACACTGAGTATTCTGTTCTAAAAGCTACTGATACATTTATTGTCTTACTTAGTCCTTAGAGCAAACCTGTGCAGTAAGTTTCATGTCCCCGTGGTTTTATAAAAAGACAGGGTCATCTAGTCTGGGATTTAAGCCCAAGCTTCTCACTCCACAGCCTACAGCCTTGCCACTGCATTGTGTAATCAATGGTGTTTTTTACAGTTTTTCTTTTTTTGACTAGGTGATACATTTTTGGTCATTCAGGCACCTTCTGGTACACAGCTGGAGGTACTTATTCCAGAAATGGTACATAGAATACAGTTGTTTATGTAGGAAAAATGGATGTACTGTCTCAAGAGTGACAGATGTATTTTCTTGAACTAAATATAAAAGCTAATTGTATGGGTACAATTTTGAGTTACTGTTTTCAAGTTTTGTATCTGAAAGCATTGATACCTGAATTTGGATGTCTTCAGTACTTTAGTAAAATTATGTGACTGATTCATTAACATTTTAATAAAAAGTTTTTTAAAAAATTGACTTTGACATAGAAGTTATCAATAAATGAATAATGAGAGTTAAAATGACCACATCTGCAACTAATGTAGAAATCATGATCAAGCAAAAAAAAAAATCAATGTAAACAATTGCTTTAATTCAAGCAAATATTTTCTGGCTTACTGAGTCAAAGATATTTATTATTTTATGCTATATGGAAAATTCATTATTTTGGTTTTCAGATTAAGATTTTCTAAAACAAACTGATATAAGCAATACCAACCAAAAAGGGAATTAAAAAGAAAATATGTTATCTACCCTCCCTGCACCTATTCTATTTGTGTTTAGGTATTTATATTACTGATTCTGAAACTTCAAGATACATATTACTTCTTGAAATAGAGGGATTTTGTATTTATATCTCTGTAGGAAGTCAGGTGTCTGTGTTTGCTAATTGAATAAAAAGGGGGGCTGGCTTGTGAAATAGTTATAAAGTAACACACCATGTTGAGATGACCATAGTCATGATGGCTAACTCCAAGAGATGGAGTTAATGCATATGGATAATGAGCCTAGCACTGGAATAGGTATTATGGAGTACTGAAAGATAGGACCACATGTAGTAAAAATGCATGGTTGGTCCATGCTCCCGGGGTAGAGAAGCTGAGCCGGTCCCAGCACCCAGAAGGAAGCTCCCCCGCCTCCATTGCACGCTCCTAGGGCAGAGAAGGTGAGCCATGCACGTGCCAGAAGCACCCCCCCCCCCTGGAAATGAGAAGACA
>NW_004624765.1:7918315-7932927 GCF_000247695.1 Heterocephalus glaber | reverse complement strand
AAAAAAAAAAAAAAAAGAATATGTGGCATCTATATATAATAGATACTACTTGGCTGTAATGACAGATTCAAGACATTTGTAGGAAAATGGATGCACCTGGAAAATATAACGTTGAGTGAAATAAATGAGACACACAAGCTTAAATACCATATAGTATTTCTCATTTGAGTGAGGAAAAGTACAAACAAAGAGAACAATGAAGGATGGACATAAAGGGACAGGGGGATGAATCTGTTGCCACAGGGAAGTGGACCAAGGGAAAAAGTGAGAGGGGTGAGGAGGATGGGAAGAGGAAATAAGTAGAATAAAGATATGCCATGAACAGGAACCTAACAACCTCAATTTATGTAAACATTACATGCCATAACATGGGCTAAGATTAATGATATCAACAAGAATGAAAAATAGGATAGGGGAATTGGAGGAGGTGGGAGAAAGGTGGAGGGAAGCGGAAGGGGATTTTTAAAAAAACAGAGAAAAAAGCTGTGGTATGTACATGTAACCATGCCCCAAGATGATTATAAACTGCATGAAATGCAAACATGTGCTAATAAAATTAAAAATTAAACAAAAAGATTATTTGCCACAGTTCCTTAGTTCTTTTCTTCCCCATCGCCTTCAGTGTGGTTATGGTATTTGTTTGCAATTCAGTTAGGTTCATTTGTCAATGTTTGTGTCAATTTTGGTTCACCACAGCTTGTTGGTTTCAGTTTGGGTTAATTTTGAATATGCAAAACATAGCAATGGTTCTAAGAGTCGGAGTTATACAGAAAGATATACTCAGAGAAGCGTCTGTGCCTCCTCGTCTCAGCTGCTTCACTCTCATTCCCTGCTCCTACCTCTTTCCTGCCTGTCCACTTTTCAATACATGTGGTCTTTAAATAAGAAAGAGGTTTCTGAAGTCCTCACAGTCACTGTGAGGGTCAGTACCAGTTTGACAATGTGGCAATGTTGATGTCCCCAACCAAAGACCAGGGACATACTTGTACAAAGACGAATTTATTAGACTTACTTGGAACAAATGAAGCTGGGCATCACGGGAAAGCATGGGCAGCTCAGTAAGGAGATGCTAGGAGGGGCTGTTACAGGATTTTGTCTCATGATACGTGGTTTAGGGGAGGCTCAGAAAGCAGGCCCAGTTGTTTGATTGGATTTCTAAATGTTTTAATCTAAGAGATGGGGAAAATGCCATAGAGATAAAGCTGATGCTGGGGAAAATAGCAGGCATTCATTCATTAGCTGGGAGGGGGAGATGTTTGGTTATTTGCATCATTTGTGCAGTGTTCTTGCTTTCAGGGCTCAGGCCTGATTCTACAGTTCACTTGTTTTCGTCTTCTTCCATCAGAATCACAGAGTAACCTCATCTGATGTGGATGTTCTGTAAAACGTTCATATTCAATAAGAAAACACAGCAGCCTAGTTAGAGCGCCAGCTCAGATCCCAGCTGGGATCTGTCAGGAGTTGCTCTTTTCCTTCTGGTAGCTAAAGCAACTGCCTCACAGGTATCACCTGGTGGAGCAGGGGGACGGGCATACTTAAGTGTATCTTAGGGCACTAACTCCACCCAGCTGACAAGCAGTTAATGAGAACTATGACCTTCCTTCCTTTCCTCGCTGAACTGGTTGTAAAAATATTGAAGGGCTTTCATGCTGGTTTGCAATGGTTTTTGTCCTAGCCTTTGAGGCCCACTCAAGTCATTCCCTTGGAATCCTGAGTCAGCCTCAGGACCCTGGCATACGATCTGGTCAGGCTGTGCCTTTACCTTATTAGTGCTTAAATACCATCCCTGGGCATCTTGCTTAGCTCACTTCCACAGAAGCGTGTTAAACACTAATGGCACTTTTTCTTTTTCTATATAAACCAGTTTTGTGAGTCCCCATTTTTCTTAGCTACCAATGACCAACTGTATATGATATCTGTTCTCTGAGGCTTTATTCCTGTCCATTGGTTGGACAGGAAGACTTAATAACTGTCAGTTACATATTGAGTTAGACTGGCCTCTTGATCACCAGCCACTCATGATCAAGGCAGTTCAATTTGAAGACAAAATTGTAACTTTTACTTTATTTATTTATTTTATTCCAGGATTATTCTAAAAAAATGTGTTGCAAAAAACCTCAAAAAACAAAAAACCAGAGGGTAGATATATTAGTCTGTTTTCTGTTGCTACAACAAAATATTGGAAGTGTGTACTTTATAAATAAAAGGTGCTTATCTTGCTCACAGTTTTGGAGGCTGGAAAATTCAAGATCAGGCTGAGATCGGATGTATTGGCCTCCCAATGGAGAGTCTGTGCAGAAGAAATTAGATGGCAAAACAGGAAGCTGAAGAGATCAGGCACCAGGTTCACTCTTCTTATAATGACTTACTGGTTTTTTTGGGGGGGGATAACTAAAACCTTTATTAGATATGGTTTTCAAATAACAATAATGTGAAAATTGGAAGTACCAATTCAAAGAGCAGCGAAGTCTGAAATTTAAAAAAGTAGACTAAGTATTATGGGACCCCATAAAAGGGAAGACAAGAATCTTAATACTACTCAATAGTTCCCCTCTGTACACAATGTTGCATATATACAACTACTCTATTTTTATTTTTATTTTATTTATTTTTTATTTTTTATTTTTTTTGATACCAGGGATCGAACTCGGGTCCCTGAGCTTGCGCAGCACTCGGTGAAACCACTGAGCTAAATCCCCAGCCCTCCGTTTTTATTTTATTGATTTTATATAATAATGAAATTCCTTTAAGCAACCTAGGATGTACAGTTGGTGTCCAGCATGGGGGGCAGGAGTAGAAACACTTGATTAACAGTTTTTTACCCATACATTTTAGATAATTTTTTTCTTTTTGCTAAGATTTTAGTAATAAATTCATAAATTAAGAAATACTTCCATTCCTTCAGTGTTAAAATATAAAACAGAACAGTGCCGACAATAGTGGCTTAATCATTGGTATAGAAGAAAAACACACCAACAGGTTTTCTTAATTACACATTTTAAATATCAATATGTGCATTTCATTTTTACAGTTACAAATTTTCTAATCTGTTTTAGACAACAGCATGTAATAGTTTTCAATCAGTTGAAATGTTGCTTTCAATTTGAAATATTGTGAATACATGTGTATAAAAAATAACCCAATGTATGACTCATCTGACAAATGTTTAAAGATCAATAAAAGCTTATTTTTGAACATGCAGTTAGGAAGAGAGGGAAGCAATCCAACTTCTCTACACTGTCTTGCTGCTGGCTTGTTTTTGCAGTGATATCAGTAGTGGTTTCTGGATGGAACCATGTGCCTTCAGCCCATCTAGTTATGATCAGATACCACAATCATCAAGAGGGTAGAGGGCGCTGGTGTTAAAATATCAAATTTTAAGTGTGCATTGTGCACTCTTTCTAGGTGCAGGATAAAAACAGGCCAATGAAGGGGGAAATTATAATTAGGAACAAAACTGTAACCAAATCAAGACACAGTAGCCAAATTAAGTTCTTTTTAATAGATTGCATATATAGATGTTTAGCCATACTCTAAGATCAACTCTTTGAAGAGCAGAACTTTATATCCAATTTACATGCTTTAGATACCGCCTTTCTTATTTGTTACAGTAAGGTCTTGTATCCAAATATCCACTTGTACACTGAGAGCTTTAGGGAAAAAAACAG
Organism: Heterocephalus glaber; assembly: GCF_000247695.1. The sequence goes on along the minus strand of NW_004624765.1, from coordinate 7,929,259 downwards.
GACACAGAGGGAGTTGCCATTTTTAACAGCAATGAAATATCACTAACCCCTTTTTACATACCGAATTCAAGTCACTATCAGAGGTGAGTGCACCACAAAGTCACTAGGTACAAAATTGCTAGTTCATTTTTAAATTAATAATTTGAAATTACCCCTGCCCCCCACCCTATTATATCCCTTTTATAAACAGCAAACATTTTTCCTTTTATACATAGGCTAGCAGGCTTGTTTCAGTACGAAAGTACTAGTTCATTTACAGATTTTTAAATCAGTTATGTAGTGCTACAATAAATGTCCAATAATCTACATAGGAACAATCTTTGATGAATGAAAATGATGAAGACTGAATACGGCTATCAGATTAGCTTATCTTATTTACAAATAAAGGATATCCAATGGTGAGGAGACAGAAATTGGACAAATACTCATAGGTGTAAAAATTACATCTACCTTTGAGCTTTTTTATACTGTATATGAGACATTTGAAATAGTCCTGTAGCCCCTGCCTATTTTTTTCCTCAGGAAAAGAAAAGCTGCCTTCATGACATCCCCTCTTGTTTCAGATTTCCACAGTGTCACTTGAAGCTTCAGTCAGGATCTTACTTTCTTCAAAAAATAAAGAAAATACTCACTAGTTACCCTCCCCCTCAATCCCTCTGGTTTCTCATCCAGTGCCAGGTTGCATGATCAGGTCCCATCTCCTAGGTTTTCTTCTTTTTTTTTTTCTGTCCATCTATTGATCAATTAGTTTAGAGTAGATAACACGAACCAGTTCTGGAACCACTACAAGGAGGAACACAAGCTCTTCACAACAACCACACAGCAGGAAAGAAAATGATGATAACTCAATTCATCCCTGGTGCCAGGCCTCCAAAATTGAAAGAACTTGGCACAACTGGAGTGCTGAATTTGTATCTTCCATGCTTTTCAATCATTTTGGATTCATGAGCTGCTCTTCTTTGATCAGCGAGAGTTGCTATGTCCTGTAACTGTTTTCTTTGTTCTTCATTAAGACCATGAGTCAGAGCCTGATACCACACAGGATTATGATTTTGAATAGTTTGAAAGATAGATTTAAATATCTGATACTCATCAACAAGGTTGTCTTCATCATCAATGATTGTGGAATAGCCTTCCAGAGCAGTTTCCTCAGCATCATCTTCTTCCCAAGCTTCATCATCTACATCTTCACCTGCTTGCCTAGCCAAAATCTCCAAATATTCTTGCCCATCTTCATCAATATCATCTTCATCACTCCCCAGCTCCTCAGTTTCATTGTCATCCTCAGCTTTATCGTCACTGTCACTGTCATTCTCATGTTCTGCATGACAGGCATACGCTCTTTTTAATCCATTAAACAAAAGAATAAAAGCTGGCAAAATTTTCCAGAAACCTGATATAAAACTTGTGGTATTTGTTCCATATCAATAAGAGCACAGAGACCCAGAACACACATTTTTCTATCATGAAACCCCAAGAAACAGTCAACATCATTAAGCCACTATAATAAAATGATCTGTAACTGGTTCAACATTATTAGGGAAGCAAAGATTTTCTAAGGTATTGAGTAGCAGGTGTGGATTATAATACAAAGCTACAACGGCAGCAACTTGCAGACACATCGTTTGAAGTTCACTTGTCTTAACCTCTCTTGTCCGTCTCTCTAAAACTGCTTCCATGAATAAGGGAATGCACTGGTCGATGCCACGCCCTTTGCACTGTAGAATGATGACCTCTAACAATTTTGCAGCATAACACTCTGCATCTTCCCCAGAAACTCCTGTAAGAACCTTTTTGCACATACTGTATATCATTTCAACATACTTGGTATCAGATAGAAGAAGTGTGTCTGTATCGACTGTTGCATAATTATGCAGAAGAGGCATCATGTCTGTAAAGTAATCAAAGCCATCTTGCTGAAAGACCTCAAATACAAGGGGCAGTAGCTGTCACATCTGTGCAGACACTTGTTGACAGGCCAAACTATGTGCCAATGAAAAGATCTCCTCATAGAATTCTAAGACATGCTGTTGTAAGACAGTGCTGACGACTTGTACGCAGATTCCCTCAAGCTGCTGGGTTATCTCTTTATTATCTTCAACTACACTAAGAAGTGTGTCAGTTGTATTAAGAATTCCCATGGCCATAACTGCTTTGTCATCACTTCCCTCTTCATCTGGCCCAGTCTGAATTACTTGGTTAAATGTCATTGCCAAATGTGTCATTTCTACTGCAATAGGAGTAACCTCTTCACTATATTCACAGATCATTTTCTGAATTACATTGGTAAGATCATCATTTTCTGTTTCTCTCATAAAATGAAGAAGAGCCTGCATTACAGGTCTGATAAATGGTGTGATATATTCTTTAGCTTTTTCTTGATTGCCGATCAACACCTGGAGTGCAATGGCAGCTTCCAGGAATTTCTCTATCATCAATCAGACATCTTCTTGTCAGCTCTAATGCTGTTTGTAGGTTTGATCACTTTTGAACTTCACTTCACAAAAATAGTGAAGTACCCAGCAAGCCCTTGCTCTCATGTAGCCTAGTTCACTACTGAAGAGAGGAAACACATGATTCTGCAACATGTATTCCATCTGATCTTTGTGGATCTTTTTCTTCAGAAGTATTTCAGCTAAAGAGCCAATCATATGCAAGCCTCCATCTTTTTTTTGAGGATCAGCATTTGGTTCTGTAAGAATCTGTTGACAAAATCCCATAGTCTTCTGCAATACCTCTTTCCTCTTACTACAGGCTATAAACAAAAGTGTCTGGGCAGCAGTGGTTGGAGAAATGAAATCTTCAAAGACATCAAACTTCATGCGTATATATTCATAAGGGTCTTCTCACCAAAGTTCCTCATCAGCATCTGTATAACACATCAATGGAAAAATAACATCTTGGATAATGCCTTGTAAGTGAGGCTTCAGATTCTTCCAAATAAGGGCATGGGAAACTGCTTGATTAATGTAATTTAATGTTTGCTGAAGAACTCGAGGAGCCATATATTGCTTCTCCTTATACTGATACAACACCTTCAATAAAACTTGCTGGACACCAACAGCAAATGCTTTCAGAAATACTTCAGCAAATTCATTACACTCCTTGGAAACATTGCCAGGGCTTCCATATCTTTCAAAAAGCCTGGCTAAAATATGTAAAGCTCACTTCTTACACTTCCACCATGGTAATTCAGGTCTACCATCTTCAACTTGAAGTGTTTCATTAACAGCATCCCTATTCACAACAGTCTTCAAAATTTCTACCCATTCTGTCAGGTTCTGTTGATTTATCAGCTCCAGGGGTAATGCATACTGAATAAGAGCATAGAAGATCTTGAATATTTGTTTCTGGATGAGAACAGACTGATCAGACTGATCTGAAAGAAGCTGGATAAAACGATCCTTTAGAACTGGCAGAATATGCTGCATTGCCACCACCAAAGGACTCCGCTCTTCTGGTTTCTTATACTCATAATTTTTCACAAGCTGGTAAAGACATAGGAGAATTCCTAACCAACAAGCACTATTATCAGACTGGAGATAAAAGCCAGTCTTGTCCACAATGACAGTCCAGCGGCTTGGATAATCATGCTTGATGATGTGATGAATACATGTAGTAAGCTGTACCCTGATGAGCTCAGGAGAATGGATAATGGCTTCTACAATATTTTCTCGAATGCCATGTCGATCTTCCTCTGGTATAGTATAAGGAGATATATCCCCTGGTAATGTTTCCCGATCAGGCCAATACTGTGTTATCATATTTTTCAAATAGACAACACCTGCCTGTCTCACAGGTAAATCCAGTTGTTCTGACATGGTAATCTGGAGCAGTGTTGAAACAAAATTCAGGGACTTGTGTGCTTCATTGAGCTGGCCTCGCGCAGGGCTGGGTCCATGGTGGCCCGCAGGGCCTCGATAATGGTGTTGGGGTCCACTGCGGAGCGGACTCGGTCAAACCCGGGGCACGGGTGCTACTGGGCCAGGAATAGCGCCACACACTGCGCACATGGACCTGCCGCACTTCGCAGCGGCAGCCGGCGCGAAAGGGAAGAGAAGCGCCAAGGCCTCCGATTGAACCTCTTCGCCTCGGAGTGGAGGCGAATAATGACTCTTGAGGGAACTATCCACAAAAGCTGTATTAATCCCTTCCAAGAATGGCACTTTCATTGATTTAATCACTTCTCACTACGCCTCACTTCTTAAGTTTCCACTACCTCTCAACACTACCACAGCTGGGACCACGCTTTCACACATTCAAACCATAGCATTAAGTCAACAAAAATGTGGTTGTGAGAGTTAATAAATCCTGCAACTTAGAGATAAACATCATTAATGTTGATTTTTCCATACTCTTTCAAACACACACACACACACACACACGAAGTGAGAATGGGACTGTACATTACATATTCTTTTTTTTTTTTTTTGCTACCAGGGATCGAACTGGGGACCTTGCACTTGCAAGGCAGGCAGCAGAACCACCGAGCTAAATCCCTGGTCTGACGCTACATATTCTTTTGACAGATGTTATTTTACTTAAAATACCATGAAAATATTTCTGAATCAATGGGTATAGACCCACATTGTCAGTAGCCAATTGATACACATATATTCAACAATATCTGTGGTGGGCATTAAAAATTGTGAAAGTTTTCCTGAAGTCATCAAGCTGCAAAATGGGAATTATAAATAACATTAATCATTGATATTTTAGGTAATGAATAAATATTAATGCTACAAGATATTAAGCAGAACAGAAATTTTCATTTGGATTTGGGGTTCATATTCATTTAAATGAATTGAAATTTAGGTACTTAGTGACATTATAAACACATTATTGGGAAGGGAAATTCTTTGTACACAAAGGCTTCCTATTTAAAAGGCACTTTTAAACATCTAAGAAAACTACCTATTCCATTTAAGAAACAAAGCATCTTACAGAAAGAGTGTAGCAGATCTCTAGGTATTCTGCCAATTAAATCCACGTAAATTAACCTTTCCATTTGTCGTTGATTTGCACCTAATTGAACCCATGTGGATTCTACTTTCCAATGGTTAGTATTCCCAGAAAGAAATTATTTCTAGATTACTTTGGTAGTTATAACTGTCTGTCCTTGCTAACCTCTTCTAGGAGAAAATAATTGTTCTATAAAGGAAAATGTTTATGGGAGGGGAAATAAAGCATTATCTATATTTAGAAAGGGATAATAAGGTATGGAGGAAATGCCTTCCTCAGTGGGCACCTAGAACCTGGAGGCATAGTTGTTTTCATCAGCTTGTTCAGGAGTCTTCCTAGAGCAGTTGGCTGTCACTGTTTGTCAGCCCAAGCTCCCTTCTCTCAGACAGCAGCTCCTTCGTAGGTGGTGCCAACAATCACAAAGTCCATCTCTAAAACAGTCGCTGACATATGACCAAGGCGGGCCAGTTGAGTACATTGTCCTTGAGGAAGTTCTCATGGTTCAGGGATAGCATCTCAGCATGTGCAAGACCACAGGAGTCTTTCTGAGACAGCTGATCCAGACATTAAGGGAAGAGAAGGGGATTTTGAACTGCAGCCACCAGATAATCCTAGCATTTCTAGGGACTATCTAAAGGGAAACTCATTTCAGGATGAAGCCTGCACGAGGAAATCATACCATGGTTAGAACCCTTGAATTCATCTTTGTGCAATAACAGCTGTGACTTTCTAGGTCTGTGAGTCAATTAATCTTGTTTCAATTTAAACTCTTTTAATTTTAATTTTTAGTTCTGCCATGCTGGGGAGGGAATACAGGGCCTTGTGAATGCTAGACAATTGCTCTACTCTTGCAACCAAAGAAGGCTAATAAAACTTAGAATCATATAACAAACTTCTATGAGTAAGAAGAGATCCCAGAGTTAAGCTCAATTCCCACCCATACAGAAATCTTCTCTGTTATTTGTGAATATTTGGGCTCCTCATTGACTAGAATGTTTGCCTTTGTGTAAGACAGCCCATTACATTGCTGGATTCTTCTAGCTCCCTGAAAGTCCATTTTTAAAATGTCAAATCCATATCAGCCTCTTCATAAATTATACCTATAGATATTAATTCTGTATGGGACTCACACAGAAAACTAATCTTTTTTCTCCTAAAAAATATATGGAAACACTAAATTTTCCTTCTCTAGTACCACCATTCTCTAAAACTATTCAAAGGGGACAGTTTTTAGACACTTCATAAACCCTGATGTCATCTTTAGAAAACAGGACATTTTAGTAATAATCCTTTTATAATGTACAGTCTAGAACTCAACGATTTGTTTGATGAGCGTGAAGAATAGTAAACTTATTTTGTCTATTCTGGACACTGTAGGTCTACAAATACATTTTCAATTACGTTATTTTTAGCTAAACTGTTTCATACCTAAGCTTTAGACCTCATGATAATTTTTAAATATGCACAAGCTCAAAACACAATACTTAGAATAATAAAAAGATAATAAAATACAGCATTCATGGTGAACATTTAATGGTGAGCATTTTAAAACATTATATATTATTGTTTACATCTCACAAAACCCCAACTGGAAAGATGAGAACACTGCAGTTTAGAGAGGTTAAGTAAGTTTCCTGATATTTTTAATGGACTCATGGTAAAGTTAGGATCCAACTTTGAATCCCCAAACTGGATCTTAAATTATTGAGATGATAGAAACAGTGCCTCCAAGAGAAAACCAGCTTGATGGTTATGGTGAACTCTAACCGTGACAACTGAAGTATCAAAGGTTGTGATGATCATTTATTGGAGTTTGTTGAATTTGTTTTTACTGCTGCTTTTAAATGCAAAATTATATACTATGAATCCTTGAAGGGAGGTTTATAATAGAAAGTGAAGGAGGAATAGAAAAAATTTAAATGGAGCCCAATTATACAAATATTAAAGAGGGAGAGTTGTGAAAAGCAAAACTGGAAACCGTAAACAGAAAGACATGAAAACCATGGCAGAAAGTTTAAAATGGGTTATGGAGTGGTGTCCACAGGGAGTCTGATGATGAGCTTAGCTGAGAAGGCGCTAGTTCAATTTCACGGAAAGGAAAGATGATGAGGTAACATAATGCTTATTTTGTTTTTTAAGCCAGGACCCTTGAGAGGGTGAAGCAGGTGGCCATAAAGTCAGACTATGTGGGAGAGGGTGAGTTTCAGAGCTGGAGTCTTTGGGATCTGTGTTTATTTGCAGGCATCCTTTTCCATATGTATGTGTAGTACAGACTTTCTGGAATGCTTTTCAAAGCCCAAGGGCCTGGAGAACACTAACTAGATATGAGAGCTATATCAATAGTTCTCCAGACCAGTGTAAGTGGGGAGGATTCAGGTAGGAGGATAAATATCACTGAAGAGAACTACTCAAAGTAGCCTGAAGATGCCTGGCTAGGGTGTTTTTTGTTTGTTTGCTTTTGTTTCTATGGTATTACAGACTGAACCCAAGGCCTCATGCATGCTAGTCAAATGCTCTACCACTGAGCTATGTCCCTAGCCCTTGTTATTTTTTATTTTGATACATGTTCTCCCTAAGTTGCCCAGGCTGACCTCAAATTTGCAATCCTTTTACCTCAGCCTCCAGGGGGGTTGCTGTTACAAATGTGTGCCCCACAGCCAGCCTAAATTGAGATGTTTTTAAAAGTGAGTGGGATGAGAATATCCTTCAATCAATGCCTGTGAGAGGGGTAGAAGAATACAGGAAGCCAGTCAACAAGATTTAGAATAAGTATCTTTTTTCCTAAAGGAGATCAATTCAGTCTTTGATAAAAATTCATATACAACAATTAAAATATATTAAGGATATAAAAAGGTTGGTTGAGAGAAATCATAAGTAAACAGGAGTTGAGCTTGAAGGTGAAATGAAGGAAATATTTAGACAAGGATATCAGATCTATTTTATTCATGAACTCAAAGTGTCATAAGTCTGATGTGATCTGCTGGATACTGAGAGATGCTGGGAGAAGGACCACTTATTCTAAATCTTGTTAAAATGCACAATGCAGGGCCAGGGATTTAGCCCAGTGGTTCTGCAGCCTACCTCGCAAGTGGAAGGTCCCAAGTTCAATCCCTGGTACCAAAGAGAGAAAATGCATAGTGCAAATGCGGGATTCTACATGTGAAAGGGCTTCACCTGCTCTGGTGAACCTAGATCAAGTATCATGTCTTTCAGGAGATTTTTCTAATATATCACAGAGTGCCAAACACTTCTTTTTAAATAAGATTTACTCTGACTAAATTATAAGCTTACCCTGCATACGCTGCATAGCAGAGTATATTCAAAAGATACAAAATTACCTCCTCTTACCATTTGTGAGTTTGAAAAGGCTTGTAAACTATATTTGCCTCACTACTGGTGAGCACCAGGTGATTGTCTCTAGACAAAACAAACAAACACTTCCCTGTAAGTGGAGGAAACTAGTTAATTTTTGTTTTCTTTTTTTTTTTTTGGTACTGGGAATCGAACTCGGGACCTTCTGCTTGGGAGGCAGGTGGTGGCACCACTGAGCTACATCCCTTGCCCTGAAACTAGCTAATTTAAACAGCTGGCATTTAGGTAATTTTTTATCCTTTAGTGTCTAGGGCACAAGAGCCTTCCAACTTCTCTTAAAGAAGGAGGGAGCAGGTGGAGGATGGGGACAAAAAGTGGACGATTCCTAAGTCAGTAGTAAAGATGAAGATGTGACAATGATGAAGAAAAAGAAAAAGGAGGAGGAGAAGAATAAAAAAAGGAGAAGGAGAAGGGGAAGCTATAAAGAACAATCCCCAGTAATGAAGAAAGATATGAGAAATAGAGTACAAGCAGAGAGGTTTGTCATAGGTGAATTAAAAATTGGCTTGTTTATAATAAATTCCACTGGTAGTGAATTTAAGCATAGCTGAGTCTAAAAACTTCTTCATATTCTAAAAATCCTGTTTCTAAGCTAGGTAGATGTATTCTTGGTCTTCAGGTAGTTCAGTTGGCCTGATCAATAAAAAGCCCGGCTTGGGATGGGCCGTGGTCCCTTGTCTCCAGGTCTCTTCCTGGCTCGCTGCTAGGGCCTCTCTCCAGCCATGTGCTGTGCTTGGCTCTGCCACTTGGCCAGGCCCTGCCCCTGGGAAAAGCACCTATAAGCGAACAGCTCTTCCATCTGTGCTTGGAAGAGGAATCAGGAAGACCATCTTGCTCTGGGAACCAAATCTTGTTTTCAGTCAAGCTTTGTCATTATTAAACATTAAAGATATCTGGATACCTAAAATAAATAAGTAAAATAGTAGGTAAAGTAAGTAGTTTAAATAACAGGAGAAAAATTATTTGAAAGTTGCATAATTAATCAGAATTAATGTCTGATTTAAAGACTTCCGTAGGTGATTCCAATATTACAGCCAGACCTGAGACTCAGCGATTCACACTTTTACTGGATATAGGGGGCACTGGCACTCTGTAGCCTAGGGCTTCCCAGGCTTGCATGACAAAGGATCATTTGGGGCTCTTGTTAAAATGCAGGCTCTGACTGAGCAGGTCTGTTGTGCCAAGATTCTGGGGGTTTAGCCAGCTCCCAGGGTTTGCCCTGTGCAGCTCATAGGCTGCCCTCATGTCGTCTAGGGATTGGCTGTGCACCTGGTCTCAGCAGCTGTGCCTATCGAAACTTCCACTCCTCAACTTCTCTCTTAGCAATTGTAAATATGAGTGCATAGTCATTGATAGATTTGACCCTTGTTTGCAGTCCTGGGGAGTCTTCAAACTGAGCTACATTCTCAACCCCTCCCTACTTTTTACATTTTTTAAACATTTTGAGACAGGGTCTCCTAAGTTGCCCATATTGGGCTCCAACTTGGCATCCTGCTGCCTCAGCCTCTTGAATAGGTAGAATTATAGGTGTGGGCCACCGTGCCCAGCCCATGCCTCGTTCTTGAACTCCAGGCCAGTATAACAAGTTAACTGGGATGTTCATGGACATCTGCTCTCCATCGAGTTGCTCAGTTGTCCGTCCCAAGCCTGCTGCCCCTGGAGCTTTCCTGTTTGGGAATGAAAGACAATTCCATCCCTCCAGTTAGTTGCTCAGACCAAACCTCTCTCTGACACCTGTATTTTACCTATCAGGAGTTTTCAAACTCTGACCACTTCTCACCACCAACAGTACCACCACACTGCCTGAAGCCACCGGCCCCTCTTGCCTGAATGCCTGCAGTAACTTGCTGGCTGGTTTCTCTCTGTTTTCTTCCTCTTTCTTGTCATTTAAGGTTCAAACAATCTTAGCAGTCCATGGTAACCAAAGTAACACATTTTATAGAATCCTGTATCCAATATTCCAATTTTGCTTTTAGAGGAAAAAAATGTTTATCAAAGAAAGCTAAAAGAGCCTGGAGTCAGATAACTAAGTTAAGATATGATTGGAATAAATGGGGCATAGTGGCACACTCCTGTAATCCCAGCTACTGAGGAGGCTGAGGCAGGAGGATCTCAAGTTTGAGGCCAGCCTGGGCAACTTAGTGAGAACCTGTCTCAAAATAAAATTAAAGGGGAGGAGGGCTGTGAATGTAGCTCAGTGGTACAGTGCTTGCCTCACATGTGCAAGGCCCTGAATTCAATACCTACTACCAGGAAAAAAAAAAAAAGGGAATTGCTAGAACATTTCAGATGAAAAGGAATGAGAGAAGTGGCAGTGAAGATGGAAGAATTTCAAATAATTTATGTTATTCTTACAACACAAGGGCTTCAGGACTGGAGATGTAATTCAGTGGTAGTCAGTTGTCTAGCACATATGCAGGGCCTTAGGTTTGGCCCCTGGCACTGAAAAGAAAGAAAGAAGAAAGGAGAAAAAGAAAGAAAGAAAGAAAGAAGAAAGGAGAAAAAGAAAGAAAGAAAGAAAGAAGAAAGAGAACGAAAGAAAGAAAGAAAGAAAGAAAGAAAGAAAGAAAGAAAGAAAGAAAGAAAGAAAGAAAGAAAATAACTGTTTAG
>NW_004624765.1:7833153-7912645 GCF_000247695.1 Heterocephalus glaber | reverse complement strand
AGAAAGAAAGAAAGAAGAAAGAGAACGAAAGAAAGAAAGAAAGAAAGAAAGAAAGAAAGAAAGAAAGAAAGAAAGAAAGAAAATAACTGTTTAGATTCCTGGGACCATATTGTCTAAGGCTTTGCTTGGTGTTGGGAGCAATTCTACCATAATTTTGAGGAAAAATCATTTCACAATTAAAATTATGATTAGGCCTGGTTCTTGAGACAGAACTCCATTTTGGCCTCCAGTCACAGCTAAAACCTCAATGGTACGATGATGCTGTGATGCTCCAGGACAAGATTACACCAGCTGAAGGCATCCTGGGAGGAGCAAAATCTTCATCTGCATAGTTCCTCATTATTCTAGGATTTTCGCCTCAGTTGCACAGCTGCCCTCTGAGTCACCTTTTACATTTGTTATTCTACCTATTACTGAACTCTCTGCCCTAAGTTATCTGTTTATATTTGTTTCTCCCGATGTACTGAATAAAGGTGTGGCAAGCTCCGACTTTCCTCTTTGCTGCCCAGAGCAGTACTGATCAGGCCCAAAGCTTAGGTTCTTCTCTAAGCCTCATTTTTTCTACCTTTCCTATATAATAAGTCAATTTGCCTTGTGCTGTTGTGGCTCGCAGGAGACAAGGACTTACTGCAGAGGTTCTAGTAATGTCACCTTTTCCTGTTCCCTATAGCTTGATGTAGGGGCAGTAGTGTTAATATTTTGTACTAATGTTTCTCCTAATGCTTCTCCTTTTGTGATTTTTGATTATGTGTGTTTGAAATGGTTTTGCTTATTCTATCACTCTCTTGTTTTTTTTTTGGTTTATACTCCTTTTTGCCTTGGAGCTCAAATTCTAGAGCCCATTATGAGCCTTCTAATGAGATCACTTTGCCTTAGTTAAGATCTGATCGATAATACCACTTCTCTCCCGTATCTGGCTGTCACTATCAGACTATCTTCTTACTTCTCCTGCCTGAGCCCCTACTATGTCAACCAACTTGAACTACTCAGTGTTCCGCCTGCTTTCTTCCTTACAGATTTGCTCATGACATCTCCATCACCTCTATACCCATATCTCTCATATCCACAGAACCTAATTGTAATCATACAGACATTTGGTGAGATTTTTCTATGTGCCCAGCACTGTGCTACACGTTTATGGTCATTATTCACTTTAGCCTGACATCATATAAGGTAGATACTTTTATTATCCTTATTATCCAACAGGTATACCCTGCCCAGACCTCTGCACATCCTCTAAGCAACCCTGAGTGCTCACACCCCAGCTTCTACAGGCTTTGCTGCTAATATTTGCCCTACAACCTTTTGCAAAGTGTCTGTCAGTAAAGCACTGAAAGACTCTGAGAGTGTTTTGTCTTCTTGGCTCCTGGCCAGTGACAGTGGGGACTGGTGTGGGATTCAAGCACTGGGATCCTTTACCCCAAGTCAGGAGAGACTCAATTATGATTCATGGCCCTGTGCTCTTGGAATGTCAGGCTGAGCTCCCTTTTTCCTCCTTTCTGTCTTGCTCCCCAATTTCCTGATCTTTACCCTTCATCCTGGAATACTTTCCCAGTAAATTAACTCCTTCTGAGTCTGTAGTTTGTGATGTGTGTCTGGAGAAACCCAACCTGAGATTCTTGGCTGGTGTCTTAGTTCCTTTTCTCATTACTGAGACAAAATAGCCAACACCCAAAGTTAAAGGAGGAAAGGTTTATTTCAGCAGTTTGTACAGGTTTCGGTCCATAATCGGTTGGCTCCAAGGCAGGGTGGCATGGCAGAGGAGAAATAGTCCACAGCAAGCAGCAGCAGCAGTAGCATGCCTCTCCTTTTTATCCCTTTTAGGCCATCTACCTTTACGGTGATGCCACCCACATTCATGGTGGGCCTTCCCTTTATCCACACACAGAGCTATGCTAAACTAATCAGTGGGCTAATTGAGTAATCATGCACCCCTTTCCTCATATCACACCCTTAATCCCAACATCACACTCTGAATTCTAGTATCACACATTCTGGATCCAGCCACCTCCAAACAGCCCCATCTATGACCACATGAGGCTTTGAGAGGACATCTAGACATAAGCCATAACATTCTGCTCCTAATCCCCCAAAATCTCATGCATATCCCTTTATGCAAAAGGTATTTAGTCCATCTCTAAGAATTGCCCAAATCCTGACAGTTTCATCATTACTGAAAAATCTAAGTCAAAGTCTCCTCTGAGATTTAAGGCAAACTCTTAGTGGGGAGGCCCTATAGAAATGAAAAGAAAGTTAAGCACAACATACAATGGCACAAGATAAGTACTCTCATTCCAAATAGGGGGACAGAAAGGAATGAGACCCAAGGAAGTCAAAAATCCAAGAGAGCAAACATTAAGTCCTTTATTTCCACATCCAGCATCCTGAACAATCTGTGGCAAGATGTGAACTCCACAGGGCTTGGGTGGCTCCACAACTATGGCACTGTTGGTGGTTGTAGCTCCCATGGCTTCTCTCTTGGGCTGGCTCTACTCACTCCTTGCAGATTTCCTCAAGAAGATCCATGTTCCTGGCTTCTCTAACCTTCTGGGGTCTCCAGTGCACCTTTGGCTTCACACTAACAGCTTCACACACTGCCCTCTCAGGGGTGCACTGCCTGGCCTCCTGAGCTTTCTTCTGAAATCCTTTTCCCTAGAAAATGTTTGATCAGTTTTGGAGGAGTATTTTTGATACTTGTGCACAATTGTCGGTATGGTCCTGGAAACATCAAAAGTCCTTCTAGTGGTGGGCAGAGTTGAGGTTGAGGCATCCCACAAGACTCTGACAAACGTCCTGGACAAATGTCTTCCTCCAAGCTCCCACAGTTCTTCAGGTATATGTGCTTTCTTCTGCCACTAGGATAATTATTTTACAAATTCTTTTGGGTCTTCTGCTCAGGAACTGGATGGACTATGAGTTCTCAGGGGGCTGTGTTGGGGGCGGGTATTAAGGTTTGGTTAGGATCCTGTTCTGTTCATCATTGTTTTCCATGCAGAGCACAGTATCCAAAATAGGGGGAAGGATGCATCTCTTTGAATGTAATTCTGTATTACAAAAATGTGGGGTTAGAACTATGGTTCTGGGGTTAGAATTCTGTATTTTAACAAGTATCGCAGGGGATGCTGATGCAAGTGATCTTCAGTCATTATTGATACTTTTAAAAACACTAATTTATAAGGTCCAAATACTCAGTAATAACCAAAGAACACTTAAGTAGCAAATCCTTATACAGCAATTACTTTGGGTCAATAATTACTGTTATTAAGTCACTTAATCCACATTTAATGTTCATGAGGTGAAAAGAATTATTTCCCCTCATTTTTCTGCTAATTAGGAAACAGGCATAGAAATGCTAAGTAACTTTTACCGTGGCACCTGCAGTGAGTGAGTGGATTGAGACCCAGGCATGCTGGCTCCATGCTGTGCTCCTAATGCTACTTCAAACCACCCTTCCCATGAACTTGTGTCAGAAAATCCAACATATTTCTGGTTTTATTTTTGCTGAGCCCTTCCAAGGAGGCTGAAAGAAACAGAGGAGTCCATTTCTGCATGAAACCCACAGGAAATATTTTATTAGCTTCCAGATGGAGAAAAGGGTGGAGCAATGTTTCAATGGCTCCTCAGCGAGCCCACCCTGGCACTCAGGGCCCCCAGTCGTGGTGCCGCCTGTACTCCCCTGGCAGGAGCAGGTAATGCCGTCACGGTAGTTGGGCAGCTCGTAGAGGACCCAGCAGCCCTCCAGCACGTGGAAGGGCTGGATGTCACCGAAGTGGAAGAGGGGCAGTCCTCGGTGATCTCCACCATCTGGCCTCGGTAGTCGTCGCGCTCGTAGATCCTGATTCTGTGGGAACCGGACTGGGGACCCAGCAAACAACAGATGAGGCGAGGTCAGTAAACCTGAGCTTGTTCTAGCGACCAATCAATCACGTGCTCCCCTGGCGGCCGGGGGTTTCTTTATCTCTGCTGTACAAAGGGACCGCGCTAAAACTGTGTGCAGCGGGGTAGGTTGGACACTGCGACACTCCAGCAGGCACCTCTTACGTGCCTCGGACGTGAATGGTGCTCCTGGAGTTTCCTGGTACCACAGTCCACACGACCCACGCACGCTGGACCTGCGCAGGGCCATTTTTAAGTCACAATTTCAATGTATTTATTTTATTCTCCCATGGATTCGTGGTGGCCTGAGGCTCTTGTATTATCAAACAAGTACATACATCATAAAAGTACATACTGCAGTAAAAACACCAATATATTCGGGGCAAAAGGCATTAGAGTCTCAGGCGCGTTAGAAGAAGCTGGAGGGAGAGGCTGTCACACTGTTTCGACTGGAAATTCAGGAAGAAAGCTCAGCCCAGCCAGCCCCATCCTTTCCTCGCTGCTTCAGGCCCTGCTGCCCCCTAGCTGGACAGCAAGAGCCTCCCAAAGACCGGGTTTCAGGTCTCAGCTCTAACACGGCTCCTGCCCATCATCTCAGGTAGTTAACAAAAATGGAAGTTCGAGATGGTGCAGGAGACCAAGAGTATAAAACCTTCAGAGAGTGGGCCGCTGGGCCGCTGGGCCCGGGCAAATCCTCTTGCTCCTCCTCAGCCTGCGGGCTTCTTCCCGGCAGGACCCCCACCCCCACCCCGCCCGTGCAGGAAGGATTCTCCGCGCAGCTCGGCCTGAGGAACAAGCTGCTGCTGCCAGGCCTTCCCCGAGGCGGCGGGAGACTCCGTCTCCCCACAGCCCGGCACAGGCAGAGCAACCGCACGCTGAGCCTTCTCTTCCCCGAGAGCAACTGCGGTCCCGAGTCCCTGTCTGCGGGGCTGTCAGGACTGGGAGCGGGGACCCAGGTTTTCAGGCTCCTGGTGCCAGGCCGGGCCCTCCGGGGGTGCAGGCCTCAGAGCAGCGGGGCTTTCCCATCCCACCTCTGCCGGGGGATTCTGGGCTGCGGGGGCCCGGGGGGGGCGGTGTGTGTGACAGGGGCTCTGCAGGGGCTCTGGGGACCTCAGGGTCGCTCCGTGTTTAGCCGCATTAGAGGCGGGACTCACGTGACCTCGGATGTTGTAACAGTTACTGCTGTAGGGAGGGTGGCTCGGCTGTGCCAGGCAGTCCCGGTGCCCACATCGCGGCTCTATAAATGAGCTGCTCTCGTCAGCCCCGTTTCACAGATGGAGAAAGTGAGAGACGGCGGCTCAGCTCCGACGGCGAGGAGGCGCCTGCTGCTGCTTCAGCCTGCGGCGCAGGCGCTGTGAACGGAGCCTGCACTGCTTTCCCCAGCAGCGGGGAATTCGATCTAGCAAATCAAATGTCCAATTAAAAGCTTCTGGCCATCTACTTTTTAGGTGAAGGAAAGCTCGAAGACGTTAATAAAAGGAGAGAATACGGCTGAGCCAGAAAGAAGGGGCCGCCTTGCACCCCGGCCTGCGGTGTGGGCCGCGCGTCGGGGTCACCGCAGGGCCTCGGGCACAGAGGGGCCCCGGGTCCCGGACTCACGCCCGGGAGGAGGCGGCAGGAGCGGACCGCGTCGCTGAGGCCCATCCAGCCCTGGTGGTCGGGGTAGTCCCCGCCGCAGGAAGTACTGGAGGCCCGGGGAGTCGGGCTGCTCATACAGCATCCAGCAGCCGCTGTCCACGCGCACCGAGTTGCAGCGGCTGAAGTAGGGCTGCAGGTTGGCGTGGTCGCCGCTGCACTGGCAGCGGCGGCCCTGGAAGGCCCGGTCCTCATAGAAGGTGATCTGCAAGGCCGGGCGAGGCGAGGGTTCAGCGGCCTGGGCCGGCCCGGGCCTCCGCTGCCCGCGCCCCTCCAGGGTTACCTTGTCCACGGCTGTGGGTGCGGTCGCAGCGCTGGCGCCCGAGTCTATATAGCAGGAGGCTGCCGCGCTGGCAGGAACCGCACAAAGGGGCCCGCCAAGGCAAGGGCGCTTTCGTGTTTTCTTTTTGTTTCTCTTTGCTGTCATCGTTGATGGGGCTCACTGTGGGTTTTGGTCCCATTCTCTCTAGAGTATTCGGGTTGCTATCACAAAATCAATGCTACTGAGATTGTTTGAATAAAATAATTGTTTTGGAACATTATCTATTTCATAATGATATTTCTCAATAGAAATAAAACTTCAGCTTATTATATAAATACTTTTATTTGTATGGGCTGGGAAAATAAGAAAGTGTAAATGGAAGAGCAAGAAAGGCAAAGTTTTAATATGATAAAAATGAGTGAATCTGTAAGAACTACCTGTGTGCCCTCAATCTTGAACAACGACCACTAACAAGAAGGAAGTGGGCTTCATTAAATCCTGAAAATTCAAGTTCTTTGGAAGAACTTCAGGATAAAAGGATGTAAAGAACTGGAATGTTTTCCCAAAGGAGTTTCCACAATGTCAAACCTTCAGTAAGGTTAAAGACAAAACAAAACCAAAAACAAAATAAAAACAGTCAATGAGAATCTTCATTTGCTTCTGGTTTTGTTGCAGTCATGTGTGGAAGTAGAGTGAGAGACCTTTTCTCTTAGCCAACTTTGGTCCTGTGATTCAAAGGGGAGAACAGTTTTAAGATACTTAATCTTAGAAGTAAAAAGAAAGGTCTACATTTAAGGGCATAAAAAAGGCCATACATTTCAAACACAAAAACAGATTACCTCTTAGTTATTATAAAATAAAATCAATTCCTAAGAAACACATTCTGGTAGGGTCTAATATACCCCTTTGTTCTCTGGTGAACAAGAGTAAACAACACCTTTGACTTGGAGGAAATTATTTGTACGAATACAAAGAGGAGCCATGGAGGGAATGGCACTGGCAGAGGAAGGAGTGGATGTCTAAAAGCTGAGACTCTAGGAAGACTTTAGAAGGTATTTACTGGCCTGGAAAACAGTTTGATGGACTGGAAAGAGCAATGGTGTGGAAGATAACCTGTGTGTCTGGCCTCTTTCATGTTCATAGAATTATTCACAGTCCTATTCCAACCCATGGAAAGACTTTGTCTTGTCTTTGACTCATACATCTTTGTAAGTTAGTATTTAAGAGTTAAACAGCAACTATGCCCAATATGATGATTTCAATTCTTTGTTTTCTAGCTTCTGATTATCCAATATGGTAGGTATAAACATATATTACTTATGTTTAGAGGGAAATATGCAGCAGAATATAGTACATACAAATCATCATTATAATTAAAATTTTGAAATACTAAAAATACATTTAAAACAACCCTATTTTTCTCAGAGATGAATCTAAGACCAGGATGCTGTAGGAAGAGTACTGATAGATAAAAACAGTAAAATATGAGAAGGAACTGGAATTCAGAGTCCCATCGAGCATGTTCCACGCGGCTAAGGAAGAAAACTAGGAGAAACCTCGACTGTAAAGCAGATGTCTGTGGGGACCACTGTCTTTGTTGACATGAAGCTGCAATAAAATCTTAGGGCTCATCTGGAAGACCCAAACAAGAGGAATTGGACATTTTTTTTCATCAGCCAAGAAGAGAGAAGGCTTTATTTCGGCCTACGGTGGAAGAAACAAGGAAAATACCTGACTTCTCACAGAGCTAAAAAGCTAATGGCTTAGAGAAAAATGTGGCCTCGTTTAAATGCTCTACAGAATGTTCCAGGAGTAACAAATGTGTGCAAAATTTAAGTCTCAAGTTGTACATGTGAGCCAGGTGAATATCAGGCCCGAACATCCTTATAACAATGGCATGCATTCTTTTTAAGCTGTCAGGAAAAACTGATGGAGATTGTCACTGAAAGTGTGACAAGACTTAAGAACAGACACCAGAGTCCTGACCTCAGTCTAGTCCAGGAAGTAACGCTCTAGGGACCCCCAGGAGAGGGAAGTGATTCATCAGAAATCACTGTGTGTCCACAGGTGACTGCTCTCCACAGCGTCCAGGTTGTCATGGAAATGAAAATTGGCAACTCTGAGGACTGTGAATCTGGAGATGTGTTTTGCTTAGCTGGTAGTGTGTTTATATGATTTTTGTAATTCACATTTTGGTTGGCTCACATTTTTCAAGAATTTGACATAATCTCCATCATTCTCTATTGTCTTAGAAAGCAGCACCTGAAGAAATGACTCACAGCTCCAAATAGGAGTTTTCAAATTATGCTAGTTTCAACTAGTTTTTAACCAATTGAGAAAACTATCCATCAAGTTAAAGTTTCCAAGTATACTTTCTTGGGTTTAAGCATATTTTATTAGGAACTTTTGTATCAGGGAGGGAGGGTTAAAAATGTCTTTTCTTTTATAAAGTGATGTAAGAATAGATGACACTTAATTTGATTGGTTTTTATGTTGCTTGTTAAAATAAAAACTGGCACTATTATGTTGGTTCCCATCTGAAGAAAATTGATCCTGAAAAATCTCAAGTGCTGAGAACCACTTGATTTAAAGAATGTGAGAAATTTGGGATGGAGGATACTATTCTAGGGTTATTTTTCACTAGAACTCCTCATGTTAGGAGTTAATGACATTAGACAATTTTTAATTGGGTCCTATCCTTGCCTCTGACAAGCTGTGAGAACTGGGATATGTAATTTAATTTAACAAAACACCAGTTTTTAAAAATAATTATTGGAAATAATAGGCTTAGTATGTCCAGTATAGAAGTTGCTTATATGATTGAGCTATTTTTTGCCTTCAAGTTAATGATCTTTATGAGCAAAGCTTCTGTTGTAAAACTTCTACATGATGTTTCTCTTTAAATGAAGTAGTTTTATTCAGGTATCTTAATGTCTGTCTGCCACCATTATGGTTAGCTATCAGTGAGCTTTACTGTTCTCAAAACTCTTCACTAAAGATGTATGATTCACCAGGAAAGGTGCAAAAATGACTATAAAAATGATGGGAACCAGGTCCTCAACATTTTTCTTTCAAAAGTCTGCATGAAAATGGCCATTTCATGTTGAGTGCCAAGCTAATTGTAATTTTGTGTGTGAGAAAGAGAAAATGAGGCATTTATAAAACATTTGGATGCTTTTTCAGAATTTTTAATTCCTTAGAATATTTATATGAGTCTCAATGCCTTTAACACAAAAAACCAGACTGTTTGGAATTGTTGTTAAGATTTTCCCCCAAAGAATGGGGGGGGCATAGGAGGATTCATTTTGCATGGACCTTGTGAACAGTGGCTTGGAGAAGGGACGAAAGGAGCAGAAAAGTAGGCAATAGATGTGGGTGGGAGGAGAGGAAGCAGGAAGGAAAGAGGGCTGGCGGTGGCAGTGGGAGAGATCCTGAGACCAGCTCTGGCCTGCCCCCTGCTCCCCAGCCAGAGGACCAAAGGCAGAAAGGGGTTGCTTCTGCAGTGCAGCCCTGTACCTGTCATCGGTATCTATTATGGTAGGACAGATTTTTTTCTACTCATCAGAAACAGTTTTCATTGGAGTTGTTGCTCTAAAGCAGGGGAGGAAGTGTCATGGAAAATGTATCAGGACGTATTAAATGAGTGTGTCATGCCAAGAAAACTATTTTTATTCCCAAAATGTTAAGGAATACCATAAGAGGAGAAATATGCAATTGAATATTATTCCACTTATTTCCCCTAAATGTTTGTCACAGTATGATTTAAAAGCACTTAGCAAAAGTACTCAATAATAAATAAAGTGATTAATTTGTATTATTTTGCATTTGGTGAGTACTTGACTTAAAAAGTGATTAGATCTTACTATTTTATGAGTACTTTGTGTAATTTCTATGCAGAACTCTTGTTTGTTTTGGTTATTTTTTCACCCCTAATGCTACATATAGCAAGCCCATGGTGGGTGCCCAATAAATGGTAAGAATCCTATCTCAGAGAAGTTAGAATTCCTAGTACATAATAATTGGGCAGTTTATCAAAATAAAAAAATAAACTTGCACTGTGAGAAGGCAGTCTCACTTCTAGCTTTCTACTCTCTTGAAATTCTAGCACATGGCGATAAGGGTACATGTCTGATGAGATCGTTTGCAGGGCTGTGATCAAAAGCAACTCTGGTAAAACCAAATATTCATGGAGAAAGGGTGTCATAATGTAGGGGAACAAACCATGGAATGCCATTCAGCTGTGAAACAGAATGGGATTCTGATCTAGATCTATGTCTGCATTATATTACATTTTAAAAGCAAGACACAGAATAGTATGTACAGCATGGCTCCATTTTTGCAAAGCAAAGAAGTATGTGTTTCATGAAATAGCTACATAAACAAGGGGAGAATTCCAGGGTGCCTGCTAGGCAAACAGGGGTAACAATGAAGAGAACCGGAAGGATCCTTCTACTTCATTTATAGAATTTGTAAGGTAATAAGATTATGTGCAGCTTTTACTTTGGAGGGATGTTAAAAATAAATTAATCTCTATTGATTTAAGAGAGTCACAATTACTTATTAAT
The DNA here is from genome assembly GCF_000247695.1 of Heterocephalus glaber. The sequence continues at coordinate 7,902,307 of NW_004624765.1, read as the reverse complement.
TTTATTTTAATTTGCAGGGATTTGCTTGTAAACAAGTAGATTTTAGTTTAATTAAAAAGCTCTAGAGCCGGGGATTTAGCTCAGTGGTTCTGCCGCCTGCCTCGAAAGCGCAAGGTCTCGAGTTCAATCCCGGTACCAAAAAAAAAAAGCTCTAGAAATTATAGCTTTCTTCAATGTGCCTTTACATTTAAGCTTTTTTTTGGAGTTAATGGGCTTTTTAGTTTGTGGTATGTTATATCATGCAAGTCTATTAAAATATTGATGATATCTCTTATTCATGTGCTTGGATTAGCTAGGCAATTTCTGTATATTTGGGCAGGGGCAGTACTGGCTAAGGGTGTGGTTAGGCTTCACCTAACCTCAGTTTGGCAAGTTGGGCTTGACCTTACCATCATTTAATTGTGCCTTTTGCGACCTTCAACAATTTCTTGGGTCAGAGATAAACTTCTAGAAATATTGTTCCTCAAAGCCCGTAGCTGAATGACTCCCTTCCCAGAAACCACCTTTTCTTGTGTCAATAGCTTTGACCTTCCTTTTTTCCCTCAGGTAGATACACTCCCCCACCCATCCCGCCTTGTTTAAACTCAATTCTACCTTGTAGTTCTTCTTGAACAGACCCCTCCCTTTTCCCATTCACCTCTTAACTTTTGAAGGGGAGCATTTACTAGTAGATTGATTTGCACACAATGAAATAAAAGCAGAAGTCTGCAATTGCCAACAATACAGACTAAATACTTTATTAGATTCCAAAATGAGAAAATGGTTGTGTTAACCTATTTTAGTTAAATCCACCACCCTCCTCAATGAGGCTGCCTTAGGATCCACAGCTCCCCAGTCGTGGTACCGCCTGTACTCCTGGGGTCGCAGCAGATACTGCTGCCCACGGTAGTTGGGCAGCTCGTAGAGGACCCAGCAGCCCTCTAGCACGTGCAGGGAGCAGACCTTGCTGAGGAGGAAGCGGTCTTGGGTGCAGGAGCAGTCCTCACTCAGCTCCATCATGAGGCCCTTGTGGTCTTCTGTCTCATACAGCCACATCCTGTGGGAGCCTGTCTGCTTGGCTCCAAAAAGAAGCATTGGAGAAAGCAAACGAACCTTCTCCAGAATTCATCTAACCAAATAGCAGTGACCTTGCTAGGCTGGAGCCTGAGATTTTTCATGTAAAATGTGAGGCTGTGAGGTTGCTGAGTGCCCTGCATGGGTCAGTCTGCTGCTAAGTTTACCACATACGGTATTGACATGGTTGCTGTACATTTCTTATCTGGGAGATAGAATTTTTAAGAGGTTCAAACTCAGAGTTAGCATCCATCAAGAGCTCAAATATCTTGATTCCTAAGTTCTTGTATTAACTCAAACCTGTATTTTGGGGGAAAATAGAAATAATTTGATTAGTATTCTCTTAATAAGAGTATTATTTATTTTATACGCATAAAAGTTTACCACTAAAGTCAGATTTTAAAAATCATGTACTTAAGTGGAAAGTTGGTAGCCTGGAACCAGAATTTAGCTGATTTTCTTTTTTTTTAAATTTTATTTTATTGGTACATTCTAGGTATACAATATAATGACATTCATCATTGGAAATTTGCACCTTTACATAATCTGTCTTGGTTCTTATTTTTCCCCCTTCCCCTGCCCTCCCTTCAACCCCTCCATCCCTCCCTATTTTGATTTTCTAAATTAGAGTAAATGATCTTTTCCAAAGTTGAACACTACTTTTGACTAGCCTGTGTTAACAAGAGTCTTTAATATTTCCTAGTCCAAAGTGGAACCTACTCAATTCATTTATTAGAAATTCCTTTACTGTAGGTAAAAATTATTTTGTTAGAAATACTGTCAACCAGCTTCCCATTTGCAAGTTCTATTTTATATTTCATTACACTATTACATGTGCTACAGACAACTCCTGATTGACCTAATAGCAGCAAAAATTAAAAAATAAAAATACAGTCTCCCAAGTGGATTCTTCCTTATATTGCCTGCTGTTTTTCATGCCCGAATCCATCTAGGCTTACGCACATATCTAAAGGATTTTAATGTTTAGGTACTTTTCAAGAAGAAAATTCGCTCACTGGAGCCTCCCTAGATAACAAAGGCGAATGAAGCTAACTTACTTGGGGGATGAGGCGGCAGGAGCGGACCGCGTCGCTGAGGCCCATGCAGCCGTGGTGGTCGGGGTAGTCCCCGCGCCGCAGGAAGTACTGGTAGCCTTGGTAGTTGGGGCGGTCATACAACATCCAGCAGCCTGCTGTCCACGCGCACCGAGTTGCAGCTGCTGAAGTAGGGCTGCAGGTTGGGGCAGTCGCCCTGGAAAGCCCGGTCCTCGTAGAAAGTGATCTGCAAAGGAAGAATCATTTTGAATAAAATTATTTGTTCCCAGTCGGTACGTATAAAGGTTTTCCCCCTTTTCCTTTTCCCTAGCTTGTGGCCTGCTCACCTTTCCCATGGCGGTGACACGGATGGTGCAAGCTCAGGGTGGTGCAGCCGGCGAGCGGCAGCGTCTGTACAGCCCGGGCGCTGCTGCGTTGGCAAGAACACACAAAAGAGGCCTGCGGGGGTGAGTAAGGGGATTTTATGGATCCCTTTTACGTGCTGCGTTCAGTGGCAGTGATTGTAGATTTGCCTTCATTCTCTGGTATATTCTAATGCTGTCCTGTATGTGCTGCTCTCTGTTGCTTTTATTTGGATTCTTAGTGTTTTCTAAATTTATCAGCACAGCAGTCTGAACTTTTGACCTGAAATTCATCTCTACACCGTGATTCCATTGTATCTCCTGAATCTTCTGGGAAAAGGCTATGTCTTCGTAGAAATGCTTCCAGAATTACAGGAGGCTAGAATTCTGAGATAAAATGCTACCAGCACTGACTATAATAATTTCCCTGGATGAGAGAACCCAGTCTATCTTAATTTTTTTTTTTTTTCTTCCATAAGATTTGCCAGTCTGGGGCAACATACAAATCAAGATTCAGATCTTGGCTACTTTTGACTGTGCTAAGCCAATGCTTTAGATCTAGCTCTTAACTTCCTCTTTGGTGGGCTCACTGTATGCAGTAACTTGAAGTCACCCCCTCAAGCCCACTTCTGATGAGAATCAAGGGAATGATTTCTGTGGTCCTGGGGCCCAATATCGTGAAGTGCATTGCTTTGTGGATTGTTTTCTCTTTTCTAAAGGGGTCTAGGAGGCCCTAAAGTTTCCTGAGCAAGAGTGTAAGCTTTGGACTCAGCTTGTCTGAACTCACGCACCCCGAGTAAGCAAGAAGATATTGCAGAGTCAAAGTGTGAAAAGAGAAAATGCGCCTTACAGAATTTTAATCTCATCTCAGAAAGGCATTATTTTTTCAGATCTTTCTCCTTGCCTTTCTTCACCTCCATACAACTTACTGCCTTATTTAGGGAATCTCTTCATGCCTCATCTGGACTTTCTTCAATCCCCTGTTCTGCCCAGACTTGCCTTTGTACACACTGCCTGCTGCCAGGATGCAGAGGTGATGAGAATGGGCTCATCAGCTTGGTCTACTTCACTGCCTGACACTGGTTCAACGTCAAGCACCGACCCCTTAGCCTGGCACACCAGACTCAGTCTCATCTGTCTGTTGCCTCACTGTTTGTCTCACAGAACCATACTGTTCTTTCCCAATTACATGATGTTAATTTCACATGACTCTGGGTTTCTCTGGTTTTCAACCTTTCTTCAACTCTCATTTCCACTGTAAAGATTTTTTTTAGAACCTTTCCTAATCTTCTGGGTTGAATTCAGTATTGACCTTTGCTTTCTCAAGCATTCTATTAATACCTCTGTAATGGTAACTGTCACTTCTCTAATTATTTTGGTTAAGCTTCAGTCCTTCAAAATAGATATGGGGAGTCCCATCTTTATTTTTGCTTTCTCAATAATTAGCAAAATGGTTTGGCAAATAGAGGTTACTGCATAAATGTTGGGGAGATTAATAAATGTTGTCATCTAGTCTGAAATTCATTGTTACAAGAGTCCCTTGTCCCATTTTCAAATGCCCAGCCCACACTGGCGCCCACACTCATAACAAAGGTCTGCATTTGCAACCTTCAATGTGCAGGATGACACAAGCACCCTATGCTTGATTGATTTCATCCTTTATAACAGTGGAGATGTGTGAGCAAAAGGGAGAAAACATGATGTTGTGTTGTCTTCTAAAACATCAACTCCTTAGTAATTTTAATGGTATGATAATTATGTAGTTTGAAATGACAAATTAATGTTCCAATAGCAATGGGAAAATCTCAGAGTTTTAATAGTATCTAAGGTCCAGCCAACAGTCAATTTTACTACCTTTCTGGTTCTTAACAATGAATGTAGAATTTGTATCATATGTGTGCTTGGTGAAATAAGCAGAGGTCATTTGGGTGGTGATCGTGTAGACCAAAGTGTCCCAAACAAAGACTGGATAAGGAATCAGTCTCTCAAATTACACATACATTTCTTTTTGTTTAAGCAGCAAGAGTTGCGACTGTCACTTTTATTTATTTATTTATTTATTTTTACTAACCCATGAAAAAGAAAACGTGAGCTTCCAAAGTCTGGAAGGGACAGAAAAAGACATATACTAACATCAAAGACTAATTCTGTGGTAGCAGGGAGGAAAATGGCAGAAAGATCCTAGTGAGAATCCTTGGGGGCATAACTCAGTACAGCAGTTCTTGGTAGTGTACTCCTTTCTGCAGTAACTTCTACTCTAGTTTCATTGCTTGATGGGCCTTTTATAAGATGAAATAGGTGAGAAGATATTGTAGATTCAAAGCATGAAAAGAGGAAAAAGATTTAAATCTGGACTAAGTGTTACGAACTATGATATGCAAGAAATACCAGTGTGTCTAAGATGTTTAGAATGTAGAGTATATAGATTGACACTGTAGTTATCTCAAATAGATGGTTCTCTGATGTCTCAGCTTTTGCTTAAGAGGGAAGAGAGAAGCAGTATTAGGTGGCCATTACTAGTGGCCCTAAGCCACTCCATACTGGTTACTTTCTCTTTATGTTGAGATTAGGCAAGGTTATCTTTCTATTTGCTTCCATTTCAGGCATGATAGGGACCAATTTTTAAGAATAAGGTCTCCATCAAAGAGATCCAGGGACTCTAAATTTTTGTACTTCCTGTTCAGATGTTTCAAGATAACTTCTATTCCTGAAGTCTAATTTTATACCTTCTCAGTGAATAGTGTAAAATTCAGCACCCCAAGAAGCTTTTAGTGTTCTAATTCATATATGATGTTTAATTGGCAAATAGAAGACTTTGGTTAATCTCTCCAAGAAGCCAACACCTTTGTTGGGAGTATAAAGGTTAAAGAATGGGAATTTAGGAGCAGTTAACATAAAATAACCTGAGAATCTATTTTCCAGGAGAGGAACCTCTATGTATTTGTATACAATTGCTGACCATGGGCCACAGTTTTCTCAGAACAATGTTGGTTCATGCTTCTTTTCCAGTACAATTATTAATAAGACATCTTTTCATTCTCAAAAATGACTCAGTTTAAGCAGCAGATTATATGCTCACTCTGAGTACAAGCCATGTGAGTGCTGGATACGAAAGCCCTGAAGACATGGGATGAAAACTTACTTTGTAGAAAAAGAACATCCCTGTGTGTATGTATGGCTATGCACCAAGAAGAGAGGAGCAAAGCAGGGAAGGTTGTTAGGCTACTCAGCAGCACGTTGGACATATAGACCGTCCAAAGCAGTGCCATTTAATACTAAATTTGGTATTGTACTCTTCTGATAAATTTGTACCTGTGTCTCCAGAACCTCTGTTATAAAGCCAGCTGTGCACACCGGTGTTTTGGTTTGCTCCGGGTGAGTCAGTGTGGTGTATTGGCGGGGCAGCACTAGTGGGAGGCTGAGATGACCAATCCAATAATAAGGGAGGAATGCAGAGTGGAGGGCTGCTGGGAAAAGCACAGACCACTCATTCCTTCTCAGAATTACAGGAGACATGGGAATATGTATCTGCTGGAAGAAGCAGGTGGATTCACAAAGCTCCCACCCATGTGGGATGAGATTTGAGCCAGTTCATTAGAATCTCAAAATATGGGAAATTCAATGAATTTTGACCTGAAGTCATCGGTTCCAGTGATGAACTTTACCAGAAACAGCCCTAAGAACCTTATTTAATTACTGCAGGATGTTTTTGAGGATATTGTTTATTCAGAACCCTCTTCACCAGGATCCACAAGAAAGCTTTCTTTTAGGTTTTAATACTGGGAATGGTTAGGAGTGCCTTGATAATTAATTTATTTGTCTTATAAACTCTATGACTCATGAAACTGATCTTGTTTTCCTGTCTCCCAAAATCTGGGTCTACCTACAACTAACATAGCACCTTCCAGCACACAACTTAGGTTTGACCTTCACTATGGATCCATTTCAGCTCTCCTGTTCGTGTTTTTCTTCTGACTCAATTTCTTCATCCACTTATTTTTTAACTTACTATATCATAATTTTTACTAGCAGCTTTGATTCATTTTGAAAAACTAAGGTAAACAAATGCACAGTTATATAGACTTTTCCAGAAAGTTTAGATTCCTTATTTTTCATTTAGCAATATTTTCTATGTATAAGCATAATACACTTACTTTTTATTAAAATAATGCACCTCATTGGTATGTGGTTTTGTAAATTCCCTGAAATCTTCTACAAAGCTCATACAGTAAACAATTATGTTAAAATTGGAAATAAAGTGTTGTAAATGAAACTGGGAGGAAAGAGATAGCAGCTGTTAGAAGGGTAAGGAATGCAATAAGTGAGACCAATATGTTTGTTTCTTTATGAAGCTAAAGTAAGAGCCTGAATACGGAGAATGACTTCCTTCATCAACTAACACTGATCAGAAAAGTCAGTGGGGACAACATTAAGGGATAACTTGAAGTGCTTCCACCAGTATGAATTAAACATTGTATCCCCTAACACACCCTTGTTAGACAACCACAAAATTGCTGTAGGCTAACTTAAGTTTTTGTTAAGCCTGCACGGTTTGGTCATTAGAAGAGTGATGGAAATAACATTTGTACATTATTCCCCTTGTAAGTGGTTGCTGCCCATCTTGAAAACATGTTATGTTTGTCCTAGGGCTATTATTGCTTATGAATACTTAATAGATTGAAAGAAACACAGGACTCTATTGGTGCCAGAATCACAAGTTACATTATTTTATTAGATTTTAAAGGAGAAAAGTAGAGAATCGAACTACTTCAGTAAAAGTCCATAACTCGTCTGAAAGAACCAACTTTGGCATTTGCAGCCCCCCAGTCAAGATATTTCCTATACTCTCCTGGCCTCAGCAGGTACTGTCTCCCCCTGTAGCTGGGCATCTCATAGAGGACCCAGCAGCCCTCCAGCACATTAAGGGAGTGGATTTCATTGAGGTGGAAGCAGTCCTGAAGGGAAGGACAATCGTCTGTGATCTCTAACATCTGTCCTCTGAAGTCATCTCTCTCGTAGATCCTCATTCTGAAAGTGCCAGAGTGCTAGAGTAGAGACAGAAAACAAAAACATGTCAAAACCAGTTCTAAGGGCCGGGGATTTAGCTCAGTGGTTCCGGCGCCTGCCTCGCAAGTGCCAGGTCCCAAGTTCGATCCCCGGTACCCCCCCCCAAAAAAAACCAGTTCTAGCCTATGCACCTCCCTGGTCACACTTGCCCAGAATTGCCCTGAGTCCAAGTTTGCTTCTAGATCAGCCATGTTGCAGAGTTCAGAAGCCATTCTATTCTAATCTCTCACTGCTAATGAATTTAGTGATTCACAGGCAAAATGAGGAACAGAGCTTAGCAGCTCTTTAACTTCTGTTTACCAATCTCTGTCCCTGGGAATTAAAATGTGCTTAAAATAAAATTTATCACAACATTTTAGAGCTTGTTATTTGAGACAGCCCTTCTCAAAGGAGAAAAGTGGGAGTCTCTGGAAAGGTAAGTATCACTGGATACACTACAACTGTTAAAAAGAAGCATCAATGGCTTACTATTTTCTGTAAGATTAACTATTGTTTTTCATGTATGATATGGAGCATAGGATTAGTACATTTTTGTGACAAATAAAATGAGATATTTCCCTTTTCTTTATTTTCAAGCCTAAATTTCAGGTCAGACCTCAACCCCCATCCAACTCTTCAGCTTCCTGCCTGGCCTCCTACCCTCAACTAAAACCCATTTCCCTCAGCAGCAAGAATGTCTTTGTGAAGGTGTTTTGATGATGTTGTATCTCGTGCCTCTCACATTCCACTCTCCTAAGAGCTCTGCCACCACTCTCCAGAAATACTGAACCTCAAATTTTAGATTTGGATTTGGCCTTTACTACAATTTGTATTGCTAAGCAAAAGCAGAAGATATGGACCTATTTTCCCTAGGAAGAATAACCAAATAGAAAAGTAAGGCCAAGCAACCCAAGGTACTTTTAATTCACTAAACAGTCCCAGATTGTATTTACAAATTTTGAGAGACTGAATTTCTGACTTGACATGGCTTGGAACGAACACTTTTAAGAAATTATATATTGAAGAGTAAACAGTAAACCCAGTCTCTCTCCTAATATACTACTTTTTCTTAATTAGTCTTTGTTCCCTGAATTTTTAAAATTACATTTTAAAATGTAAAATCTGGGAACAGGATTTTTAAAAAAGCACTACAGAATTCAGAAAAAAAGGGTTCACATCTGAGACACCCTTCTAAATGGTGTGGCTTCCACGCCTAGCTCTCTAGTTGGAACTATTTGGTTTAAGATAATGGGTTTGTTTATTTATTTTTGGTGCTGGGAACGGAATCCAGGGCCTTAAGCAAGTAAGCATGTGTTCTATCACTTAGCTACATCTTGGCCCCATCAGAGCCCCATTTAAGTAGATTTTCTTTCTAGAGACCAACAACAAGACAGAGCCACACTCACCTGGGGGAGGAGGCGGCAGGAGCGGATGGAGTCGCTGAATCCCAGCCACTGCTTGTACTCCGGGTAGTCCCCGCGCCGCAGGAAGTACTGGTAGCCTTGGTAGTTGGGGCGCTCATACAGCATCCAGCAGCCGCTGTCCACGCGCACCGAGTTGCAGCGGCTGAAGTAGGGCTGCAGCTTGGGGCAGTCGGTGCTGCACTCGTAGCAGCGGCCCTGGAAGCCCCGGTCCTCGTAGAAGGTGATCTGCAGGGGAAAGGAAGGTGACAGAGATGGTCAGCTGGAAGGTACATTCCCCCACAGCGTGGATGCTTGGTAGACACGGTGTAACCCCTCCATTGGCTCACCTTCCCCATCATCGTTGACAGCAAATGATCACCGTCCAGTGTGATAGGGCAAGAGTGGCAGCTGATATATATAGCAGGATGGCTGCTGTGCTGGCAGGAACAAGACAAAAGGGAGCTGGGGGTAATGTGTAAGGGGATTTCTGTGTTCTCTTTTTCATTTAGGATCATGGGGCAGTGGGTTCTCTTTCGCACTGGCATTTTCGAGTTGTCCTCACTAGCTGCAGTGAAAGGAATTTAAGTCAGCAGAGCCATTATGACCTTGGAGACAAAGGACGAACTTCTCATCCTATGCAACTCTCTAGAACTACATTACACACCCAGCATTTTGCAATGTTTGCCTATAGAAACTGCTGAGATGGAAGTTGGTGGTTTCGTCTGAGGGAGCTCGTGGGAATCGTATGAGTTCTAGAAGGACTTGAGGTGCAAAGGGGCAACAAAAATCTCAATTGAAAAATTCTCTACTCGAAAGATAGTACATTTTGATATCAGAATATTACGACTTTGATTTTTTAAAAACTTGCACATGTTTAAGATAAAAAGATCGGATCAGTGTAAACACTAAAATGTCAATCAAGGTTATCAACGAATGGCAAGATCAAGGTACTAACTTCTCACGAATTAGTTTTGCTGCTTTCTATTTCCTTACCTTTCTACTATATGCTACACTTCTGTGATGAAAAATAATAAAATCAGTTATTTGTACAGGTGTTTATTCTATATGAATATTGCTTCATGTTTGAATGGGGACTTGTATCTGAGCATTTCACTGTCCCCAGTCTGCAAAAGAAGTATGATTCTATTTTTTTGTCCTGCTTATAGTCACTAAATCATCACTTTTTCTTATATTGCTGTTACCCCTTTCTTTAAAGATTCAGGAAATATTTTATGAAACTACAAATGCATGTTCTTTACTTTGCTGTTAATTTGTACAGTCCCACTGTAAATGTTTCTAATTATAGATGTAAAATGACATTTCATCTGTAATTGGGAAAAATGAAATAAAAAGAATAGTCATTTAGAAAGTAGTGAAGATCTTCAGTAAGTATTTGATATGAAAAGCACAATATGTGGAAGTTTTGGAAGCCTGTTAGTGAATTACAACAGGTAAAGACTAAAAATACATTGTTGTCTTAAATAGTGTTGTTGCTAAGTATTACATGTCTTATTGGAAATTCCTTGCGAGTTCACTGAAAGAGGTATCTATTTATTTACCGTATAGTCTTTGAAGTAAAATTTAACAATGTTTCCCCTCCCAAAAGAAAGAAAAATAGTAAAATAAAATTTTAAACAAATGATTTAGCGCTAATGGTGAAAAGCAGTTTTGGAATTAGATATACTGTACTTTGTCTTGAGATTAAACACTAGGCCCCAGGGATTTAGCTCAGTGGTGCCACCACCTGCCTCTCAAGCAGAAGGACCCAAGTTTGATCCCCGCTGCCAAAAAAAAAAAGAGATTAAACACTATTCCTTGGGCTGAAAATAAAGAGATCTCAAGAATCTGAGATACTCAAAAGGCAGGAAAATACGCATGACCCCTCCATTTCCCCCCAGGAACCAACCTTCTTTGAGAGTTGTTTTTTGTTTTTAAAATTAGTGTTATGGTTTGACTGTGTTTCTTTTACACAAATGTTGCTGTGTCATTGAGCCAAGGTGCCTGCCTGAAGAGCTTTCTCTGTCGTGGCTAGCCTATTGATTTGGAAGAACTCCTTAGGTATGCAGGGACAGAGTGCCATGCAAAGCTCAGATTTATTTGGTCATCCCATCCCACATGTATGTAGGAAGAAGAAATAGAAAACCTTTATGCTTCAGACCCATGGAGGGACTCGAAAAGGATACCCAGCTATATAGCAAGCAATGTATTCACTGTGATATTTGTGACAATCCTCAGGCAGCACTTAACAGCAAATGTATAGATGGTAAAAGAAGAGACAAAGCCACAAAGAAAAACTGTTCTCTTATAACTAACAGAGCTAGACAAAAAGAAAACTGGACAAATCCTAGGCAGCTATACCCCTGGAGGGACCACAGGTCACCAATCTCCTCCTCTGCCTCCCTCCTAAGGCTTCAAGTCTCCTGGTAAATCTTGGTTACAATTATAATCAAACCCTGTGTGGAAAAGACTACACTGGTCTCCCCAGCCAAGCTCCCATCACCATTTTCAGCAGAGGTTGATAAACCCACATGTTTTTGCATACACCACTGAAAATGCTCTGCAGAGAGATGGCAGGACTGAAGAAAGGTGTGAAATTCTGACAGTCATTTGATCAAATTGTTATTACAAGCACTAACAGGCTAAGCCATGTGCCTAATCAGCATTTTGAAAGGCTACTGAAAGAGTAGAAAATTTTCTTCTCCTAGAAGCCACATTCTGCAGAGAGAAAGCGTGCAGCCATTTTTCTTTTAATGCTTTATTGAAATGATTTAAATACTTTCCATTTGAGAACATTGTAAAGGCAATTAATGACCAATTAATTTTACTTTGGGTTACAACTTGGGAAACCTGTCCTCTATACCCCTGTGCAATATTGAATGCTACACATTTGTAGAATATGCTACAAAGCCAGTCTGCCTGCTCTGACACAGAAATGTTATATACTCTCTGAATTTTCTATCAGTCTTCCAGTCACAATGAAGTAACATAAGATACACACATTTTTTCTTTTACCAAAACATACTCTGCAATATGCTTCTAAGAGGAGAAAACTCAACATTAAAAATAACATGCAATGCTGTTTGCAGCAATAGCTAACTGTAAAGAAAAATGTGCTGGTAAGACTGTAGTTTTAAGATGATGGTTTTCGTCTGCTTCCACATATTGTGTTATGAAGTTCTATGGTACAACTCCAAGTTTCTGCGACCTGCAGAATGAAAGGATGATTTTAGTATTAAGTACATCAAGATAACAGGGCACAAAAACTAGCTTTCAGTCCATAGGAAGTTAATCTCAAATATCAAATGCTAACTGACAAAGATGGATTACACAAATGTAGGTATAAAAGAATTTTCATGGGACTATTCTGAAAGATTTGGAAATTGAGTTATATTTCTCAACTAAATGCAATGTGTGACATCATGCTGGATCCTGTATAGAAGGAAAAAATGTATGCAGATGGTAGGTCAGGTAAAATACCGACCTTACGTATTCTGAAATTGATAACTCTACTGTGGTTATTTAATGAATGACTTTCTTTGTTCTTAGAAAATATAAATTGATGTATACAGGGTAAAATGAAAGGGTAGGTAAAACTTCTAGTGGTTCAAAAAAGATTATATGTCTACATCTATACATGCTCAAAAAGAAGAGATAGAGAAAATAGTAAAGCTCATGGGACAAAGCATTAACAATTGATTAATTCAGAAATATGGGAATTTTTTTTGCTATTCTTGCAAATTTTCTTTTTTTGCAATTTTTCTGTAAGCTTGAAACTATTTTCAAACACAAAAATAAATAATAAAAGTTATACTTCTTTTGGCTAACCTTATCCCAAGTAAATCTTTTTAAAATTTCTTAGTTATGTACTGTGCTTGTAGTGTGTTATTTTGAATTTTGTACATATTGCTTTGAATTTAAATTTGTACTTCCCTGTCTGTCTTGCTTCCTTCCATAACTTTGTGACTTCTTCAGGAGTGGTAACAAAGGGAGCAATATTGCTGTAACACTTCTCTTAGCCCCTATGTGCTACTCATTTAGTCCTTGTAATGACCTTATGAGGTAGGTACTTTTATAGAGAAGAAACTAAAGCATAGATTAAGCAATTTATGTAAGCTATTAAGCAAGGAGCCAGAATTCAAGAACGTTGTCATTGAACTCTTTGGTATGGTCCTGTCCATTTCAAATTCATTTCTTGGTGATGTTCACAGTATGAACACTTTTCTAGGAAGTGGTATTACTCATATCCATTTTGACTAGCAATGGAGCACTAACACCAGCACAACAACAAAAAAAGAAATCTTTAAAACTCTTTCTCAGAATATCTGGATTTTTAAAGAATAGCTTCCCCCTTTTCTGGGTAGGTGAAGTTTAATGGCTAGAGATGAATAGAAAATTTGGAGTAAGGCATTGTTTTATCTCGAGGCTAAAAAAATGTTTTTCAGTTAAAAAACATGATATAATATCCATAAGCCATAAAGGAAAATCTAAGAATCCCAAATATATAAAATGCAAAGCATTCTCAAACAATGAACTATAAAGGGATATTCTGTATCCACTTAACAAAATATTTATTTCTGTAGTATAAAAGGAATCTAACAAACCAGTGAGATATACATATATGCATATTTATATGTATTGCAGGTATTTGACTATCACAAAAAATATTAACAATATTTATCAACAGTGGGAAAGTAATGTAGTGAGAAGACAGTTACTTCACTTTTTACTTTACTTTTTCTGTATGGTTTGAAATATTTACTTATAAGTATGTGTTACTGCTATACTTTTTAACTGGTTTAAAAGAAACATTATCCAGGAGTCAGAAAAAAAATTGCTAATTTGCACAAATAATGAAGCATGAAAGAAAAAACACAGATGGGTTTTCTGTTGTTTGATTACAAAGAAGAGGATTTTATGGAAGAATTCATCTCAGAATGAGGCCTACTGCAAAATGGGCATTGCTCTTCTGACGCCCCATAGCTTATGAACACCGATTGGCCATAGAGATGGCTGATGCCTGGGAATGAGCCTCAGTCAGTACAGACAGAGCATAGACCATTCACTTACTGCCATTTCACTAACCAGTGACAGTTACTGAATCTCTGTTGCCTGCAGAGTACTTTATATACATGTGAGAAATAAGAAGGAAATAAAAATCTGCTTTCACCAAGAAGCCAGCAATCATCAATGGTTATGGAAGTAAACATATATGGGATAAAATTATATCTTCAAAATGACATACAAATGAGCAATCTTTGAAGTGAGGTTTTTGTTACAGAGGTCTTTGACCTCCTGTTTCAAATACCTATTTTTGAATGATTAACTTTGGTCTAGATTATCAGTGTTGTGTGTTTGTGTATGTTCATGCACATTTCTGGAGCTCTTGTTTGTTGTTTTGTTTTGCTTTCTAAAGCTTGGTGTCTCCAAACACATAAAAATGACCTCATGTTTAAAAGTTCTTGAAAAACAAAAACATGGTTCTGGAAACTCTAAACTCTTAAATCTCCTAGCAAATACCTTTAAAAGAAAACTCAGTATGGTGATGGTTTCTCCATAGTGTGATCATTCTGTTTTTAGAAGATTGGTTATAAAATCCCTGATAGACCTAAGAATTAAGGCAGGTCCTACTATAGGCCAAGGTTATATTTCTAGTCCATGAATAGCTTGCCTCTGGAACGTGAATAAATCCTGAGCCTCAAGTGGTCTTAGTTCAGATTCATATTTAAAAGATGCACATAGCACAACAACCAAACTAAATAAAAATGATTCTCAAGCTTTAACTTATGTTGCATAAAGCAAACCCAATTTGTGACCCAGTGTATTGCTTTTCAAAATTCCCTCTCCCTCTCCTATTTTACAACATTGCAGCCTATCTCAAGTCTCGCCTTCAACATAGCTCTAAAATGTCCCAGACACCCAGCTGGGACCATTTCTCTGATTCTCTCTTCTCTCTGCTCTTCTTATGTTGACAAACTTGGTCTCCCCAACTTCTTTTCACATTTTTCTTTTCACTTTTTACATTAAGACTGAGAACCCAGAACTGGAAGAACAAAGAAACACCTTCCTTTCTCCTTTCGCTCTAGCCCTGTACATCTCTAATCATTTGAATCCTGTAGCATAAAACCTGGGAATCAGGAGGACAGGTCAGGAGCAGGGGAGATGCCTAGCAGGGAAAGATAAAAATTCTCATTAGTAAGAGAGAGACCAAGAATAGGAACATCTGGGATATGGATATTAATATAAATCCCCTCATTATACTTAAATCAACAGTAACAGCCAATTAATTTATGAATGGTACTTTTCAAATGCTGAAAAGATTATCATAGCTAACATTTGTTTAAGGTTTACATAGTCCCAACCACTGCTCTAAACAATTAGCTTCCATCATCTCAGTCAATCATCCCAATAACTATAGGTGCTATTACTCTTCCTAATGTGCAGAGAAGGAAACTAAGGTACAGAGAGGTTAAATAGTCTTCCTGAGCTCAAATAGCTGATAAATAATAGCCTCTAGATTCAAACTCAGAGCATCTGATTCCAGAGGCTTGACTTTTTTTTTTTTTGAGACAGGGTTTCACTATGTAACCAGTTCAGGCTGGTCTTGAACTCACTAGGTAGCTCAGGCTGGTCTCAAACTCATGGCAGTCCTCCTGTCTCAGCCTCCCAAGTGCTGGGATCACAGACGTGCACCACCATGCCCTTCCTGGAGGCTTGACTTCTAACCACAAGATAAATACCGTTCTCTCAAAACATCCGGTATCTGCTTGGTCCACTTTATGTTTTCAGACATACTTCGTTCTTTGGCAGTGTGTATGAAAAACTTTTTGATGATTTCCATCCTGTGGCATTTGTTTCCCTTGTAGAACTGCTCCTGGCTTTTTTATTTGTTGCTCCCCTTCTTAGCTTGACACCTACAGACATATGCAGTAACCATATCTGAATATAAAAGTTAAAAAAATGTGTCCACCCAAAGTTTTAGATCTTTCCCTTCTGGACTGCTTTGCTCCCATCACCAAAGGCTCTGTGAAATAAGATTTTATGATTTTGATACATTAGGGGGTGGGGAGGAATCGGGTCATAAAAGCTCCTTGTTCATTTTGATTCATCTGGACAGAAATCTAATTACCATTACAATATGAACCTTGCCTTGTGAGCCCACCCCATAATTTGGCTTAAATTTCTCTAGGTAGATGGAAGGAAACAAGCTTACTCTGCTTGTGGGCATATTCTGCTGCTTTGGGTGCTGTTAACATGGCCAGAGGGTGCATGGAGAGCCTCAACAGTGGAGCTCGAGGAATCTGAAAGAAGACAGTCTGACTTTTAAAAGCCACCCCACTTTGTAGTATTAACACCTGCTAGTTAGGGCATTTGGCTTATTTAATCAATCCAGAGTCCTTGGACATTAATGACAGTTCACCATCAAAGCACATGAAATGAGGGTTCACAGGAATGGCAGGCACTGCCCTTGCCTCCTTTACTTGTTTCCCTTGCTTACAAAGCTCTTTCATGCCCTAAAGCTTTTCATGGTTCTCACTTCCTGAAAGAGCCACTGCCTCCTTTTCTGTCTAGAGGCTCCTAGTTTTCCTTCAAAATGGAGCACTAGCACCCCTGTGTTAGTTATATTTCTCTTGTAGTGGAGACAAAAACACCCAAAGTTAAAGGAGGAAAGGCTTATTTGGCTCATAGTTTGCAGAGATGTCAGTCCATAGGAGACTGGCTCCAAGGCAAAGGAGCATTGCAAAGGAGAAACAGTTCATGGCAGGCAGAAGACAGCCAAGCAGCAAGCGACAAACAACAACCCTCTTTCTGTCCCTTATATTTTATCCACTCACACCCAGGAAGAGCCTTCCCATTATCCATTCACAGAACTATGGCAAACCAATCAGTGGACTAATTTAGTAATCACCCACCCGTGATCCCAATATCACATACTCCAGATCCAGCCACCTCTGAAAACTCCCACCTATTGAGGTAGAAAGAGCTGCCAAACATAACTTGGAATGGATAATTATTGTAAAGTATTTATTAATGAACTCTGTGCTAAAACCCTGTTTGAAACTTATTTGAAACGTGTCCCTGTTTGAAAACTCTGGATGGGCCTTCTCCCTCTTGTGGGGCAGCCTGTTCCTGGAGAGATTAGAAACTAGCCTTGAAGTGTGTTTGTCTAAGTACCCTTGCCACCTAATGCTGCTTTATCACATCTCTGCCACATTCTGCTATGTAACCACAATTTAAGCTACCCTGTAGGAGGTATAAAAAGGGGAAACTATCATAACTCGTGGTCAGCCTAGAAGGACTCGTTTCCTGAGGCTGTCCTTCCCTGACAATAAACTTTTAAAAAAATTTTACCCTACTCTCCTGTCTCTGGAAGGTCATTTTGACTCCCTTGCCACAACACTATGACCTCATGAGGCTTTGAGGGACATCTAGATACAAGCCATAACAATCCTTTTCTGTGAGAAACTTGCCCTGACTTCCACCCCAAAGTCTCCACCACCCACTGCCACCCCCGATGCTGAATGACCAACTCGCTCATCTGTCAATCCAAGCATGCTATTTGATTTTAATTTCTCTGCTGACTACTGAAGGTGAGAATTTGTTCATATTTATTGGTTATTTATATTTCATTTTTTGTACAATTTAGTGCAGAAATTTTGTTCACATCTTTCTCTCATTTTAAATTGAGATTATTTTTTCTTTTTCTTATTGATTATTAGGAATTCTTTATATAGTGCGGATGGAAGTCCTTTGGTAGATATTCATATTTTGAATATTTCCAACTTCTTTGTAGGTTGCCTATTCACTATTGTAATGGTCTTTTGCTTACAGAAGATAGGAATTTCAATATAGCTCAGTTTATAAACTTGTATTTTTCTGGTTGAGGCTTTCTGAATCCTGTTTAAGAAATGTTTGTCAACACCAGAGTCATAAACATACTCTTTTATCTTTTCCTCTGGCTGCTGTACTGATTTATCATTCACATATATATTTATAATTCATCTGGGATTAATTTTCATATATAGTATGAAGTAGAGGTCAAGAAATTTTTTTCCCTTGAAGGTATCCACATGAACCAGCACTGTTTAGCAAAAAGCTCATCCTTTTCCTACTCCACAACAGTGTCACTTTTATATAAATCAGGTGAACTGCATGGTGCATATTTGTTCTCAGACTATTTGTTGCATGGTCATTTGGTGGGTCCATCCTGTGCTGTGCCATAGCTTTAGCTTTGTAGTAGGCTTCCATATCAGATAGCACATGCCTCCTTGTTATTGGATGGTGGGTTCTGGGGGATTCTTTACAGCTTCTCAGTGTCCTGAACAAAGAATTGGACAAGACATATGGAAAAGGTAGTGAAGGTGTATGTTTGTTGAAGGTGGAAAAGAAGCACTCTCTCCAGAGTGAGTGTGGAGGATGAACAGACTCACAGCAGCCTGGAGGATAGTGGAAAGGGGCCTTCTGAATCCAAAATTCCCAGACTGGCTTCTCCCGCATACAAATAAGGGATTGAGACAGTCATCCTATCAAAAACTCACTTGCCCTGGTGCCAGATTTAAACTCCCCTATGCACAGACTCACTTAGCTTCCCACCAGATGTAAATGAGAAATTGAAAATAGCACTTTTCTGATTGGTCCTGTAAGCAGCATCAGATTCGAATGAGGGAATGAAAATACTGCTTTCTGACTGGTTCCCCTTACAGCACTCAGGAGCCATGGAGTCACTTTGGGTCCTGTGCTCTGTGCATGTCCCTCAACCTAGTTGTTTGTCCAGTTCACCTCATCTCCTACCTCCTACCTTGGTTTCCTATTCTATACTGCTTTGGCTTTTCATGGCTCTGCATTTCCTAATGAGTTTTATCATCAGCTTGTCAGTGTCCAAAACAAAAAAGGATGGGGGAAGGAGGAAGGAAGGAAACAGAGAAAATCATCTGAAATGTTGATTGGGGTTGACGTGAATCTCCAGATTACTTTGGAGAAAACTGAGATTATAGCCATAGAGAGTGTCCTATTCCATAAATATGTTGTATCTCTTCACTCACTTAGGCCTTCTGTAATACTCACAGTGAAGAAACTTTGTTAAAAGTATTCATAAGTTATGTTTTTGACATATTTCTATGCTTCATTTTCTCTTTGTTTTTGGTATATAGAAATTAATTTTCACATTTCCTTGTATCCAGCAACTTTTCTAAATTCACTTATTAATACCATAATTTATAAATTCTTTTGGAAGTACTCATTGTGTTATATACAAGGAATGATGGTTTTCTTTATTTTTATATTATTGTATTTGTTTTCTTGTTTTTTTCTACACTGATTAAGATCTTTGATGCAGTCTTAAATAAGAATTGTGATAGCAAGTATCTTTTTCTCTCCTGTTATCTATCTCCATGTTGAGACATGGTGGTTTCTAGATAGTAAAATTCCTGTTTGCATGTGAAATATGTGACAATGGCTAGGGAACTGCATTAAATTTTGAATATCTCCTTCAATCTGCAGGTGCATAATCAGAAAAATACAATTTTGTTCAGGCAGATTAATTTAGTTTCGTGGCCTAGAAAATATGAGAGGGTCACTAGCTGCCTAGCAAGAGCCATTCTTCTCCTTTTGATTTGTAGTTAGATATGCGATTGGCAAGCTAAAGTCTCTATCTTTAATCCACCCTTCTAGCTTGGTGTGACCATATTTAATATTTTGTAACCAGTGATATGTAGGACAAAGTGTTCTGTGAGATTCCTAAAGAATTTCCTTAAATGAGCTATTCTTCATCTTCTAATCCTACAGAGATGGTTGTGGAAGCTGGTGCCACACCAGGGGAATGACTGGGCAGATCTAGAAGAGCCAAACTGTGCTCCTGACGGTCTTGTGGAACTGTAGGTGGTACTCGCCCTCGTCTGCCCACCTTCAGAGTCCCTTCATAGGAGAAGTAAACTTCTGTACAATATTTCACTATGACTACGGGTTTTCTGTTATATCACATAGGGAACATGAATTAAACAATAAGCCGAGGTGTGTTCTTTTTGCTGACAAAACAGTTTACAGGGTTTTTACCAGTAGTGCTACTAAATTTCACTTCCACTTTTTATTCAAATGGCAAAAATATTTATTGGGGGTTGCCTTCATGTTTAGAGTTGTACAGAATGAACTATAAGCTTAAACTATGACCTCTAACGTATGAACCACATAATCTATTCAGAAAGATGGTCCTCCAACACAGAGAGTAATTAAAAAAGAGACTTTGATTCAGTATAGGTCAATTACGGCTGTGATAATAGCCCTTCAGGATAATGTGTGCCAGGTATGAGTACAAGGAAATTGGTCCAAATGTCATTCTTGATAAAGGTCTGTTTTTTATGCCCCACTTTCCCTGTTTACTGGGGAAGGTGGAGCCTGAGGATTTCAAAGGTCTCTTCCAAGTTGACTATTCTGTGATCCTTCCTGAGTCCTGATAATCTGATGTCTCATGCAAACTTAGCATCCTATATGTTTTATAGAAAAGAATATTTTAAAATTAGGATGAAGTTTATTTCTTTTATTAAGTTTATTGGTACATTTTAGGTATACAATAGTTACATTCATCATTGGGATCTTTACATGACGTATCTCAGTCCTTATAAAATTAGGATGAAATTTAAATCCTAATCTAAAGTTAATCATATTCCTATTCTAATTCTAAAGCTATTGATTAATATCTTCATTGTCTCAGGGTGAAAGAATTATTGTGATTATTTTTCACTTCATGTACTTACTAATGCTGGAGCATATTCAACAAAAATTTCTTCTAGCTGGAAGAAGGAGGAGAACCTGATATGTACAAGCATTTAGGAAACTGCCCATGGAGCCTGGGTAGATAGAAATTTGAGTTATTTATTTTCTATGTCTCCACTGCACAGCAATACTCTTTATAAAGGCAAATTATTTTCCAAAATGATAGCTCCCATTTCATTAGCCATGTAAATTATCTACCTTGATATTTCAGACTTTTAAAATCACCATCAAGAGACAAAGAGCATGGACAGTAATCATCACCTTGTCAACCTGGAGCTGAAACTTACTAAAACATTATCATGATATTACCGAGATGGAAGGTGAAGTTTCATATCCTAAGTGTCAAAACAATTGAGTATATGTTTACAGAAGTCAGATTTGCCAAAGTAAAAGCAGGACATGTGGTGTGGAAAAATAGATTTACTGTATATGATTAAGTTTTGCAAATGTGGCTGGGATGTTGCAACTATATTTTCTAAACATTTTAATATGTGTTAAAAAAAAAAAGAGAAAATTTCAAATGGGAAACATATTGGAAAATCCAGAACTTGAAAACTACTATCTTACAGTAGTTGTTCCAAAAATCAAGACTGTGTATTACAAGAGAAAGAGGAGAAACAAATAACTCAACAGAAAGATGGACAAAAGACTTTATCAGCTACTTTACAGAAAAAAACCCAACAACAACCCATAGAAATAGTTATCCATTGATAATCAGGAGAATAGAAGTCAAAACTACTACTTTTTTTTTAAGCTTGGAAATTTTTAATAGCAGACAAAATAGAATTCATATAATGAAAACATTATATGAGGCAAAGGCTATTTTTAAAATTTGAAAAAAAGAATAGTTCACTAAAATCATGAATCTTTATGCATGTTGCAATAGCTTCAAAATATATAAACCAAGTACTCTGGGAAATGCAAAGAGAAATTGACAAATTCACAATTACAAGGTCTTGACACACAAATAACAGCTAACACTAAGCATTTTGCATGTGGCTGGCACTGTGCTATGCACTTTTCATGCATTACCTAAGCTACAGAAAATGCTGGTAGTAACTCTGACAAGTCATATACACGTACCATGAATATTTTTGTACCTGATAAACAGAGAATATATTTTTTTCAAACACCTATGAGATATTCATTGAGCACACATATTAAGCATCCACCCCTAAAGAACATAATACATAATACATTTAACAGAGTGACAAAACTTTAAAAGTCTTAAATATCAACATTGATAATTTACACTGCTAATGGAATGAGAACTATCATTTTGGAAAATAATTTGGCTTTACATAGAGTATTGTTGTGCAGTGGAGACACAGAAAAGAAATAACTAAAATTTCTAAAACAGGAATATATAAATACATCATGGTATATTCCTAAAGTAGAAAAAACTATGGCTATACATAGCCACATCAATAAATTTTTGCAACATGTTGAGTGAAAAAAGAAAGCCACAGAATGACACATTTCCTACTATTCTATTTGCATAAAATTTAAAAACTGCAAAATTAAATAATACATTGTTTAAAGATGCATATGTAATGAAACTATAAAGGAGTAAGAGTGATAATTTTCTTGATATGCTTGGTGAATGTGCTTACTTGGTCTGTGTGCTCAGAACATATAGCGTATTAATTTGGACAGTTGATATTGATGATCTCCTGGCTGAGCTTCAATCCAGGTGGACATAATTAATATTGAAAGTGCTTAAATCCCTCATTATTAAGATCTGTCAATAAAGAACTTTTATTTAGAACATAGGTCTTTCTCCTTATCATGAAACCACTTTTTCATTTCTGCACAATGTCAGTCTGAGACAGCATCTTCCAAGAAAAGAAAATGCAAGTTGGATGTGGTGGCAAATTCCTGTAATCTCAGCACTCCGGGAGGCTGAGGCAGGACGATCACAAACTCATGCCCTACCTGGGCAACTTAGCAATTTAGTGAGACCCTTTCTCAAAATTAAACAATTAAAAAATGAAAGGGCTAGGGATACAGCTCAATGTGAAGGCCCTGGGTTCCTGGGTTCAGGCCTCAGTGCTGCAAAGGAAATTTAAAAAAAGACACTTGACAGATTATTGAAGTATGAGAAGGTGAAAGACAGGCCTACTGCAGTCAGAAGAGGCTGCTACCGTGACTGGGGAGGAGGACTTGGCGATAAGGGCACTACTGTGGAAGGGCGTGTCCCCCACGCCAGCACCAAGACACTCTGCTGTGCTGGATAGTGACCGTGCCGACTTACATGGAGAGGGGTGGGACTCCAAGAAACTCAAAAACGTCTCAGAGATCACACAGCCAGCAAGTGACAGAGCTGGGATTGGACCCCAGCCTGCTGGGTTCTGAAGTTATGTCAGCTGGGATGGACACAAAGGGTGGCCGTCAGACCTTAGGCTGTGGCTGCGGCAAGACAGAAGGAAAACAGAGGTCCTGTGTACCCTGTTCCCTGCCCCTCTCTCCTCTCTCTGATGAGCTCATTTTTACTCTCTCTGCTTCTCTTTCTTTTTACCCTTCTTTCTCCATCAAATAGAACTAAAGAATATTTGTATCACTTGCTTCATTGGTTGAAGAAAAATTTATAATTTTTCTTTGATTTGCAGTGAGTAGTGTATTTTATAGCTACCTGAAGTGAGTTGTAAATGGCCTGTACTTTTGTTTTGTTTTTCTGAGACAGGGTCTCGCTATGAAGTTTGGGCTGGACTTGAACTCACTATGTATCTAGGCTGTCCTTGAACTCATGGCAATCCTCCTGCCTCAGCCTCCTGAGTGCTGGGATTACAGGCGTAAGTCACCATGCCCAGCTTGAGCCATATTTATATAAGCTCCTTGGTTAAACTTTTTCTGAGTCCAGAGTCCTCAGTAGAAAAAAACTGCTCAGCAAAAACCAGCTCCCTGTCATGAGGTAGAACCTGAGGGTAACAGAGTTCATAACAGTGTCAGTGATGTCTGCTGACACCAGGTGGCAGCAAATAGCCCTGGGAAAGGCGCCCAGAGTGAGCACAGAACCCATGTTGAATAAGGGTGGCCAGTTCCCATTTCGGGAAATTCTACATAATCTGATTAGTATTCAACAGGATTTTAAGCTTTTGCTTGGGAAAGATCTTAGCTGTTTCTTAGGAGATTTTTTATCCAAAGGAATCAGAGGTCATTCAGATTTATACAGTAAAGAAAAAAACCTTTGGCAATATGTCTTTTTTCTTTAAAAAAAACACAACTCTCTCTCCTTTTAGTCAAAATCATTTTTTAAAAAAAAGTTAAGTCCCAGAGAACTATTTTCAAATTGTCTTAGAGTTTAATTTTTGAAGTGCTACATTTCCATTGAGAGGTCTGCTAATTTCTTATTCAAGATGAGGAGGACATCCCTGAGTGTAATTAATGTGTAGCCACAAGAGAAAGACCTGAGCTAGCATTCTGCAGGAGAGAAAGAGGGTGTGGAGCTCACAGGAAAAGAAACTCAGATTCCTGCATTGGTTCCTCAAGTCTTGCCCTTCGTAATAATTAATTGCCTAAAAATAGGCAAAGTTTATGTTGTGTCAATGATAGATATACTGGTAGGTGCTTAATTTGGGGATAATTAGAGCATTAGTTCTTAAGCAGATGTGGTTTTTGTCTCCTAGGGGACATGTAGCAATCTGGACACATTTTTTATTGTCACATCCGGAGAAAAGCTACTTACATCCAATAGGTAGGGGCCATGGATGATGCTAAACATCTCACAATGTGCATGACGGGTCCCAACCCCAAAACCTCTTGTACACAGCAAAGAATCATCTGGCTCAAAATGTTAAGAAATCCTGCTATAGAGGGTCTCAGTTACCTAAATCCTGAGAGCTGGAACCTGAATTATAGCTTTTATTTTGAGGTTATTGTAATGCTAAACATTAGGGTTTCATTGATACTAACTCAGTTAATCCTCACAACAACTATACCTTCTTTTCTCTGCTTTTGCAAGTATGACTGAGGCTTTATAAGATTAGAAAATATGCCCAAGATTGTTCCACTTGTAACATGTGGACTTAGCTGAGAATTCAAACCAGAGCAGCTTATAATCCTTTCATATATAAAAATTGCTTTGCACATGTAAATCAATAAATAATCCCATCCTATAGCAATAAACAAAGGCAGATCTTTAAAAGAAAGCTTCCTTCTAGGAGGATGTGACCCATTCTCGTTCAGAACTTGTCACTTTGTGGCCTTTTATTGTTGGTCACTGATGGTGAGGATGGGGACTGTGCGCCACTGAGGAGAGGCTCCTGAATAAATAGTGAGTGATGGAATGGACAGGGATGGATTGGCGGGCCCACCTGTAAGTAGCATGTCCTTCTGTTCCATCCCCATTATGTGAGCCAGATGTATCTGAGCTACTCCGACATTCATATTTGCAAGCCTTGATTGATGTCCTAGCCAAGACAAGGGGTTCAGGTGCCATACCCTGAGGACAAGCCTTTTTATATTTGTACTCTGGCCATGGGAGTTGAGACTGTCCACAGGAGTCCTTGATGGCTGCCTTAACCCTCCCCCAGGTAGGAGATGAGGGGGAGAAGACACAACCCCCTGCTCACAGAATAGTCCCTGGGTAAAAGAACAAGGAAACAGGCGTCCCTGTGGCCACACAGCCCTGGCCCTACCCTAGCTAAAACTAAATCTTTTATCCAGAGAACCATATAGGTCTAGTCTTAGTTCTGTCTACTATAGCATATCACACGAAAGAAGAATGTAACTTCACCAGATTGACATTACAAAACAACATGAGTGAGAAATTGTATTAGGTACAAACAGAGTGGAATCTGGACCCCAAGCCTGGTGCTCTATTCGCTGCTTTACTCAGCCTTACATAAAACTTGTTAGCTTTTGCAGATGGGAAGGGGGCCAAGAGTTGAAATTAGCAGGAAGGGACGGGAAGGGTAGGGGATGAAAAAAAAATAGACTAAGAATTAAGATGTATTATGTGCATGTACCAACTCCTCAGGATAAATGTAATCATTATGTACTGCAAACTAAAATGTACTAATAAATATTTTAAATACGCATTTGCTATTACTATGCAGTCCTCCACATAAGAGCAATTTTACAGCCGGGTGTGGTGGAGCACATCTGTAATCCCAGCTACTCAGGAGACCAAGTGGGAGGACTGAAAGTTTGAGGCTAGCCTGGGCAACTTAGTGAGACCCTGTCTCCAAATTAATAAAATAAAAAGGGATGCAGATGTAGTTCAGTGGTAGAGCAACTTTCCTAGCATGGGTAAAGCCCTGGGTACAATACCTACTACCACAAAACACAAAAGCAAAAATTTTTAAAAGGCATTTTACAAACATATATTGCTCAAGGAGGATATGGCTAGGTCTGGTTTTGTTTCATAACTAATACCTGAAAACATATTATGAATCTATAAACTAAATAATTTATCTCTCAAAACCCCTTATATTGATAGTCTCATGTCATCCTTACCTTGGTAGTACCAGAATTGGCAGAAGAATTGGCCCCATAAATTTTAAAGACTTCTTCAATTGGGATACTGTTCTGTTAAACGACAACAATAATGCATTGTTATATCATGGCTTTTCGTTTTTTATGAAGTAAAGCTATTATACCTCCAGTATATGTAGTACTATAGGCATTAAAACATAACTTCTGAATAACCACATAAGGTCTCACTATGTATTACAGGCTGCCCTTGAACTCACTATGTAGCCCAGGCTGGCCTCAAACTCACAGCGATTCTCCTGCTTCAGCCTCCCCAGTACTGGGATCACAGGCATGTGCCACCATGCCTGGCTGAATAACTAGATAAACCAGTTTTCCAGGTACCAAGTAGTCATGTCTCTCATTTTGTTTCTTAATGTATTTTTGAGACAGGATAGAAGCAGAATCTTTTTATTATGCCTTTAAAATGAAGTATTTAAAAAAATGAAGCATTTATTATTAGTTAATCCTATACATTTGGAAACTTTGATTGAAAAATAACATAAATATGCATGAATATTAAAATGCACACAATAGGCATAAAATAACCACATATATTTACTTATATACTTGTGTAGTGTTGTTTTCCTTACCATTAAGATTCCAGCGTAAGACGATAAAATCATTGCTTCCCGTTCTCGATAGTTTGGGTATATGGGTCTGCTATGAAGTGGCAGTTTCCTAAGAAAAATATGAAAAATAAAAGCAGAGAATGTATTTCTGTTCTTTAAAAAATTACTCATTGTACAGATGAATGGGCTTTGCTATACGTTTACATAGATGGATACAGTGTGCATCGGTCCCATCCACCCTCCTTTCTACATCTCTCATTCTCCCATCTGCCTCTCCCTCACACTCTTCCCAAGCCTTAATAGCCCCCCTTTCTACTTCCAATTTTTGTTCTTTTTGACACCTGTTAAGGTTGCAATAATAACCCTAAGTAATCTGCAATGACTGTGTGCTGGCCGCTTATTCACAAAGTTGATGTGACTGATCCTCCATCAGTGAAATACACACTTTGAATTTTTAGTCCTCCAATAGTTGTGATGACTTTGCTCTTAATCCATGGCTTCTTAGCTATCAAACAGAGCCCCCACCGTGGTGCATGTTTATGGTTTTGTTAGCCAGTGCTCTTCCCGTCTTGTGTGTTTGCTTGGGGGGACTGTCTTTCTCCACTGTAAGCCTGTGTATGTCTAGCAAAGCTGATATCACCCTAAGTTCCAAGGATGGAAAACACATTGCAGACTGAACAAGTCAGTATCTCCATCCCCATCCACCCAGAGGACATGGAGGCTAGAGGGAGATCCTGGTGACATCAATAAAGTTTGAATGAAATTTTGCCTAACACAGACCTGACTACAGAGGCATGTTTTCCTTCCTTCCTTTCTCTCTCTCTCTCCTCTCTCTCTCTTCCTCCTCCTCTTCTTCTCCAGCTTTGCTTAACTACAGTTGTTCAAACTGGATTTTCTACTTTATTACATGAAACCTAGCTGCTACAGTCATTTACTACCAGATGTATAGTCCAAGATCACAGAACAGAAAAAAAAAAAATTGGCTTCTGGAGTATGCTATTGGATCCTGGCCTCATTGTTCTATGTTCTTACCAACTGAGTGAATCTGTCTGGATGGTATACATGGAACAAAATGCTAATAATCCTGGAAAGGAAATTATCCCATGACTCGAACTCAGGGGCCTATCTGTTCAAATGTCTGATAGTCCTTAGGGAAAGATTGATTGCCCATAGAGCTGATCATTTTAAAAGTCAGAGTGTGTACATAATACAGTAAGGCACAGTCACGTTTCACAGGTGAAACATTTGTGCAGGCCAGTTTTTCACTTGACAGAAACCGATTAGAAAAGCTGCAAAATGCATAAACACATCTATGACTTCTTAACTTGGCAACTGCAGGGTTTCTTTCAGTTTCTGGTTGGAAAGGGGATGTTAGCTCTGCAGCGTCTGCAAATCAGAATGCCTCATGGTAAAACATGTCAGATTGGGGGATGGAACTTTCTCCATGATTAACCAGAGTGACACACTGAAAAGGAAAATAATAAACATGTTTCAACTTACACTTTCCCCCACTCCAGCCAGGCTAAGTCTTCTGAACGATCCAGCCACTGTAGAGCAACGCTGATGGCCAGGTCATAGTGTGCCTGGAAGCAGACGCCACAGAAGGGGAAGGAGTGGGTTTACACAGTGATCCAAGGGCTCCCTGGACCCAGGGACAATGCATGGCTAAGACTGTCCTATCCTGTCACGTCCCAGTGGGAAGGAATGTTAGCTATGTCTATGTCTAGTAAACTGATGCTCATACTTTGGCATCTTCAGGCATTCAACTCATCTTCCACTAGAGCAGTTATGTGATTTATATCAGCCAGAAAGGAAAAGACAGATCAGTGGAAAGAAGAGTAAACTGGGAATCAGGAAATTGAGGCTCCGCTCTAGGTACTGTGAACAACTTGTGGTATATCCTCGAATGAATGATTGGTGTTTTCTGGGCCTCAGTTTTTTTACATTTGGAAATAGAAAAAGGTGACAGTGGGAAAGAGGGCCACAGAACAATGTCCCATTCTGCATGATGTCAGGAAAGTACCTCAAGGGCACAAGGGAAGTGTTTAGGGAATGTGGAGGAACCACTGTGTCCACCTGGGAAGAAGAGGACAATCTTGGGAGGCTTCAGAGAGGAGGCTTCCCAGAAGTAGGTTGTGGGGATTGAGGAAAGTTTCTGCAGGTGGAGAAATGAGCGTGATAAAGTGATCTGACATACAGTTCAAAGCTGAGGGCCGATTGAATGTTCATCCTATCCTCGTGTTGACCTTTGCCTGGTAATTTCTAAGTGTTTTTGTTTCATAAGCATATCTGCCATTTATCTATCAAAATACATTCCTTTTCCCTCATCAAACCCATACCCCCATAGAAAGTTGATTTGGGTTTTATTTTGGATGGAATCTAAGGTTCTAACATTCTCTCAAGGATATATGTCTTTCTTTCTGGGATTGAACCCAACTGAAATGTGAATTTACATAAATATATAAATATTTAGGGAAAATTGGACCATGCTCAATTGTTGAAACCTAATCCAGAGTTTGAGACCTTGACTGGCAGAGTTGGCCGGCCGTATCTTGTATGCTCATTAGAAATGCAGGTTCCTTGCCTCACCCCTCACTCCTGAATCAAAACAGTATTGTAAGGAGACCTCATTAAAGTTTGAGAAGCCTGGCTCTGAGCTAGTTTATTTCTCTATTTAAAGTGCATACAGAGACAATAAGGCTTGCTGCAAATGTAACTCCCAGGGGGTTTGGAAACTCAGCAAACTTTTCTATAGTCAGGGGGCAGGGGAGGAGAGCACGTTTCTCCCCTTAGGAGCACAAGGATAGTAAATGGGCAGTAGGGAAACTGAAGATTTGTTAATTTATTTTGGATTAGATGTTTCTGTGGTTTCTGTGAAGAACTATCAGAACCTAATATAAATCTAGGCTTTAACATGAGTCCAGAGGATTTTAGAATAATCCATTGCTTTGGTTTCCCCTCACTAATTCAAATGGTAAGGAAATTGTTACATTTGAAAACAGCATGACAGCTAATTTTGCTAACAAGGTTTTAACATCACAAACTTAACATTTTACCTTGTACACTTTTGCTTTTTAATCTTTTCTCCCCAGTGAGACTCTTACTTTCTCATTTTCAACTTGCTTTCTGTTTATGGGTTGAAATGACCACATGGACAATCTTAGGATGAGAAAAATGAGGAAAAGGATGTTTTTGGGGTGTGTATGTCAATATTACCCCGGTTTACTATTTGAATTCTGTCCTCATTCTGTCCCCTTAATATACACAGAACACAAATGTGAGTTGCATCAGCATGTCTTTACCATGTCATCTAGAAAGGTGAGTTGCCTTCTTCCTTTTGGGTCAAATTCATTTTCCCGAAGTCTGATGCCAATATAATCTCCCCTTAAAAACAAGAGAGCAGCATTGAGCCATTATGGGTAACGTGGGGCTAGGTCTGCAGAAAGAGGCTTTTTTCCCAACCCCTCCCTGCTCCAAGACCAAAATACAACAGAAGTGGATGAAGACCTACCTGGTAGCTAAGTTACTATTCAGTTTTGGTTTACGTAGTAATCTGTAATGCTTTGGGCTTAAAATATGTAAGCATTTCTAACTTAATTCACATTTGTCTAAAAATCAAACATTGTTGGGATAGAATTTACAGGAAAGCAGAAAGGCTACCAAATATCCACAGAAAGAAAAGGTTCTGCTTTTTTTTTTTTTTTAAAAGAGACTAGGATTGTGACTCACTGTTTAAAATAAAGATTCCCTTGCTGCCCATGCAAAATTCAGGCAGAATGTCGAAAGCTGGTGTATTCCAGATGTGTAAAATGCTATAGAGATGGATTATTTAAACTTAAAGCTTTTTCTCTTTAGAATGCATACTCTTAGGAGAAGTTATACATAATAACTTAATAGTAATTCCACGTTAGTGTATTCTTATCAGATCTTTTTTTAACAGTGAATTTTAATAAGAGGAGGTAGACTATGCACCATGGGAAAAGAATAGAGAAATGCTATCCTGGGAAAATTGGAGGGAGGAACTGAATGGACTGAATGAGGGAAAGGACTCTGGAATCTCTGGGGCTGATCCCTATAAATCTCAGATTTTATGAAAGCCCACAAGGGCATTTTGGGCTCATTTCTGTGTGGGGGATAAGTTTGTTCCTGCCTTCCAAAGCTTTCTTTTGAGTCATTAATCTTTTCTAGATTCATAAAAATTATTGAATTCTTGCTGTATATGTCAACATAATTTCAAGGAGCCTAAAATTATTCTTTGGATATAAAATTGTGTGCATATCACTTTTGAAATTCCAGCTCTTTGCATGAGACATGCAGAGGAGTTGACATTCTTGATTATGGTTTGTTCTTTATTATTGTAGTAGCCTGCAAACATGTACATGTTGACATATGAATTCATACTTGGTTTATTCCAGCATTTCTTAAAGACTTAGTAAAAGATAAGTATCTTAGTAGGCAGACAAGAAACATTTGGTGGGGTCTATGATAAAATCTTTGATGAAAGGTGTATTATTATTATTGTTATGCCTATAATTATATATGAAATAGAATATAATATTTTCATAAGGTCTTTTCCTATGCCAATATCTTCAAGAGTTCTACCTAACTTATCTTCCAGCAAGTTTAGTGTTTCTGTTTTAATATTTAGATCTCTAATCCACTTCAATCTTAGTTTAGTTCATGGTGATAAATGTCGGTCTAGTTTTAACCTTTGGCAGGTTGAAATCCAGTTTTTCCAGCACCATTTATTAAATTGGCTATCTTTCCTCCAATGAGGGTAGTTGGCTCCTTTGTCAAAGATGAGGCGGCTGAGTATGTCTGGAGTTGTTTCTGCATCTTCCAATCTATTCCACTGAACCTCGGGTCTGTTTCTTTGCCAGTACCATGCTGCTTTTATCACAGTAGCTTTGT
Source organism: Heterocephalus glaber (assembly GCF_000247695.1). The sequence continues at coordinate 7,870,688 of NW_004624765.1, read as the reverse complement.
AGTATAGTTTCAAGTTGGGGATTGTGATACCCCCTGCCATGTCTCTGTTGCCTAGAAATGTTTTTAGTGGCACAGTTTGTAATAGCTAAAGCTTGGAAACAGCCCAAGTGCCCATCAACTGGAAACTGGATAAAGAAGACGTGGTTTTTAAAAATAAAATGGAGTTCTACTCAGCCATAAAGAATGAGAAACTAGAGACATTTATAGCTAAATGGATGGATATTGAGGCCATACGCTTAAGAGAAATAAATAGGAGACACATGTGTAAATACCGAATAGTTTCTCTGGTGTGAGAAACTGAAAGTGTAAATAAGGATTAAAATGATTAAAATGAATAATTGATAATTTGAAATAGGAAGAAAAGATTCAAAGGCATAAGAGAAATGGGAGGGGAAGGGGAAAGGAAAGAAGGGAAAGGAAAAATTATGAGAAAAGAAAAAAATGGAAACAAAGTCTTTGTAAATAGGGAGGGGAGCACAGGGAATGGGGAAAAAATAAGAACCAAGATACATCACGTACAGGTACAAGCACCCAATGATAAATGTAAATGTATTGTATACCTAAAATGTACCAATAAAAGAATTTAAGCAAAAAAAGAGAATATAATATTTTCCTCTCTTTTTATGTAGTAGTTTTTCACCAGCATTTATGAAGTACAAAGTCAAAGAAAAGCTACAAAAGAGAAAAAATTTTCACAGGAAGCAACGTTTTTTTAAAAATTCAGATGTCAAAAGAAAGATGAATTACTTGGTTGATATGCTAAGAATAAGAGGCAGTGGCTGTAATTTAAACGCTGATCTTTTGAGCACATTTTCAAGGACTCTGTCTTATATCATTTAGCCAGCCCCTTGCAACAGCTCATCCTACCTACACTAGCTGACTGGCTGGGCTCCACTCTCAGAGTCTAGGATGGGGATGCCTCAGACATGCATGCTGCTGGTAGAAACATCCTCCCAAGACTCAGCACGTTGCTGTGCACCATGTGTGAGGTCTCCCTGGCAGGAGAAAGAGGCCAGGGTGTCTTCTGGCTTTCTCCTTTAGGGCAGGAGCACAGTCTTCCTTAGCTTTTCACCCACCTGTTAATATCCAGGCCATCTATGACAACCCACCAAATGCCAAGTGTCATAAATGAGAGTTATTTCCCATCATACTTACAGCAGCTTTTTCATTTCCTTCTTTACAAGCCTTCTTTCCATGGTTAAAGGTTTATCCAGCTGAACAAGTATCCGCAGTTTACACTGCACCTGATAGCCTTTGGGAAGACCCAGCCTCTCCAAGCCTAGAAACTACAGCAGCAAATCAGAGAGAATTTGAATTAGGGATGCTGTTGCTCCAAATGCCAGTCACGGAGCCTTAGATTCCAGAAGGGATTCAACAGTGCACAGAGTTCAGGCCTCTTCTCCAGCAGGTTCTAGGTCAGAAAGCTGTTTGGAGGCTTTGGCCTGCGTCTTTTGTAGATCTGACATCTTTTATGCCTTCCAAGTTTTCCTAAGATTTATTATGTATTTTGCAGTCATCTTCTAAGTAAAACAGAAATGGCTTGTGTAATAGTTGGTAGGGCTTTGGACAGAATCATCCGAACGTGGATGACTTGTACATTCAACACAGTGACTTCTAGTGTGTCCGCCCTGGTGTGATGTCTCCTGTGGCCAGGAGAGCCTCAAAAGACCACATGATCATGACTGCCATGTCTTCAATTCCCAAACCAACTTTGAACCCAAAAGTGGAGATCAGGTGACAGGGCCTAAAGGGCTCTGAAGTCACAAAAAAGGGATTTGTAAGCTGTCATAACTGTTGAATAGAGTACCCAGGGGGACTCTGAGTGGGAATCAACTCTATCTGCCATATTTTACTTAAAAAAAGATTTGAAACACACTGTGATGCCCCATTTTATGGCTCAATTTAGCTGGGACATTGTGCTCAGACACTTGGTCAAACGTTATTCTGGATGTCTATGAAAGTGCTGTTTGGATGAGGTTAACAGTTAAATTGAGAGATTCTGAGTAAAGCAGATTTTCCTCCATAATTTGAATGGGTCTTGCCTAATCATTTGAAGGCCTTGAACAAAGATTAAAAAGACCTCTTGAAAATCTACCACTCCATTGCTCAGGAGTTCACTTGGGGTGGAGTGGGGAGGAACAAAGATGACCCCCCCTGAGCATGAAAATCAAGAGAAAATTCTTCCAGCTGACATTTGGATTCAAACTGCAATGCTACAACTCTTTCCTGGGTATCAAGCCTGCTGTCCTCCCCCACCAGCATTTGGACTGGCCAAGCCTCCACAATCAAGAGAATCAGGCCCTTAAAAGGAATCTCACTCCCTCTTTCCTTCCTTTCTCTGTGTATCTCTCTCTGTCTCTCTAAACTTCTATCTGCAGTTTACACTGCACCTGTACACACACACACACACACACACACGCACACACGCACGCATGCACACACACAGCACACACATTATTCTGGAAAATACTAATACACAAATATAACAAAAATGTTAACAGTTTTGATTCTGGGATGATAAGTCCCTGGATGTTTATCAGATTATCCTTTGTACTTTTGAAATCAATACTCAAAATATCATTAAAAACTTTTTTGGACGCGTGTAGCACATAAACCATAAGGATTATTGGGGTCAGCTCTTCAACAGTAAGCAAAGAGGAAGGAGGATGCACTGAGTTACATAAATTCTTCACTGGGTAACTTAGTTATTTTGAATCAGTTTAGCTGCTGCTGTATCTGCTTCAGCCTTTCAGGAATGGTGGGATGTGGAGAAGGCAAAGTGGCAGAAGAGAGTATGCACATGCCTGGACAGAAGATGAGCTTAGAAGACAATTCTGTTTCTTCCTACAGGACAGTCAAGTGAGAGAGGGTGCTGCAAGCCAGAGAGGTGGCCTCACAGCTTAGAGAAGGGAGAGCCTGGGCCAGGAAAGTCAGGTGCCAGGATGTGGGTCCACTCCACCACCGCTTTACACGGCCATGGCTAGGCTTCTTGGTTGATCGGCACCCCAGTCTCAGTTTTACCTAAAAACTGGTGGGTCTGGTTAACATCACCAAAAGCACATTCCATCTTAACATTCTGAGACTCCATAAAGGCTGGCATGTGTTCAAATTCTTTTCATTCAGTAGTTCAGAAAAATATTTGTTCATGGGATATTTGTCCTACCTCAATTACTTGACAGGAAGTGAACTCACTTTGTTTTGACGCCTGAAAGGCAGAAGACTTAGCCTTTTCTTTATTCCATTCTTGTAATTCTGAACAAAAACTTTGAATTTCAGACTTATAAATTATAAAATTTGCATCTCTTTTTTGTTGTCCTTCTCTTTGATTCCTTTGCCCCATTCAAGTGGCATACTATATATAGGCTTAAATCTTGAAAAGATGAGCATCTCTTACTTCCAGAACACGAGGCTGGAGGTCACAGCCACTGTGAGGCTGCTAAGTAGCTGTGTCATATTGGACAAGTGAATTTACCTCTCTGGTTTTTGCGTTTCTTCCTCTGTAAAACAAGGACTGAATGATTGGACAGGTTCCTTCTAATTGCAGAATTCAGAGACTTATATGCATTTAGCAGCTCTGCTTGGTTGAAAAAGGGCCATTTGCCCAGACTATTCCGCTGATTTGAATCCTGCCAGTCACCCCTCTTTTCTATCTAGAGAGCTTTAAAGAAAACAAGATCACTGCCTGGAAACACACACAGAATAGGTATTGGAAAGATGTCAGCCACTAACTAGGCTTTAGTTCTTTCATAGAAACCAGCCCTCCCGAAGTCGCAGCCCCCACATCCCCCAGGAATACCATGCACACGACAGGATATTCAGCCCCCTCCACGTCCCACCAACCGCGGCAGCTTCCTGCTGTGCTCTGTTAGGTGCCGGCTCTGTACTAAGCCCCCCCCTTCAAGAATCTCTTACCAACCAAAGGGCTTTTGTTCTTTCTCTGCTTCTGCAGGTGCTTGAGCATCAGTGCGGCTGGGGCTGGCGCTTACAGACATCAGGAGAGCAGATGACTTCCTGGTTGCTAGGAAACTATGGCTGAAGGAAAATAATGCTGCCTCCCACCCCCCAACACACATTCTGAAAGCAGGGTCAGGGAGTCATATATGTGAGACAGGATTGTGATCCTGACCCAAAGTTTACATATCTTTTTACCCAAGTGGTTTAGGTGTCCCATCTAAATGATTAATCAGAAACCGAGATGGCGCTAGGTGTCTGTATCCTAGGATTTTTAAAAATACCATTTGCCTGTAGACATAGGAATCAACTGACTGAGCTAGGATTGCTAGGGTAGCTAATTAAACTGCACCTCTAGACTTAGGGAGCCCTGCTCAGGGTGATTCTACTCTGTGACCATAGACACAGAGCAGTGAATGTCCTGAGGAACCATTTCTGCTTCCAAGCAGTCAGCACCTCCCTCTGGTGCAGTGATACCCCTCACACACTTGCCTCCTCATCTTACACCCTTGCTCCCTTGCTGAAAGCTTGCTGACCACCTCCGCCCCCTCAATAAGATCTAAACTCCTTTAAGCCACTGGACAGAGGCCAAATTTGTTACTCTAGTTGTTCTGTTTGGTATCAACAACTCTTAATCTGCACTTCTATTCCTCTCCACCAACCAAGTCTCTTGTTTATATAGAGGAGGAAAAATCTCTTTTCCTAACCCATTTCTAAGCTTGTGGCTGAGGATCCTCTAACAGTAGATTGACTAGTGAGAGAAAAGCACTCAAATTTATTTAATATAAATTGTACGTGACATGAGAGAAAGAAACAGGTAACTTTGTGTATTTTTATGTTTAGTTTTGATAAAGAGTGGACAGTCATGAAATATGAGTCAAAGGGAGCGTGACTTCATGGAAATAAACTGGAAGAGGCTTGATCAGGCCTGTTGTCTGTATGCTTCTCTGTGTTTCTGTCCCTTTGATTCCTTTCCTCCAGGTTAGGGAAGGTAACTCTCAGATGAGGGTCTTAGGATCTCCTTCATGAGGTTAGGAAATCCCTCTAGGGTTTATGGCTTGCTTCAGGGGAAAAGGGAGAAGGAAGGTGAGAATCATCTTCCTGCTTCTACGACTTTCTCAGATGCCAGAGTAGCAAGTTCATTTCCTTAGGAAGACTCCACGCCAGGTAAAATCAAGTTAAATAAATTTGTATGAGCCTCTTATTTACCTTTTGTTAGAGGAGCCTCAACCACGAACCTAGGATTGGTACAGAGAAGACAGTCTCCTCCTTTGCAACTAGGTGGTAGTATTTTTAGCATTTTCAGGGGGAGAGGGGATGCATGCACATATAGATGGTATATAGGAAATCAGCATACTTCTTTGCAAACTACGTTCTTAGCAGATTTCTTTGTCCACCCAAGAGACCAGCTATTCTGGTGTCACAAGGCTAAGACAGTGCTAACCCTAGGATTTAGGCATGTCTGGGCACAGCTAGGCACATCTAAACTAGTCTAGAAGATCAAAGATTGTGGGATTATTGAAATTATATTTGCACCAGTGTTTCCCAATGTTGGCTGTGCTTTAGAACAACCTGAGCAATTAAAAAACTCCTCAGTGATGGCATGCTGGGGGTAGCTATGAGCCATTGTCTGCATTCTTTTAATTTCTCCTGGGACTCTAACATGCAAAGAAGGTTGATAACCTCTGAGGTAAATGAAAGACTGAGTGATATCTGAGGTGGTCCTCTATTATTGCAATTACACTAACCTTTAATTAGACAGAACATTTTCTTTACTTTTAAAAATCACATGGGCAAGAGATGGACCACTTCTTTTCTCTGGTCATTGCCGTACTAAATATGATGCCCAGCAATGTGCTACCCAACCCACTGTACTCAGCCAGTCTGAGTACAAAGCTACTATATGGATGAGGGCAGACTCAAAGCAATTCCAGGTACATGTTTGTATGTTTAAAGTTTTTTTTTTTAAGTCTTATTTTTAAAGCCAGTTCTAGTTGGAGATTGATAGGGACTTTAGCCAAAGATAACTTAAATGATACATGGCTTTACATCCAGTCTTAAAATTCATGCTAGGATCCTTGGCAGGAAGGGACTACAATAATAGTGAGTATAAATAGTATACTTTCCCTGTGAGAGTTCAGTCAAGGCTTTTGAGATGGAATGGTCTCTGAAATAAAGACTTTATTGAACCCAGCCAGAAAAGAAATAGTTGCTAGGACAGTTCCTACAACTTCCAACAGCAAGGCTAGTTAACAGGTGGAAAATGTCTGAAAGATCTATAAATCAAGAAACTTCTATAGTGAAAATTTGGAGAAGAAAAGAAGCTGTTTACATTGAACCTACATTGGCTATAGATAAGAGAGGCAAGACAACATGAAGCAGGGAATGTTTTGGGCTAGAAGGACAGTCATGAAGGCAAAGTATTAGCTGGGTGTGGTGGTGCACGCCTGAGACCCCATCACTCTCGGAGGGTGTGGCAGGGGGAGCCCATGTTCAAGCCCAGCCTGGGCAACTGAGTGACTTAGTGAGACTCTGTCTCTAAATAAAAATTTAAAGGCCTGGGGTGTATCTCACTGTGACCCCTGGGTTCAATCTCCAATATTGAAAGAAAAGAAAAGAAAAAAAGAGGAGTAGGGAGTACAGGATTATAAACTGGACAGTACCTGGGGGTCTGCTCTTTGGGTTCTCAACGTAATGTTAATGTTTTAACATACAATCAGGAATGTGGAATTTTTGTTTCTTTGTTTGGCCTGCACTTTAACTGAGTAGCTTTCCTTCCTTTCTCCGCACCCCCCATTAATTAAATTTAGGACATCACTAGCTTTTTTCTTCTGATTGTGGGGGGCAGGATGGTGGCAGTAGTGATACCATAGGCTTTGCCCTGGTAAGGCAATGTTACCAGCTATGGGAGTGCAAGATGCCAGCAAACTGAATTTCCAACATCAGCAGCTTGGCATTAGGTGTCAGCAGTAGGCGTGAGACCAGGGAGAGCTGAGTGATCCTCTCCTGGGTGGGCACCAGCTGCCCTCTTCTCTTGCTGCAGAGCCACTCTTTTAAGCTGAGACAGCAACAAGAGACAAAACCCAACTTATATAACTAAGAGAATTTATTGAAAGGGGGCTAAAAAAAATCCCACAGACTCCAAGCCCAGGGACATAGGATCTGGCTTGAGAAACATAGCTGAATGTGCAGTATCATGGAGAATCAGCAAGTCCTTTGGGGAGGTTTTCAGATCTCCTATTTTCTTTCTCTCTCTCTCTCTCTCTCTCTCTCTCCCTCTCCCTCTCTCTCTCTCCCTCCCTCTCTCTCCCTCCCTCTATTTCTCTCTCCTTGGCTTTTCTCTTTCCCAGTCCTCAGTATAGAAAATGGCTGCTTCATAGCCCCCAAGTTGCATGCTCTACACACACGCATGTGCGCACGTGCACACACACGCAGATGTGCTTCTCCTTCTTTCTCCCTCCCCCCTTGGCTGTTCGTATTCTGAAAGTTCCGCAGAATGTACTGAGTGCACTGACTTTGGTCTGCTGGTGCATCCATCAAGTGCATCTGGAAAACAGTGTCACAGTGGGTATGCTGAGGCCTACTGAAGCTGCATAGATAAAAATGCAAGGTCATTTCTGGACAGGGCACCTGGCCGGGAAATCAGTAAGTACCCCCAACCCATGAGGAGCTGAAACACAAAAGAAAGCTAATGGTGACTAGTGCTCCATAATCTGGAGCTCGAATTTACAGATCAGACATGGGACATCTGTTATCAACTTCCAAAGCCACACAGAAGGAATTCAAAGGTTTTGAAAGTTCCTATGAGGCTCACACAGTTAGAACCTGAGAAACATGACCTTAGACTGATAGTGCCACCTTTTACCCTCTGACTAATGTGCCTAGGAAACACATATTTCAGCAAGAAGCATCTGTCGGGTTCCACCTACCCTCCTTACCCCATTGTTTAGAAACCATTCCTTTCACCTCCGCCTCTCCTGAGATCCTGTGAAACAGCAGTACATAGCAACAGACAGGACTGTGTCCAGAGTGCTCACGGTAAGCCCACATTCCTTTAACATCCGGCTCTTCAGGTGGTTTGGAAATCCACCAGGAACAGTTGAGAGGCAGCATGTCTTTGGCATCCCATACATTCATATTTTTCCTAAAAATTTATTCTGAAGCAATTTCAGACTTAGAGAAAAAAAATTGTAAATATACTCCAAAGTTTCCATTTATCCCTCACCCAACTTAACTTCTTAAAATCAGGAAATTAATTTTGAGACAATATAAGCAACACAACTAAGAATCTTGTTTGAATTTTACCAGTTTTTCCACCAATGAGTTTTTCTTTTCCAGAATCCTATTCAAAATTCCATATTACATTTAGTCACTTCTTATTAAGATCCCTTCAATCTGTAACAGTATCTGTTTTTCCTTTTTTTTTTAATTGGCTCTTTAGAAAATCAGATATTTTGTAGAGTGGGCCTGAGTTTGACTTTGTCTTATCAAATTTGCGATTTTTGGCAAAAAGCCACAGAAATAATATATTACTGTCAGTGCACCATATGTGTTGCTATGTCTTGTCATTGGTGGAATTCTCTCTCCACTGTATGGTCACCAGTTGACCAGATCATTAAGGTTGTGGTTAATAAATATACTGGGAATGATACTTTCAGAATATGTAAATCCTGTTTTTTCTCAAAACTTTGCCTATTTTAGCATCCATTAATAAATATACTGCAACTATTATTACTATAGTTCAACTAATGGTAATTCTGTTTCCCTCTTTTTATCTATGTTTGTCAAATTGAATTCTACTATAAGGAAGAGCTATCCTGTTTCCCTTACTTGTGAAGTATTTGTAACAGTACAGATTCATGGATATTGGTTTATTCTATGGGATACAATCCAGTACTATAGTTATTTATTTAGGGTTACATTGTTACAGTCTTGTAATTAGGAACTCCTTTGGAAAGTTTCCTGAATCAGAAAAGACCTTGTTTTGGGTCAGGAATGTAGCTCAGTGATAGAGTGCTTACCTTACATGTTCAAGGTTATGGGCTCAATCCCCAGCACTAAAAAAAAAATCCTCGCTTTGCACCAAGACTTGCCATTTACTAGCTATTTGGCATTAAGCACCTTGCTACATGTTTCTAAAGTAATCATCTGCACACTGTGTGTATAAGAGGTTGATCAACTTCAACAATGAATAAAGAATACAACACCGTGCTCACCCCAAAATCTTCATTCCATTAACTTTAATCCAGCCAATACAATAAACACTAATGTGTGGAAAGTGTTTCTTCCACTGAAAGAGCTCTCAGAACAAAGCATGCATCTGGAGTATCAAGGTAAATTCTGTGATTTCCTAGTTGTACTTAGAAGGCTATCTCACTGTCCTGGAGGGGTCTAGTGAGTGTTGGGAAACAAGATACCATTAAAATATCTTAGTCAGGGGTAATTTTTCTCCCAATTCGTACTCTAGGTTCTTTAAATTGGGATTTTTTTATTTTTATTTTTAAAGGAAAACTTGTTCTTAAAAAGGAAAGTCATGGTAACTTTTGAAGGGTGATCTTTCATTCCTTCCAATAGGATTAGTGAACTATTTTCTGAGTTGTTTTGTTGCTGTCATGGTTTAAGGAATATGTCACAAGAATAGCATTTTAGGATGATTTGGTCTCTTAAATTTGTTGAGAAATAAGAGGCCTAGGTCAGTTCAGCCATTACCATGTTTCCAGAACTTGGCCTGGAAATAAAATTAAGGTGTCATAATTAGTTGTCTTTTCTCCACTGTGCGTTTCTTGAAGGCACGGTCCTTGTCCTATTGTGTTTTTTGTTTGTTTTGCCTGTGGGGTCAAACACCTTCAACCTATGCTCTTGGTTTGTGTATTCTTTATGAGGACAGAGAATAAAATGGGCTCTCTCGATTTTCTGCTCCTGACCCCTCTCACATTGAGGCCAAGAAGAAGTTCAAACGTTATAGACTTGCAGAATAATAACAAAAAAATTTTAAATAAAAATTGGTTTATAGAAACTGTAGCATATTTTAAATATTGAAAGTAAATAATGAAAACATTTGAATTTATTTTGCTGTTTACGAAACAATGAAAGGAAGATAAAGACATGATGATCTAGAAATAAGATATCTGTTTAAAATAGATCAATGAAGTTATTTTTGCTTCCACTCTAATATGGATACAATTAGCAATGATGCCTGGAGTGGGGTGATTGTGAGGTAGGGGCTCAATAGACCCCTCCTCCAGTTCCTTTACCCTCATCTCCCTTTCAGGATAAGGCTAGCTTATTAGACACACAAGCATTTAAAACACAAGATAAAAATGGTATGTGATAGAAATTATATGTGGGGATTGAACTCAGGAACTTCCACTTGCAAGGCAGGCACAGTGCCACTGAGCTACATCCCCGGCCCATACCATGACTATTTTTGACATTAATACAACCAGATAGATTTTACTGCCTGCAATAGGATGTGGCTTTTCTCTCTTCCCGCTGGTTTGGCTGCAGAGCAGAATCCAGTGATAGAGGAGAATGTGAGCTGTGAAGCAGACAGGTGGTCATGGCATCTGAGACAGAATCATGGACTCACAGGCTGCAAGACTTAAAAAAGATTTGGACTTATTTTGTAAACTTTCTTTGGCTCAGAGAGATGAGAAATGTCCCTAAAGCCACAGATAAGCTGAGGCCAGAAACCAGGTCACCTAACATGTGACCTTTGTTGTCACAAACACACTTGAAAGCTCAACACAAAGCAGACACCTAGATGATTCAACAGTGCTCATTCACACTTCTCCCTTCTGGTTGAGATGAATTATGGCCAGCTTTGTGATTTGTCCCAAGATATGGCATCATCAGCTCAAGATATAAATACAGAGGAAAATAAAAGATAGATAATAGGAAGCAGGGGATCTTTTTCAAATAGGAAGGGAATCTAGCGATGGAGGGAGGGAAGAAGAAGGAAAAAGAGTTGAGAAAAAAAACTGAGATGTGTTATGTACCAACTTAAGGGTACTTTTATGTACCAACTTTTCACAACGAGTGTAATCATTATATAAAACAAACATATATTAATATGAAACAAAAACTGAAAAAAGAAAAAAGAAGTGATACATTGGTGTCCCAAAGGAAATAGAAATGAAATACTTGTGTTAATTGTGGGGAACATTTAGTTCTGTTCTAGCAAATTCTCAGAAGCCAACCTGCCTCAAAAAGCTACAATGTAAGTCACACTAAAGTAAGGATAAACCCGGTCAACAAGTGTTGAGAGAAAGAACCAGTCACAAAAGAACCCATGGGCCTGATTCATGCAGATAAAGAAGAAAGAAAGACAAAACTGACACAGGCTGTTAGAAGTTGAGGTTGTGATTACCAAATCTTTGTGGCTGGGTAATAAATGGATGGAGTGCAAATGGGGGCTTGATCTCGAGCTGGTTTGGAATTTCATGCAGCTTGTAAAACTTCACCAAACTATCCCGGTGTGGTGGTGTATGCCTATTATTTCAGAATGTTAAGAAACTGAGGCAGGATTACAGATTGTATCCCAGCCTGGTCAATTTAGCAACTTTGTGAGAACTTGTCTCAAAAAGAAAAGTCACCTGGGTTGGGGATTTAGCTCAGTGGTTCCGGCGCCAGCCGCGCAAGGTCCTGAGTTCGATCCTGGGTACCAGAAAAAAAAAAATCACCAAACTACAGACTTATGGCATGTTTTCTTATGTGTATATTTTATTTCAATAAAAAGTTTTTCAAAAGTAGGTAGGTATTAGTAGTAGAAATAGATCCATCTTAATGTTCCCAAGTCAGCAACATTTAGAAACCATTTATAATCTGTTCTTCTGTAGACCCATCTCTACAGTCACATCTAGAAACATGAAGTAAACTTTTTTTAACAGCAAGAATAAAATGGCTCTTTAAAAACTTTCTTTATATTTACTTGGTGACACCTCAGAAAAAATCCTTTCCATATTGCTGTTGGAAAGAAGAAATTTCATTGCTCTTGCTACCTCCAAAATGATTTGTCAGATAAGAACACTCATTTCGTCAGCTATTACGTGATGATCTGAAAAAAGCGGGACATGGAAGAAGAGATTGAGGAACAGTGGGTAATAAATACCTTGTAGACTATGTCCAGTGACTTCTCCTATGTCCACTCCACCCTGGGCAGAATGTGTTTACATGATATGTTCTTAATGACAATTGTCAGAAAATTATTTAAGCATCTGGCCTGATTCATGCTCATTTTTTCCTTTCAAAAGTTGATTATTAGACTGGGGATATAGTTCATCAGTAGAGTGCTTGCCTAGCATGCACAGGGCCCTGGGTTCAATCCTTAGCAACTCCTCCCCCCCAAATTTGATTATAATTCAAAGTCATCTTTATTTTAGGCATTATTATTTTTGGATTCTAAAATGAATAATTACAATTCCTTATATTTTATACTCCTATTTAGTATATTCATCCATCCATCCATCCATTTACTCTTTCTACATCTATGTGTGGATGTTGGGAGAACATGTTGCTCACAGGATTATCTGACTGGCATATTTGGACATGCCTTTTGTTAGCTCATTTGTGATAGGATTAGGCCCCACTGGGGAAGCACAGAAATATTGTGACTCCAGAGGTAAGTTGTCCTCAAGAGTGAAGTATTAACATATCTGTTTGGCTAGAAATCTAAGCCATTTCTTCAGTATCAGCTTTATAGGTAATCAAATTGACATTTCCTTTGTCTGGTTTCTATGTCTGTCTCTCAACCATTCCAAATTTGGGCAAAGAGAAAAAGTAGATTTCATTTCTTAACCCTCTAAAATTCCAACTCTATACAAAGAGCATAGAATAAGCTTATGAAGGCCCGTTGTGGCCACTTATGGTTCAAAGTTGCTTCACCTTTCTGTGCCTCACTTTCCCATTGATGAAAGGATGCTCTTAATGATATCTATCTACTTCATTAAACTATTACAAGAATTAAATGGGTTCATTCATGTGTGCAACTTAAAATGGTACCTGGTATATCAAAAGTACTCATTAAATGTTGGCTGTGATTCATATTTTAATCAAAATAACATTGTACTATTCTGTAACTTCTCTTACCTTTATTTCAGTCAAATAAACATTATGGAAATCTTTCCATGTCCCTTCTGAATACACTCCTATACCATTGCAATTAATGGCTGCCAGCATTTCATTGTATAAAAGTTTGCAAATAATCTACCATTCCTGTTGTCCCCTCTTTAGACAGATGTCTTAGAATTTGGGGGAGAGAATATGGAATAAATACAAGCTTAAAAGCTTCTTCCAAGTATTGCCCAAAATAAACTTTAAAAAGTAATAAAAGAAAGCAGTTTCATTAGCCTTGAAATGAAGAAATGGTGCCAAGGCTACTTTATAAATGTTGAGCAATGTTTCTTGCATACAGTACAGCTTGACCTAGATGAAAGAAAATATCTAGAATCAACTTTAACAGAGTGTTCTTGGTACTTGATAAAAATTAATGAAGGCTATCAATGGTCTGAGCAATAAAATTAATAATACTGACCTTTGTGCTCTCATAATTTTTTAGACCACTGCACATTCTAGTAAATTCAACCACCCTATTTTACTTAAATATTTATATTCTGAAAACAAGAGTATTTTTAAAAACTCCCTAAATAAAATTACATGATATAGAGCACACTTTTATCAAGCAATACATTTCACCTTTCCCTCTCTTCTGTCACTTTCCCCTTATCCTTTACCTTCAGTTGACAGTCACCAATCTAATTAATAGTTTTACATTGAGTCCTGAAAGCAGAGGGTTCACTTCCTTCTCCACCTCCAAGGAATGTTTAATGAAATTAACCCAAGAATTATGGAGTCAAGAAGAAAAATAACTTAAATTTTCTTCCTCATATATTGGTCACTTTTCTCTCCTCTTCCTGTTCAGGATCTAGTTTAATTGTTAGCTATAGATGGACCAGATGGAAAATTTCAAAAATGTACTAGGATTTCTAAGGTAACCGTTTTTTTGGGGTTTTTTTTTGTTTTTTTTAAATAGATCCTGGATTTCCATAGCTGCATCAAGCTCAGGGCAGAGTTTATAATAGTGATTCAACTAAAATAGCAGCCAATATTAATACTCTGGTTTTTTTTGTTTGTACCATGAAATTGTTATTTGAGTCAACGCATAACTTCCATCATGAAGTAGGATAACTTTCATCGTGATTGTTGATTTGCTCTATGAAAAACACTTTCTAGATCTTGGGATCCATGCTAGGGTAGAAAGTACATAGGTGTGATACAGAAAGTTCATTGTTTATGTGGGTGTCAGAACTGTTGACCTGTTACTTATTTTCAATGTATTTTCCCTATATGCTTTTGCAAACATGAGCTTAAAATTTATGTACTTTCAAAATTGTTAAAATATGCATTTTTTTCTCTATGCAACCCCCAATTCAGCTGTTGTTTTTCAGCTTCCTAATTATACTTTAGTTTTTGTTTGTTTGTTTGATTGGAAATAAATATTGAATATATTTAAGATGTACCACACGATGTTTATATATATATATATATATAATATATATATATATATATAATTGCAAAATGATGATTACAACCAAGCTAAGTAACTTATCATATCCCTGGTTATATAAGGTACTATGTGTGTGTACCTTGTAAAGCAGCCCGGGGTATGATATGTAATCCTTCTACCCCATCCCCTGGTAACCAGTCTTCTAAAAGATCCTACATATAAGCATGATCATGAAGTACTTGTCTTTCTATTACTGGCTTATTTCACTGAGTGTAATGTCTTCCATGTTCATCCATGTTGTTATAAATGACACGATTTAGTTCTTTTTAAAGGCTAAAATATGGATGTATGTTTATATTCACACACATTATATATAAATAGAAATATATATATATTTATTCACACTTTCTGTATCCATTTATGATTGACAGACACTTAGGTTGTTTTTGTGTCTTGGCCTTTGTGAATAGTGCTACAGTGAACATGGGAATACAGATGTCTCCTTGGCATAATGATTACATTTTCTTTGGTTATATGCCCATTAGTGGGCATGCTAAATCACATGGTAATTATATTTTTATTACTGAGGAGCTTCCATACTGTTTTCCATAATGGCTCTGTCAATTTACGTTTTCATCAATGGTGTACAAGGATTCTTTTACTCTTTTTTTCTCCAACACTTGTTATCTTTTGTCTTTTTGATAATAGCTATTCTAATAATTCCTTGATAGCTAGCAATATTGAGTATTTTTTCCCATACCCGTTAGCCATTCATGTTTTCTTTTGAGAAAAGCCTGTTGAATCCTTTGTCAATTTTTCAGTTGGATTATTTGTTCTCTTACTGATCAGTTCTTTATACATTTCAGGTATGAAAATATTAGACACATGATTTGCAAATATTTTCTCTCACTCTGTGGGTTGTCTCTTCACTCTGTTGACTGTTTTCTTGTTGTGCAGAAACATTTTAGCTTGATGGAATCCTATTTGTCTATTTTTGCATTTGTTGCTGGTGCTTTTGAAGTCATATCTAAAACATCACCAGACTGATGACAAAAAACCTTTACCTCATGTCTTCTTCCATCATATGATTGTTCCAGTAATTTTACATTTGCAGCCTAACAGTTAGATATTTAATCGAACATCACTTGCTTTTTAAATATGCTGTGAGATAAGAGTCAATTTCATTCTTCTGCGTGAGGAGATCCAGTTTTTTCCAATACCATTTCTTGAAGAGATTGTTCTTCCTCACTGTGTGTTCTTGGCACCTATATCAAAGCTCAACTTGCTCTAAATAAGTGGATTTATTTCTGAGTTCTGTATTCTGTTCCATTCATCTACATGACTGTTTTTAGGCTACTACCATTCTTCTTCCTCTTCCTCCTCCTCCTCCTCTTCTTCTTATCATTATGACTTTGTAGCCTATTTTGAAATCAGGCAATGTGAGTTCCAGCTTTCTTCTTTTTACTCAAGACTGTTTTGGTTGTGGGAGGTCTTCAGTGGTTCCATATACATTTTAGGATTATTTTTCTATTTATGTGAAAAGCCCATTGTAAATTTGTTAGGAATTACACTCTTATCCTTTCTCATGTTGATATTATCACATTGATTGATTTTCACAAGTCAAATTAGCTTGCATCCAGGGATAAATTTTACTTGATCATGGTGTGTGATCCTACTGTTAAATTCAGTTTCTAGTATTTTGTTGAGAATTTTTTGCACTGTGTTGTTTAGGGATATTGGCCTGTGAATTGCTTTGGTATCAGAGTAATGCTTGCCCTACAGAATGTGCTTGGAAATGTTCTCTTCAATTTTTGGCAGAGAATTTGAGAAGAACTGACATTAACTCTTCTCTAAATATTTGTTAGAATTCAAGAGTGAAGCCATCAGGTCCAGGGCTTTTCTCTGTTGAGTGATTTTAGATTACTGATTCACTCTTCTTACTCATTATTGGTCTGTTTAATTTTTTATTTCTGCAGGATGCTGTCTTGGTAGGCTGTATGACTAGAAATTTATCCATTTCTTTTAGGTAATCTGATTTGTTGGTATGTACTTGTTCAGAGTAGCTTCTTAAGATTCTTTAAATTTCTGTGATATCTGTTGCAAAGTCTTTCATTTATAATTTTACTTATTTGAGTCTTTCTATTTTTGTTATTTTTAGTTCATCAATTTTATTTTTCTTTAAAAAGAACCAGATTTTTGTTCCACTGATCTTTTCCGTTGTTTTTAGTCTTTATTTCACCTATTTCTTCTCTGATCTTTATTATTTGCTTCCATCTCCTAATTTTGGTTGTGTTATTTCTGTAGTCCCTTGAGGTATAAAGTTCAATTGCTTGAGATCATTCTTTTTTTTTTTTTTGTACCAGGGATTGAACTCCGGACTTTGAGCTTACAAGACAGGCAGCAGAACCACTGAGCTAAATCCCTGGCCCTCATTCTTTTTTCTGAATGTAGAACTTCTCTCCTAGAACTGCTTTTGCTGCATCTTTTGAGTATTGATACAATGCTTTGGTTCTTCACCACGGAGTTGAGGAAGGCTTAGTGTCTACAAACACTCCTCTAGAAGCCCAGAAAGCTCTAGGTGGGCCTCTTGGCTCCATGTGCAGCTTTAGTCTCCCACTGCTGTCTTCGTGTCCTCTGTATCCTTCTTCCAACCCCTTCACTGACAAGTTTTTCACCTCTGCCACCATCCACCCATGTGGCTTAACACTCAGGCCACTCTCAGCTTCTCAGGGTCAAATCATAACTTCTACCCTGTCACCTTTCTCAGGTATGAAGAAACTACCTGACAAGCAACTGGGTTTATTCCTCTTTGCATCTTATAACACATTACACTTGCTCTGCTTGGTGACCACTGATTCTAATGTTGGTTTATGTTTGTTGGTTTGTATTTTGAACAGTCTTCTCTCTGAGAGGCTTTGTCACAAATCCCTCTGGTAGCGGGAAATCTGAAAACTTCTGTAATTGTACTATACTCATCAATAACCCCTTTCTCCCTGCTCTGCAGAGTCTTCAAACTAAGCTTGAATATTTTTATTTATCCTAAGGCATGAATTTCTGAAGCAATTAGATCCCAGAATCCTGAGCAAAAAAACTAAGGAAATCCTAGACATGTCTGAGTTTGAATCAAGCACACAATTTAATGTTTTCTCTGAGACCCCTATTTCAGAAAGGAAGGCTTTTTAAGTAAGTAAATAAAATTATTTAGTTCTTTTTACATTTCTTTCTAAGGTAATCAATTAAAATGATACAAGCAAATACACACTTATGCAAAATTCAAATGGTACAGTGGTATATCAGCTGGTATTGTAGCTTCTATTTCTTCCAGTAAACTTCCTTCTCTGGTTACAAGTAGTATTAGCCTTTAAGTATGTATCACTCAAGACATTATACTAAGCTTATATATAATGCACACAACTATATAAACACTTGGAATATTTCCCCTTCTCCTCCTCTTCCTCCTTCTTCCTTCTTCTTCTTCTTCTTCTTTTTTTTTTTTTTATGTGATGCTGGGAATTGAATCCAGGGCATAGTGCATGCTAGGCAAGTGCTCTACCACTGAGCTAATCTCCCCAACTGGTTTTTTAAGGTAGTAGGATTATAGTGCTATCTGTGCAGTTCTCCTGGTCCCTTTAAGGTATTTTGGAAAGCTTTTTCCTCATTCTTTTGAACTGTTATAAATATCTCAGAGTATGAGCACACTATAATACATTTAACTGTTTATTTATCTAGAGACATTTGTTTGGTACAATAAGGATTCTGCAGTGACATTTTTGCCTAAATGTATATTTGACTTTATGAATAAGTCAGAGATGCCTGTAAGACATATTTCTTGCAGAGGAATTGCTGAATCAAAGGATGAGTGCTTTAAAATCTTGACAGAAGCTGTTAGAATGAGTGTATTGATTTACTCTCCCTCCAGCAATGAGTACACTGTTAGAGACTATTAACTGATTCTCCCTCTATAATGAGAGGATCACCAGGATTTTTCATGAGTATCCAAGGAGGGATTCTGGCAAAATTTAAGAGTACATTGGTCTCTTCTGGTATTGAAAACAGTCCTTCAATTTGTGGGCTGCTGATTCTGACCCAAAAGGAGATGAAATATACTCTGTGTGCACTTGTGGTTCCTATCGTAAGTGTTTTCTTTCTTCCTGTGGGGTTTCTCTCATAATGCCATGTTTTATTAATAATACTTTTGAGTCACTTTTCCTAGCCCCTGGGAGTCTATGTTTGATTATAGCGTGGTTCCAACTGTGGCAGGTCACCTGTACCTATCTGACCTAGATTGTTTCGAGAAAACCTTTTTTCTCCTCATTAAAGACACGGGTAGAAGAAACTTAAATCATTTTTTAACTCTAAAAATCAGCCCCTTTGGCTTTCCCAAAGGAAATGACATAGAAAAAGAGACTTGTTAAATTCTTTGTTTATCTCCAGCAAATACCTTTAGTGTTTAAAGAATAAACTTGTATTCTTGTATTCAGAATAAACTTGTATTCAGAATAAGCTTGTATTCAGAATAAGCTTGTATTCTGTGGCTGCTAAATCCTTCTACTTATACTGTGCTTTCTTGGACCTATAACAACCCAGGTTTCAACTCTCCATGGCTTTACTGAACTAGAAAATTAAAATTTTATAGTCTCTAGGACACCGTAGGACATTAATAAACTCTTAAATGGGGGGAAGGTGAGCATGTGCTCCCTGTATTACTTAGCATGGCATGGTACCATGGTCTTAATGCTTGTGTGTCCTCCACTTCAAATGCATACATTGAAACCTAATCACCATTATGATGGTATTAGGAGGTGGAGCCTTTGGGCGATGAGGACAGAGCCCTAATCAAGAAGAGCCCAGAGAGCGCCTTGCTTCTTCACCATGTGAAGGCATTGCTAGAAGATGCTATATATAAATAAGGAAAATTGTCCTCACTAGACAGTGAATCGGCTGGCACTTTGACTTTAGACTTCCAAGTCCAGAAGTGTAAGAACTAAATTTCTGTTGTTAGCAACTCAGTTATGTGTTCATTATAGCAGCCTGGACAGACTCACATAAGTGGTCATGGGTATGGAAGAAGAGGCTAAAACAGACCTGGAGGAAGTCAAAGATGATGGGGTGGGAGCCATCTCCGCCACCACCGAGGGAGCCACACCTTACACCACCCCTGCCAGGCTCGAGTCCTTCTTTGGCAGCTGCAAGCCACTCCCGGATGCACCCCTCGACCAGGTGCCTGAGCCCACGTGCGTCTCCACGGTGGCCCAGGTGGAGGCCCTCGGAGCCCTGGAGAGCAGCTTCCTGGACAGCGGCCATGGCCTGGCTGCCCTTAGCCAGGTGGAGCCCGTGCCCTGGCATGACGCCTTCACCAGCACCGAGGGCGACCTGGACCTGGGGCCCTTCTCGCTGCCGGAGCTCCCTCTGCAGCCCAAGGACCCCCCAGATGTTGAAATGGAGCCTGCAGAAGGAAGCCCTGCTCCCCGGGGAGAGGCCCTCCCTGTGCCCGCTGGGGTCAGCAGTGATGGGGACGGCCTTGTGGCTGTGGCCGAGGATCAGCCAGCTCCACCTCCGGAGCAGGCCGTCCCCCGACTCCCTGCTGAGCTCGAGCCCTCCGAGGAGCCGAAGCCGGATGTGGTTCTGGAAGCCACTGTGGAAGCAGAAGCAGTGGCGGACGAGCAGGCCCCTGAGGACCTGGACTCCAGCTCAGTGCCTGTGCCCGGCCCCCCAGAACCGCATCCCCTCCAGGGGAGGGCGGAGATGGGGTGGAGGCTGAAGACCCTGCGGCTGCTCCCCACTGTGCCCCTGATAGCCCCCCCGGAGGTCCCCCCACAGGCCCAAGCTGATTCAGAGGTCACCCCTGCTGCCACCCCAGCCGAGGGGCCTCCGGGCAGCGTGCAGCCAGGAGCTCCAGAGCCAGAGCCCAGGCCTGCAGCTGAGGCCTCAAGGACCCCCGGGTGGAGGAGGTTCCTCAGCGCATGACCAGGAACCGGGCCCAGATGCTGGCCAGTCAGAGCAAGCAGGGCACACCGCCCACGGAGAAGGAGCCTGCGCCCGCGCCCACGTCCACGCAGGCCTCCCGAACCAAGGCCCGTGCCCCCGAGGAGGAGGACGCCCAAGCCCAGCACCCGCGCAAGCGCAGCTTCCAGCGCTCCAACCAGCAGCTGCAGCAGCAGCTGCACACGTCCACACAGCAGACTCAGGAGGTCGTCCAGCAGACACTGGCCGCCATCGTGGACGCTCTCAAGCTGGACGACATTGAGCCCTATCACAGTGACAGATCTAACCCATACTTTGAGTACCTTCAGATCAGAAAGAAGATCGAAGAGAAGCACAAAATCTCTGCTACATCACACCACAGGCGCCCCAGTGCTACGCTGAGTAAGTCACCTACACGGGGTCCTACCTCTTAGACGGCAAGCCACTCAGCAAGCTCCACATCCCTGTGATCGCGCCCCCACCCTCCCTGGCAGAGCCCCTGAAGGAGCTCTTCAAGCAGCAGGAAGCTGTGCGGGGGAAGCTGCGTCTGCAGCACAGCATCGAGCGGGAGAAGCTCATAGTGTCCTGTGAGCAGGAGACCCTGCGGGTCCATTGCCGGGCAGCCCGGACGATTGCCAACCAGCCGGTGCCCTTCAGCGCCTGCACGATGCTGTTGGACTCCGAGGTCACAACTTGCCTCTGGAGAGCCAGGGGGATGAGAACAAGTGGTGCGAGATCGCTTCAACGCCCGCCAGTTCATCTCCTGGCTGCAGGACGTGGACGACAAGTCCGACCGCCTGAAGACGTGTCTCCTGATGCGGCAGCAGCACGAGGCGGCGGCCCTCAACGCCGTGCAGAGGATGGAGTGGCAGCTGAAGGCGCAGGAGCTGGACCCTACGGGGCACGAGTCCCTGTGCGTGAACGAGGTGCCCTTCTTCTATGTGACCATGGTTGACGTCAACGACGATTTTGTGCTGCTGCCAGCGTGACACCCACAAGGAGGGCCGTAGGACAGGCGAGGGCCCGCTCAGTCGCCCGTGCTGCCGACGAGTCCCCGCGGCGGCGGAGGAGAGGTCCGCACCACCAGGTGGGAGGGGCGAGACTGCACCTGGCCCGTGCCTCCCCTCCAGACTGGCTGGATGCTAGGGAGATGGGGCCCGGCCCTCCCCCAGCTGCTGCCGGAGCACTAGGCCCAGCATCGCAGCCTGCCTCCCGGCAGGAGGAGGACACCGAGGTGTGCGTTGGAGAACAGCGCCGAGGAGCAGCCGCAGGACAGAGCGCTTCAGATCCTCGTTCATTCTGATCATCCGTAGGACGTGAACCGAGGCGTCACCCCCTGCAGGTCCCCCCGGAGTGACTTCCAGGCGAGAGGCAGGACAGCGCCGTCTTGGCCCCGTCCTCGGGGCAGACGGGGACGCTGGGGACCCCGGTGTGGTGAGGCCACGGCTGCCACCTGTCTGGCCGCAGAGGGACGCAGCCAGGACTCTCCAATAGTGTTTTTAATGGAGTCAAATCCACGTGGTTTGTATATTTTTTCCTTTAATCTTGGGCATTTTGTTTCTCTTTCTGAGAACGTAACTTGAAACACTACAGAGCCAATAATCCTATACAGAGTGTATCCGCGGACGCTGTACAGTTTTATATACCTTTACAATGTACATTGCTGCCTTCTAAATAATTTATTTTGCAACAATTACTGCACAGTTGTAAGTAACTTATGTACTGTAACATCACTTTTAGTTATGTGTAAATAAATAATTAATTTTTTAAAAAAAGAAGAGGCTAAAAATAAATTGGAGTTTTAGAGATATTTCAGAATCAGAAGTTAAAGGGTAAAGTGGCAACCATACCAACAATCGAAGAGAAATAGCCAAAGTGGTATAGTTGAGTGGGGCAAAAACAGTCCAGGTTCTATGCATGACAAAGAAAGAATTACCAAACATATATTGTTGTGCCCAGATCGCGAGATCCCCAAAGACCACCAAGGAGCCGATTCCGATGCAAACACACGAGGGTCGTTTATTCAAGCTCGAGCAGGGACTCTCATCCGACACCGACGCAGCGGGTCAGGGTTGAGAGCCCCGACTCTAAAACACCAGGGGTTTTTATAGAGGTTAGAGCAAGGCGCGGTTTTTTCAAAAAGGCGCGGGGTTTCAAATCACACGCAAATCACACGCAAATCACACGATTGGCTAGCATTTAGCAAGTTTTGAAAATTTAAACCTGGTTGGCTATGCCTTGCGTGCTGAACTGCAAACGGTGGCTCAAGTCATCAAAAAGAACATCTGGGATACTGGGGTATTGGGGTAACTACTGATTAGCTGTTGCAAGCCATCGAGAAGAGCATCTGGGACATTGGGGCAGCTACTGATTAGCTGTTGCTAGGCTAGTTGCTAGGGGACTGCTGAACATTATCACAGGCAGGTGGCCAAAGTACATCTTGTGGTTTTTCTTGGAACTAGAGTTTATGTCCAGGCCACCTCACTCTAAGATGGGGCCAAATTTTAAAATGGAGTCACTCAGGCCTCACGATATCTCGCAATGGAAAGTCAGATTAGGGAATGAGCCGTATCAGATGCTGTTCTTAAGAGATTGGAATACCACTTGTAACCATTTGGCTCCTAGAATTGCCTACAGATATAGTTAGAAACTGTCAGCAGGAGGCAGTGATTGGAGTCCCCTTTTAGTTCAGCCTATATTGTTAATACTTTTATACGTCTTTTATATTTCCCTGTTGGATGTTCAAGACCGGGATAAAGAGAGACTTGTGTCAACCAAAATTTATACCTTGCTGTCTATCAAGGTCAGTTGCATTGCCTCAGGCATTACTTTTGGAACCGTGTACAGGGCCTCTCAGCTCCTTTGTCAATGTTAGCCACCAGAATGGGTCATGGTCTTGGTTGACCATGCATGTAACAGGATGGAAGACTTTTCCTCTTTGGTGACCCTCCTTTTGGACACACTGTGCATTGGTTGACTCCCGTTCTTTGAGGTCCAATTATCTCCTTGCTCAGGAGGTTGGGTGACTCGTCAAAGTTGTAGGATCCTGTAGAGAGGTTCTCTCATGTTCTGGGTCCTTTTTGACCTTGGAGGGTCAGGGCCAAACTATTGGCTACCTTTTAAGCCAAATTACCTTTTAACTTTGGCCCCCAAGCCTTAGTTGTTGAACAGCCAGAAGGTCAGTTACACTAGTACTGAAGTGAGCAGTGAGCTTAACTATTATAATCTCATCTGGGTATCAAGCACTTTGAAGTATAAAGTATAGCCAGAGGACTGTTATTTTCTTACCAATCAGGTTGTCTTAGAAGTTGAATCCCTGTAGAATGCTAACAGATAACAATTTTGAAGTTTTACAGAGAAAACTTGGGATCAAGTGACACACATAGCATGACAATCACATTATCTTTGAAACACATTTAAATGTCCGTCTTAGTATAAAATAAGCTTCTTAGTCAATCATCTCCATCTGATCACAAGATATTAAATGATACAAAGAAACTCTCATGTAATTTGTTATGTTTTAATAGGATGCCATTGGAGAAGAATGCACATGTCTATAAGTGTATCTTAGAAGTTTATAATATCTAGTCTTTAATTTTTAGTGTGTGACATTGTGTGGACTGCATCATCACGGAGCATCTCTAAATGTAGAGGGACACATGCATAACATACACATCACACAAGCTTTTAAAAACTATCATTTAGAGTTGGGCGTGCTGGTGCATGCCTATAATCCCAGCACTTGGGAGGAAGAGCCAGGAGGATTGCCATGAGTTTGAGCCTAGCCTGGGATACATAGTGAGTTCAGGGACAGACTGAACTACAAAACAAGACCCTGTCTCAAAAGGACAACAAAACAAAACTACCATTTGGCTGATGGTCTCATGCTGGCTTGATATGTACCTCTTATCCCAAGTAGCTGGAACACAAGTAAGAGAAAGGAATATATCTGAGTCTAGAAGAAAAGTTTATCACCGTAAACAACCTTGGCTGCTCCCACCAAAGAATAAACCCTTCTTCCCAGCATGCCCCTGTTCCTGCCTAGAGAGTAACCTAATACTCGCTCACCTCCTACCACCTAGTGCCATCACCGGCTCCTCCACTCTCTGATCACTACCTCACTCAACTCTGCCTCAGCCCCTACAAACCCCACCCCAGTCTCTATAAAAGACTCTCCCTGCCCTGGCCATGCACCTTTTTGTCTCTCCTTTGTTCAGAGACAGCCCGGTAGATCTATTCCCCTAATAAAGGCTTGTTATGGCCTGGTCTGGTCTTGGTTTTCAGCCCTTTTACCTGACAGGCTCCAAATAAGATATGCTCAAATTCTAAGCCCTGGGATCTATAAATGTGATTTAATTAGCAAAAGGATCTTTGCAGATGGAATGAGTGAAGGATCTCTAGATGAGATCATTCTAGATTAATGAGGTGGCCCTAATCCCAGTGACATGTGTCTCTGTAAGAAGAGAGAAGACAGCCAGGGGAAGGAACAGTGAAATATTTCTTTATGCAAAGGTAGAGACAGAGATGGGGGTGAAGTGTATCTACAAGCCATGGAGAGCCAAGAATTGAGGCTGGAAGAGAGGCACAGAACAGATTCTCCTTCAGACCTTCCAGAAGGAACCAATCCTGCCAATAGCATTATCTCAGACTTCTCTCTTCCACAACAGTAAAAAATTTTCTCATATTTTAAATCACCAAGTCTGTAGTGACTTGTTATAACAACCCTAGAAAACTAACACCAGCACCTTTTCTTTGAGGTGTAGGGAACAAGGAAAGTGGACGTTATTAGAACCTCTGGAGTAAGTGCTAATCTCCTGTGAGCCACGACAGCACAAGGGGAATTAATTAATATATAGACAGAGAAGATAGAAGACATAAGACTTAGAGAAGAAGCTGAGCTTTGGGCCTGATCAATTCTGCTCTGGGCAGCAAAGAAAAAAGCCCTAGAGCTTGCCACACCTTTATTCACTACATCAGGAAAAACAAAAGGAACAGATGACTCAGGGCATACAGTTCTGTACACCAGAAAGTAATAAATGTAAAAAGTCACTCAGGGCAGCAGCTGCTGCAGAGGTGAAAATCCTAGAACAATGAGGAACTATGCAGATGAAGATTTTGTTCCTCACAGGATGTCTTCAACTGGTGTAATCTTGCCCTGGAGCATCACTATCACCAGACCATTGAGGTTTTAGCTGTGACCGGAGGCCAAAATGGGGTTATGTCTCGACATGCCATAGCTGGCCTGTAGGCAGGAGAACTAGGCCTAATCAAATGATTTTTCTCCAAAATTACGTAGAATTGCTCTCAACACTGAGGGGTAAGGACACCTTTTTTAAGTCACACAGAAGTCCCTATAGAATGAGTAGTGGCCCAGAGCTACCCACTACATGATTGCTGCCCATTGCCAGAGTCATACTTGCCATTTCTCTCTTAACTCCTCCATTCCCTTGGCCAAGTCCTGTTTGCCCTTTAAAAATTCAGCTTAGGAAATTCATCCATGGGAAGCCCTTCATGAGAGCCATTTTCACTCAACAATGCTTTTATTATTACAAATCTGTGTGGTCTCACGACCACCATCACTGACACTCTTGCTTTTATTTTTATTATGTACATTCCTTTCCAGATTTGGTCTATATGCAAGAAAAATTTGTTTTTACGTTTTTTACAATCACGATGCATCATACCATTGTGTATTCTGCCTTTAAATTTATTCTTAAAAAAAAAAAAGCTTCCCATGGTGCTACCAAGTTTTTGTTGATGTCATTTTGAAGGGCTACACAACAGCCCCTGCCTTTTCTGTGGATTGACCTTTATTTGTTTTTTCTTTCCTTCCCTGTACTATCTTCCCCAAGTTCTTGGTGTGACAGCAACATGTAGGCTCTGGCCAACCATTTCCTCCTCTGGGCTGGTTTTTAAGAGGCAACTCAGAAAGGACATGTGTGCAGGCTCTGCCACGATTGTGCCACCAGCTTTGGACTGATTAATTGCCCAGGTCTCCTCAATGGGCTCCTGGGCTCCTGGGTCCCTTTTTGTTTGTTTGTTTGTTTGGGGTTGTTTTTGGGGTTTTTTTGGTACCGGGGATTGAACTCTGGTCCTTGAGCTTGCAAGGCAGGAGGCAGAACCATTGAGCTAAATCCCCAGCCCTCTGGCTCCCTTTTAATAAACAATGATCAGTTCTACCCGACTCTTCACAGGGGAACAGAAGCTCTGTTCAAATGCCTATGCCCCCCACCATTGCTATTCTAGGACTAGAAATAAAGACATCCAGATGCCAAGTCCTCTCTGAGACACAAGATCTTAAAATCTTCCCAGGAAAGATCTGTAATAATCATGTTCTCTGCCAGGGCACAGAGAAGGCACTTAGAAGATACCTGCATAGGAGCAGCAGTGAGGGTGGCTGGCTTCAGTAACAGAGCAGGCGGGGCAGGGCAGCCACTGACTCTACTCCTACTCTGCAGCTGCCAGTCTTAAACCTGGGAATCTCCTCCCTGGATCTCACTGGCACCAAGAGGAAACTATCTGTCTGGTCCAACACACTCACTTCACAGATGGGAATACTGAGGGCTGGGGGGAAGAGGTGCCTGTGAGCACCATTCTGATGGCCCTGAGCTGTTTTCAAAGCACCCTGAATGGTTGCCCTTGAGATCGGAAAGCAGAAAGAGGCAGCTCCTCAAGGGAGACTAAGTTTGACTCGGCACTACTTTCTGAAAATGTGAAAAATGGCCTTTTCAGACCCTTTAAACCAGAAGGCTCCTGGGAAACCTGAACACTATTCCAGGTGACTGGGAGGCACAGGTGATGAAGTGAAGGTGGGAAGAGCTGTGTGAGCAGGTAAGGCAGGTAAAGGCCAAGCTTCCAGGGTCCCTCACCTATTGCCAGGGAAAAGAGCCCCGTCTGAGGAGCCTGGTCACTGGAAAATGCCTCTGGGAGGAAACAGTCTTCCCACTGCCTGTCAGGATGGCTGACTCTGGGCCTGATCTCAGCTAATTTTGCAGCTCTCAGGGAGGATACCACCCCAGATCTGCTCTGCATCTCAAACACACCAAGGGAAGCGCGAGACACAGAGGGATTGTTACTGATTTTCACTTGTGTGGGATGACCTCACAAAACCAATCTGTCAAGCGCCTGTCTGCCCCTGCCTCACACGCTTATCCTGACTATGTACAAATAAATGGCACTGGCACCCAGGGTGATTTGTCAAGGTCCAGATGGGCGTGGCCCCTGGCTTCCACTGATGAGCCCCAGGCCAAGCTGGGCTAAGATCAGCCCAGCAAATGTCCCCCGTTGATCTGTATTGATTAGTGACACTCTGGGAGACCTGGCAGCCATGCCATACTGGGAACTGGTTGGCTACACCTGGGAGGGAACTCTGAGTGAGGAACCAGGCCAACTGCCATGTGCTTCAACTGGGCATCCTTGCTTGTTTCTTAATAACTGGATTTTGGAGGGTTTAGTAGAGTGTATGTACAACCATGAGGCACTGAATTTGGCTCTACTACTGGCCACATGTCCTTGGGCCAGCTATGAGATGGAGATAATATCACATTCAGGGGTCTAGGACCCACAAGGGTCCCAGGTCACACTGAGTGTCCAATCCCAATTCTGCCAGCTCCTGGCTGTGGCCTGGGCAGACACTCCAGCCCTCAGTGCCTCATTTTACTCATCTGTACTATGGGGCTGAAAACAGTACCCACTTCCATAGGCAGCAACTAGGGGCTCAGAGAAGGGTCTAGTGTGCTCACCGTCGCACAGCAAGGCAGAACAACACGAAGAAGGGTTAAATGGAGAGGCAAGCAAGAAAGTTCAATACAGAGAGCACAGGGACTGCCCTGCCCTCTTGTCCTCCAGCTGGCAGGTGGCACTGCAGAACAAGATACAGGAGTGGATCATGTCACGTCACAAATCATTCCTGGAAAGGGTCAGAAACTTTATTTGTAGGCCTTGTGTTGTTTCTGAACATATAGGTTTCCTGCCATCCAGGAGTAAAGGGAAGTGGTGTCCGGTGCACAAGGTCTGGGGGACTTGTCTTGGGGCTCTGTCCCCTGCCCTTTCTGACCAGTGCAGCTGGAAAAGAGGTTTCTTGCTGGCCAGTGGGCTCCTCTGCCAAGGAATAAGGCACTGTGTGTTCTACAAGAAGGTGCTCCTGGATGGCTGGTGGGCAATGAGGTGGCCTTCTCAGAGCCTGCAAAGCTGAGGCTGTTGACGGGTCAAGTTGAAGTTGGGGAGTCCCCAGAGGGCCAGATGGAGAGGACATCTTAGGAAGAGATCATGCCTTTGCTTCTCTTGCGGTCAGCCATGGTTCTCTGGTTGTGGGTGGCTCTTGCTGCTTTGTTGCCTTCCTTCTTCTGACGTTCCTGTGTTGTTTCCCAGCTCTGTCCATGGCCCTGGGGGCTCCCAGCCACTGCGGTTGAGCTATCCTGCTGGTACCCTTTCCTGGCAAGGAGGGCCAGGCGTCTAGCTTCTTCCTTCTCCCTCAGTACTGCAGCGTCCCGCATGAAATAGTCAGGCTTGGGGCCCTCATCTTCAGCCTCCTCCTCCTCCTCCTCCTCTTCATCCTCCTCCTCCTGCCCTTCTCTGGGCACTTTGGTTCTCAGCACCTGAGGGATGGTGAAGGGCCTGTGGCTGATGAGCTCATCATCTGAGTCTGGATCATTGGCGCCCACCTGGTTGCCATCGTAAGTGTCATCATCCTCATCCTCATAGTTTTCATCATGGTAGTCACCTGGCTGCAGTGGCACCTCCTCCACCACCACACTACTGCACGTAGCGCTGCCACTCTGCTGCCACTGCATGCTTGTCATTTAGCAGGTTCTGAGTGTTCCCTTCCTTCCTCCTGCTTTTGTGTATCCGACTTAGGTCCACAGAATCCCGCCGAACATATCAAATTCATCATTCTGGAAGATGTGACGAGATGTCAGTAGGGGTGTGGGGTCTGGTTTTGCCTGTCTGTCTAGGCTGTGGTCCAGCTGGCTGAGGGCAGGTGCCAGCCGCTCCTCCAGGATGTTGTTGATCACCTGCTCTGGGTCGTTGTGGTAATGCTCCAGGTAGGCCAGGATGAAGCCCCCCCCAAGGTCCAGCAGCAGGTCCTTCACTTGGGAGATGAGTGAGTCCAGCTCAACACTGCCCATGGTGGAGGCAGGTGCTCCCATGCACTGCAATGAGAGCTCCTCTTCCTCTGAGTTCTCCAGTTGTGATGGCATTTGACTGGCTGGCTTTGCTGTCACTGTGGCCCCATTAGAATCTCTATTAGGATCCTTGGCCACTGATGGGTCTTTGGCATCCACGGCTTTCTGTCTGTCCACTCCTTCCCATGCACATTCCACTGCCTGGAGGATGTAGGCAGTGCGTGTCTCGTCCAAGACTGATGAGGTCTGTTGCAGCAAGCTGATATCTTCAGCCTCAGGGAAGAGTGCATCATAGTCCTGGAGGAACCTCTTCTCTTGTAGCAAGGAGCTGAAGATCTGAAGGAACTCCTCGTTGAAGCCCTGAACATTGTCACAGCTGCTTTCTAGGATGGGAAGGAGGCAGATCTGGTTCAGGATGATGTGAAAAACCTCCACTAGCTTCTTCTTGCAATGGGAGAGCCTCTGGCACAGGTCAGCCAATAGCTTGCTGTCTTCAAGCCTCCTCTTCTGAATTGCAGACTCCATTTCTGGAATTGCCGCTTCATAAAAGGAAGCTAGTCTGTAACAGAAGTCGTGTTTCTGGAAGGTTGGGCAAGCCAGCCAAAGGGAAGATATCCCGAAAAGCCCGGAGGGTAGTGCAGGTATCACAAAGGTAGAGAATAAGGTCCTTTAGCTCCTGGAGAGGCATGTCGCTGGGGGTCAATCAGCCCCTCTCCTCGAGCTTCTGGGGTGTGCTGCTGGTTCTGTCCCCTTGCAGACCACAGTGCTGGAGGATATTGCTGAAGACCTGAAGGATGGTGGGCATGGTTTCATCCAGGTCATTATAGTAACTTGGTTGCTGGTTAAAGATATTTCCTATCATCTTCTGGAGTAGTGGTGAGTTGCCTTTTCCAAAGAGCATGCAGAGGTCCATGATCTTTGGGATGTCAAAGAGGAAGTTATTGTAGAGGATTTGTCCAAATGCAAAAGGGGAAATGAAGTGATCTTTGGATTCCTTCTGTGTGGACATGCTGAGGAAGGTGAGGAAAACACTCCGATGTAGGTGTTTCTGCATTTCAGCAACCTCAGGGGTCAGGGCCACCCACTCGTCGAATTTACGGGGAACATAGCACAGGTAGGAGTCTAGGCACTTTTGCAGGGTTACATCAAAGATTACCTGGCACCAGAATTTATTGTGAGGCAAGGCCAGGAGCCAGTCAAGGTCATTGGCTACCAAGGTGGCTCCTTCCAGGTGCTCCTCCACTAGGGCGGGAATGTTGTCTTTAGGGGGCAGTTTGTAGAACACAAAATACTGGTCTGCCTTCTGCTTGGGGTGCAGCGCTAGTGAAGTCCTATGCTTTCCTGTCCTCGGGTCCTTGTGGGTGATCTGCAGCTGATCCAGGGACAGAGCTGGCATTATGCTACATGACCTTCCTCGGAGACTTCACCACCTGCACCGCCTTTCTGGGTGACAGCTCCGGGAGCTCCCGCACTTCAGAGGTCAAAACCCATGAGAGCCATTTTCCCATCTCTCATCCAGGCTTGATTCCTGGACATGTTCTGCCATATATTTATATCATGTTGTGTCCTCTGCTTACTTAGCTGATTCCTCTCCAAGTCTCAAAGTTGATGAGGGCAGTGTGAAAGTGCTTGTGCTACTAGCACTTAGCAAAGGTCTTTTCTTGTGTAGGCACTGAAATGTTTATAGAACTAGCAGGAAAAAAGTTTATGGCAGAGCTGCCACGGATTACTGTGTGGGTTGAGATTGGCAAGCACCACAAAGGCCAAGCCTTGGTATCTGGTACCAGGTTGTAACTGCCCAGAGAAGGGAGTATTTTTTTTTTCAAATTCTCACAAATATACTGATAGCTACATGGCCCTAAGGGTAGACAGGATTGTCTCATTTGTGGTTGTAGAAACTTTTTGGTTCCAGGATATTTTTTCTTAGGAAAATATCTTGGATAATATAGCTAGCATAAAATAGGACAGTATTTGGGAAATCTAGGATAGAAGTGTGGTTTCAACACTAGTGCATATGGAGGCCTTCCTAGGTTCCTAGGTAAGAAATATTCATAGAGTATATCCAGTAGACAGAAAGTTAAGAGGTTAAAGTTTTGTAGAATGAAAAATGAGCCACATCTTTTTTTTTCTTCTAATTTCACTTAAATGGTTCCCCCCCACAAACATGTAGGATTTTAATTTGTCTCCAAAGCCTTAGATCTAAATAAAATTAGTGCTGCATATTTAACATATGCTTATCAACCTGTTCCTTGATGAAGTGTGTAAAAATTTCATTCCCATTGTAACAGGAAGAGTAGTAGGAAGACCACACAAGTTGTCACTCTCAGAAGTCAGGAGCTAGAGTTAAACAACTGGGGTCTGAATTCCACCTTTACCACTTTCCATCTGTGGCAGATTACAATCTCCATAAGAGTTCCTCTGCTTTTCTTGACTGGCAGTACTCTCATCAAGGGGAGTGGGTAAGGTGTTTGGTACCCTCCTTTTGAATCTAAACAGGTTATAAAGTCATACCTGGAATAATAATGAGCAAAAGAAGAAACTATGGATACAGTTACAATTGAATGGATCTCAGGGGCATTGTGTTTTGTGAAAAAAGCCTATTTCAAAAGGTTGCATACTGTACGCTTCCATTCATTTATATGAGATTCTTGAAATGGCAAAGCAATAGGGATAGACAACAGATCAGTGGTTGCCAGTGGACAGGCATGAGGGTTGGTAGGTAGTGGGGGTTGGAACTACAAAGGGGTGGCATGAGGAAGTTTTTTAGGGGGCACAGGCATACACACAAATCAGTGCATGTATAAACTGGTAAAACAGATTAAGTTCTGTAGTCTAGTTAATAGTATTGTACAAATGTTTATTTCCTGTTTCTGATACTAGTCTGGAGGTGTAGAAGATCTCATCATAGGACAAGCTAAGCAAAGCATTTGCTAGACTCTCTTACTGTATCTGTAATTTTCTAGTCAACTTGTGATTAATTCAAAGTAAAAAACATGTTTTGTAAATGCAATACAGTTACCTGTCTTCCTTGGATACTTGCTTTTGGAGTCTAGCTTTAATGTTATAGGCCACATGGGGAGGCCACATGTAGATTCTGGGTGACAGATTCATCTAGAGTCTCAGCTAACAGACACACGGAGGAGAAAACATTTAGGACAACTCCAGCCACAGCCTCTATCTAATGATAACTCCATGGCTGATGCTAAGTATCGCTAGGTGAATATCACCTAGCTGAGTCCAGTCAGCCTCCAGAACCATGAGAATCACCAACAAGGTGACTATTGTTGTAAGCTACTAAGTTTTGAAGTAATTTTATTATGCCACATAAGATAGCTAGTACACTATCAGTGTGACCCAGGCATCTCTGTGTTTCAATTTATGAAAGGGAGAAGGTACACAAGCTTATTTCAAGTGTGAAACAAGTATTCAAGTGAAGAATACAGAGCCAAGCTTATATGAGGTTAATAAATGTTAGCTACAGTTATTATAGGTTATCTAAGTATAACAAGGGGACAAGAAGGAAATGGAACAGTTCATACAGTTCTGAGCCTATTCCAAAATGACGCTAAATGACTTTTTGCCTCTTATCCCCTGAATTGAGACTGAGCCACAAGAACTTGGCAACGGATGGCTTCTATCTTGGGCACATCCTTAGGTGACCTCTCTTCCTTGGTTTGCCTGTGGGATAAGCATGCATTCTAAATATAAATGAGGGCTCTATTAAGCTGTCCCCCTCCTCCTGAAGCCCCAGAAGTAGTCACATTTTTCTTCTTTCTGGGTAAAAACTTTCAGAGACAAAAGTATTTGTAGGTACTGATCTGATCCCTGAGGTCAAAGGATATTCTTTCATGGAAAATGTCTATTTCTTGAACAACACGTGAGCTATTTTTGAAGTCCCGTATTGCACTACATGGCATCACAAAAGGCCTTCCGTCATTTGTCCCAGTGTGAGCACAGTGTGCTAAAGCAAGGTATCTTTAATTTCCCTTCTTAAAACATCTTTTGTCAAAAACTAATTATGATTTTCCTGTAATTCCCACCACACTCTTACCTCCTAAAGGCATACTGTCAGTGTTCCTGTGGGTAAGGTTAATGTTATAAGGAATCCACTTGTCAAAAAATAAGCTTTTGAAAGGAAAGTTTATTCTAGTTAACAGGGGCTAAAATCAGGAAATTCTAACAGCTAGCTGGGAAAAGCTGAGTTTAATCACATCCGAATAAGGATGGGCTGACACTGGGAGAGAGATGGCAGCAGCTAGCTGGGAGTGATTTCATCCATGAGTGGATGGGCTAACACCAGGAGAGAGATATCAGCGACTAACTGAGAAAGAATTAGACTTATGTAGCTATTGATGGGTCTAAGGAATCTGGGGTGAAATATTTATGACTTGGATGTCCAAGGACCATGGTCTATCAGGTGTGTGGACATTACTGAACTTTTTGGCACCAGGGGGTTGTATACTTCATTTTGAGTCCATTTGGCTTATTTACTGTGAAGCTGCTGTTGTTTGCTAAAAGCAGCCTGCTTGCTTTGTCCTGTTTGTTTGTGAAGGATTCACATAAGTCAGGCCTGACAGTTAGCAGACAACTTTTGGAAGATAAAAGCAGAAGGAAAGGTAGAATTGATTAGAAGAAACCTAGGGACCAGAGACTATTCTCAAAGGAGTCTGAAAGTCCTTCAAAATCAGACACTAAGCAGGGCCCACTTCACCCAAAGGTGCTGACCATAGCTTCCTGACCATGTGGGCACACACAGTTGCAACAGAAACCCGCAGAAACATTTGGAAAAGTACCTAGAACTTAAGACTCTGGAAAATGCCACATCATTAACTCTTACATTCTGTTCCTTACCCCTGATCTGTTATGTTTTATGGTATTTACCCCTGCAATCTGGATTCACCATGGCTGACTGAGCTGAGTCAATCTTGTCCATGACATTTAATCCCTAGACAGGAAGAAACAAGAGAGAGGATTAATAGATGAGATGGCATTGGCAGAGGTAGGAGGGGGATTCTGGAGAAAGCAGGGGCCTATATGCACGCGCGCGCGCGCTCACACACACACACACACACACACACACACACGGGATGCAACACTGGCTCGAACTTTATCTACTTTAATGTAAAACAACATTAAACAATAACTTTGGCTCCCTAGGTCTTCCTCTGCAGCTGTGAGGCTATCACACTGGCATACCTCCTCATATTTGCAATTAATCACCTTTATCATTGAGGTTTTCACATATGAAGTGGTTTTGAATACAAATGTGCATTTTCTCCAGAATCTCTTGAGTTGTCTGAAAAGTCAGGCAAATATCCTGACAGCTATGGAATCAAGAATTCATGACTTAACAAATGACCTTGCTTTACAAAGCACCCCGGTGAACCCTGCCACTCTCTGAAGCCCACTTGTGGGAGTTCTTAAGAGGATGACAGTGACAGCAAATCCAGTTTAACCACTTGAGATTCAGAAGGGGAATAAAGGAAGTTGAAACAACAACTTTTAGAATAGTGAACCTCAGAGAAAATCTTCTACAAACTAAAAATTGCTGATGCCAGCAAAGGACATAAAGTACATGATACCTCCTTAAGGTATGTGCATTAGCAATTGCTTGCAATGAATTATCATTATCTTTTAAAATGGCTCATATTAGCCAAGCAAAACTTTGTGTAAATTTACTACATCTGGTAGTTTTATCAACCCTCTTTCCTGGTTCTCAAACTTTAGCTTTGATAAAAATGGTAGCTTGGGGGCCGGGAATTTAGCTCAGTGGTTCCGCTGCCTGCCTCAGAAGCGCAAGGTCCCGAGTTCAATCCCTGGTACCAAAAAAAAAAAAAAAAAAAAGGTAGTTTGACCTCTTGCTGACCTTGAGCAACTCACTGCTATACTCTGGGCCTCAGTTTCCTCCTGTGGAAATTGCAGTGCTAGATGGTGGTGGGATTAAATGAAAATACCTATAGAGGGGCACATGCCGCAAATCTGAGTTCCCTCAACTTTTGCCTTAGTTAGAAACTGAAGACTTGCTACATTGCTTCTCCAAGAAATTGTGTCCTATGGTGCCAACAACTGGAAACTCCAAACTTTGGAAACACTCTATTTGCATGGTTGCACCTTGAACCTAGTATAAGGCTAACTTTATTTATAGAAAACCATTTGTCCAGAAAACAATTTATTAGGGCCAGGGATCTAGCTCAGTGGTTCCACCTCCTGCCTTCCAAGCACAAGGTCCTGAGTTCGATCCCTGATATGAAAAAAAAAAAAAAGAGAGAGAGAATCAGCAGAAAACACTTTATTTTCTAATGCTACAGATTGTCAGCAGAAATGGTAAGGTCATTAATTTTCTATAGAACTCCGTCTGTATCTTGCTTTTCTGTAACTCTAGCTTACTTGGCATAATTCCACGTATATATTCCAACTGCTCTGATAGACCTCTAGAGTCTGTCACCTTCTCACCGCCTCAGGACTGTAGGGATTCATTCTTCCCTCTTCTTCACATTTCTTTCTTATTCTATCCTCCACCCACAGAATGTTACTAATTTCCCATAAGACTTACACAGATCAAATTAAGAAAAGTGTTTAGAATATTGATGTTCCCATAAGGTTTATATAAATTAGATGAAGAAAATAATTTTAAAGACATTGTCAACTGAGACTAATATTTCAAAAATATATACTCACTCTGTATTTGAATGAAAAACAAAGCTGGATTTTGTGGTTGGGTGTGGTGGTACCTGCCTGTAATCTCAGGGAAGCTGAGGTAGGAGGATCACCCTGAGTTGGAGGCCAGCCCAGGTTACATAGTGAGTTCAAGGGCAGCCAAAAGCCGACCAAACAACCAAACAATAACTGGATCTTATATACAATGTACATAATGTTATATACAAGTTTATTTATATAGTATACAGATTGTATATATAATTTGCCTATATAATTTGCATGCACAATCCCTAAGCACTGGCCCAGATATAATCTTGCTAAGCCTTCTTCTTTTTCTGGCAGTGTGTGTATGGTATGGTATGAAGCTTCCCAGGGCAGGAGCCAAATCTAACTCATTATATTGTATTTATTAGCTATATGACTACCTAACACACACTTAACCCTCAGAAAATATTTGTTGAGTGAATGCAGAAATTTGGAGCCTCTGTAGAAATTGAGTTTCTCTTAGAAACTTACTGTCTTGTTTATGTGGTACTCTATATGTTGTTCTTTCACATATCCAACAGATTCACTTTTTAAAGAAATGGATTTTGAGAGGAAAACACATGGATCAGAGAAGTATGGAGTATAAAATAAATGTAGTAGGCCCCACCCTCTCACCCATATCTTCACTTTTCATGGTTTCCGTTACATGTGGTCAACTCCAGTCTGAAAAGATTACATGGAAAATTCCAGAAATATAAAATTTATAAATTTTAAATAATATTTATTACAGTGTATTATAATTTTCTATTTTATTAATATTGCTACTAATCTTTTTCATTGTATAAAATTTAAACTTTTTGGCTATGTTTGGACCTTTTTATACTTAACACAATGGAAATGTTCATATTTCTTTTTTTCACCAAAGGAAAAATTTCTGAATCATTGATAGGTCACCCAGTACAATAGTGCTGATCTGATTATTTCTAATAACTACCAAGCATATGGGGTTAATATAGTAGCCCACCATCTTGGGATCATCTTTTTTTTTATAAGAATAAAGAAATAAAAACATCTCTAAGTAAGGAATTGGGAAAATAATCGTTTACAACCAAAAAGGCAAGAAAAGTAACCAAACTTGCAAGGAGTGTGTCCACGTGGTTCCTTCACAGGGCTCCTCAGGATGCTCTTGGATATGTTTCAAAGTCAGCCTGTTGTAAGTCTCATTAATTTAAAAAATATAGTAAAACGCTGCTGCACTTTCTAATAGATATAATCCCACTGCAATCCATCCCATCCATTGAAGGGAGTTCAGGAAGGCTCTGGGCCTTCCTGGTCAAGTGGCTCATATA
>NW_004624765.1:7802100-7832268 GCF_000247695.1 Heterocephalus glaber | reverse complement strand
TTTTTTTTTTTTTTTTGGTACCGGGGATCGAACTTGGGTCCTTGCGTTTACACAGCAGACAGAAAAACCACTGAGCTAAATCCCCGGCCCAGTTAATAGGTTTTATTATGTAGTTTATTTTGGAGTTTGCCTGGGAAATCCAGTGTTAAAACCTTGTAGAAAATGACTGAAAAATTCTTAAAGTAGGAGAAAAATGTGAAATTGGTAAAAATGTAGTGACCTGAAAAAAGGAAAATATGATTCAGTTAGAACATATCTTGAAGCTTAGTCTGTGAACATATAAATAATGTATCAGACATTACTTTCCAGGTAGAATAAAGCAAGGGTAACTGAGAAAACAACAATTTTCATGCAGAAATCAAAGAAAAACTTTAAACCTAAATACTTCTAACAAGAAAGTATCAGGGCTTCATCAAAGTGAGGGAATGAAGGTCCAAAAAGCCAGCTAAGGACCTTAGGTGTCTACACATAATACTTTACGTAGCTGGGCATGGTGGTGTAAGCTTGTAATCCCAGCATTTGGGAGGCAGAGACAGAAGGATCGTTGTGAGTTTGAGGCCAGTCTAGACTACACAGTGAGTTCAGAACCAGCCTAACTATATAGTGATACCCTGTCTCAAACAAACAAACAAAAAAAACAAGACCAAAACCAAAACCAAAATAAACAAAAAAGTAGTGTATATTTCAGTTGCAATTTCTGAACTATTCCAATTGAAGGGCAAAATATCTTCTTTTTCTTTTTTTTGGTACCTGGGATTGAGCTCTGGACCTTTTGTTTGTAAGGCAGGTGACAGAACCACTGAGCTAAATTCCCAGCCCCCAGAATATCTTCTTAAAGAGCAACTTTCTAGCTTTTATTGTAAAAGATTAAAGACAAGGGGCTGGGGATTTAGCTCAGTGGTTCCGCCACCTGCCTCACAAGTGCAAGGTCCTGAGTTCGATCCCTAGTTACCCCTCCCCCACCAAAAAAGATGATCCGACTTGAATTGTGTCACTCTATCAGAAGCAAAACAACAGGCTTTGTCAGCAAGATAAAGCTAACACTAAGGAAAAAGTTCCTGGATTTGTTCCTGAACAACCTGGTCTTGTGCTGTTAGCCCAAAAAGATCCAGAATAGGTTCCTTAATGTATTTTTTAAACTTATTGTTTAAAAGAGCAAATACAATAAACTACACAAAATTACGTGTAGCATAATAAATTATCGAAAGGCACCCTTGTCAAGCAGTAGGACATTGCCACCTGCCCTGAAGCCTCCAGCTCCTGGCCCAGTCATACTCTTCCCTGTCCCCCTTGATTACTACCCAACTGCATCCCATGGACTGCATAACTTAGCCTTGACAATGAAATTTTAAAAGTATTCCCATCTCTACAAAGAGTCAAGGGGCAGTTCTAGCACCCTCATACCTTTGTTTGCACCTACCCCCAAACTGTTCTTTAATGATAGCATTAAGCTTTTAAGTCTCCAGTCTTGCAAAGGGAAATCTTCCAACACTTTTAGCTGAGACACTAGTGTAGGTGGTGGTCAAGGATGGGAGGAAGATGAGGACAAATAGATTCTATTGATAGAAAAGGAAGGCCATATATCCCTCTTAGGGGAAGTCCCACTTAAGACAAATTGTAACAATGGGTGGCCTGATATAAAGACAGAATTTTTCTTTAGCCAAATTCACTGTTTACAAATGCTTATGTTATGGTGCTGTTGGGACCCATCTTGATGGGATTCACACTTGCCAAATCTGGGGCATCAAAATATGTAGTGTTAGTAATGGATTACAGCCCAGAGAATAAAACAAGGACCTGTGAGTCCCTACTCAGGTAAATTAATGAATAAATAGATGAATGGAGAGAAGGAAAGTCTGTTCATTACAGTGAAATATAAACATATATATTTATATTGTAGTATATGTATTTAGAAAGTATGATGGATGTAAAGTTACCAATGGGTGCAGTTTGATGATGAGCAATAGGCATTTCTAGCATCTCTATACTTATTATCTGTGCTTACAAAGGGGAAAACAATAAATTCACAATGGAGAAACAAGGCAGGTACATCTGGACCCCTGGATAAACCTGTCACACAGTATTGTCCTGTTTTGGTCCCATGGAGAATCACATTCTGTTGCCAGCCCAACAGACTTTGTTCCAGTATATTCTCAAAGCTCATTAAGTTCCCCTAAAATAGCACTATTTCCCTGACCCTCCCCATTCTCCCCCTCCCCTACAGAAAAAGGGATATTTAATTCTCTAAATCTTATTGGGCTAGTGAGTAATCACACACCTGTGATCTTTCCCCATTTGCACATTAATAAATTTGCATGCTCTTTCTCCTATTTAATCTACAAGTTTGTTCCAATGAATCTTTGGGGAGTGGAATTTTTCCTTCGCCCCTACATTAGCCTATAGTATTTAAACATGTCAAGGTCTAGAAAGACAAAGGAAGGATGAGGAATTGTTTTAGACATAAGGAGACTAAGTGTGAAAAGAAAAGGAAAATCAGGATGGAAGCAACATTGAAAGAGCTTCTTAAAATGGAGCTGGGGACTGGGAATGTAGCCTGGTACTTGTAGAATACTTGGAATACTTCCCTACTATGCCTGGGACCCTGGGTTGGATGCCTGGGAACACACACACACACGCACGCACACACACACACACACGCACACACTCATGAGTCAGTAAGTCGTGGAGGAAGTAGGGCTTATCTGTGTATCTCAAGGTACTGCCAGGTGGAGAATCTGGAAGGACCAGGTAATTGTTTTGGATTCAGACACTCAAGATGTATGTCAAAAGGCTATCAGACCCTTGCTTTATGGACATTTTTACTAAGTATATAAGTTCTTTTCTTTGTCTTCTATCTATCAAGCATCTCCTATTCTTTCACAACATTCAATAGTTTTCTACTCAAGATTTTTTACTGCTTTGCAGTAAATCAACACTACTTGTCCATAAGTTTGCACTTGCCCCTGAACCGAAGCAGACTTTTCTGAATCTGTTTTCCAAATTTCAATTTCTAAGACAC
This sequence comes from Heterocephalus glaber, assembly GCF_000247695.1. The sequence goes on along the minus strand of NW_004624765.1, from coordinate 7,829,249 downwards.
CAAATAACATACTTTTACAGTTTCTGATTTTGATCAGAGACATGACAATTAAATGCAATGTGTCACCCTGGATTGGATCCTGGAAAGGAGAGGGGAAGGTGTAGATTATGGGAATAGTTGCTGAAATTTGAATAGAGCCTTTATTATATTATATTAACAATTAACATTAGGTTTCCTAATTCTGCTAATTGTATTGTGGTTAACTAAGAGAATGTCTTTTCTTTTTATGGAATTAAATGCTGAAGATTTTAGGAATAAAATGGGAAAATGTCTTCAAATAACTCTAAAGTGGTTCAGAAAATAAGTGTTTGCATTTTGGGTGTGTGTGAAAGTACCAAAGGGTACTATTGTAAAAATTTTTTCATATGATTCTTATAATTTTTCTCTAAGTTTGGGATAATATCAAAATTAATGAACAATGTCTACAAAATTTTGCTCCAGAGTCTCAGACACCATCCAAATTCCGAGTTCTTCAAGATTTTATTCCAGAAGAATTAGAGGTTTGGAATTAATTTTCATCCTAATATTAAAAATAGGACCAAACATTGTGGTACTAAATCCCAGCATTCAGATGGCTGAGGCAGGAGGATTGCAGGCTCGAGAACAGCCTGGGCTACATAGCCAGTTCAAGGACAGCCTGGAATATGTACCAAGACCATGTCTAAAAAGAGAAACAAAATAAACTAAAAACCAACAACATCTGGTCATGGTGGCACATGCATGGAATCCCAGCACTCTGGGAGGTTGAGGCAGGAGGATGAAAAAGCTTGAACCCAGCTTAGTAAATTAGCAATTTGATGTGACCTTGTCGCAAAATGAACGCCAAAAAAGGAGCTGGAAATGTGGCTCAGTGTGAGGGCCCAGTATTTAATCCCCATACCAACAAGACAAAATAAAACAAAACAAAACAAAGCAAAACAGCAGGAACTATGAAATAAAACCTTTAATATTAGAGGGGTGGTAAGAATGCAACAATTTTATCACAGTATTGATATAAATATTTACAGCCTTCATTATTATTTTATATAGTTTCTGATCTTTTTAAGAGAAGAGCCAATGCCTCTAATTAGGGGGAAATTTTTATTATACAAGAACTCAGCTGGGAGACAGAGATAGAAAGTCATTTGTCAGTATCCTGGGAGGACTGCATGTATCACACCACAGGGGAGTTGTGACTGTAATTGTTGAGGTTGAAATTTAAAAATTTGCAGTTAAAAATTCCAAGAAATAGCACCCATGAAACTTAAAAGGATTTAAATCTGGAACTCTTTTCCTCTATTTCTGGTTCCCACTACCATCGTTTTGCTAAAGAGTAGTCGTTTTCCAGGTCAAAGATTCTGATCCTCTAAATTGTTACAAAATAAAACCTTTAGCCCCAGATGATCAGCTGACCTCATCTGCTGATTATTTTAGGACCTTAACCAGTTCTTGGCCAGTTGTTGATCCTGACAGACACTGGCATGACATGTCTGACCAACTCCAGGAGGTTTGAGTGCTGGAGGAACTAAAGGCTCATCCAACCCAAGGCCATCACTTTGTTCCATGTGATGCTTTCTTCTTTCACCCAAACCCAAAATCTACAGGTAGAGTGGAAAGAGATTTACCTCAGCTGTAAGGATTCCTGAGGTCCCATCCAAATGGTCACTGATGTATTTTGCAACCTTTATCACTACTCTCATTGCTTCAATTTCCTTCACTATTATACACTGAAAATGATACATATTACCTAGCCCAGAGGCTGCTATGTGGAGCGAATGGATAGTAGTGGACTCTTTTCTTCATTCTTTCATGTGTGTGTTGTTGGGAACTGAACCCAGGGTCTTGCACATACTAGGTAAGTGCTCTACCACTGCGCTACATCCCCAGCTCTACTTTTTAAAGTAATTAAAATCCTGTCAATGGGAGGGGAAATGAGTGCTCTAAGTTATGGAGGTATTGTCACTAAAATAATATGAACAGAGGGTGCTAAGTTTAGATGAGAGGGAGTGCAAACATTATATTTGACAAATTATGTTTGATGTAAAGTTTAAATGTTAAGACAGATGGAATTCTATGAAAAGCCAAATGTCCAGTAATCTAAAGGAACACATTTAACCTGCCTGTTGTACATCAGACGGCTTAAGACCTGTAAGTTAACTAACCTCTCTAATTGTCATTAGAAATCAGTACACAACCAATCTGTTAGGACTTTGGTAAAAAACAATGGAATTTTGTTAAAGAATGGATGTTCCTTTCCCTTTTAATACCTATCTACCCTATTTAAAAATGATTTATAGCCATCACTGTTAAAATGAGTGGTTGGTAGATCTTTACATTGGAGCAGATTAGTCAAAAATAAATTTAGCAGCCCACAATGCCATCAAAGCCAAGCAACAAAACATTGGGATTTTTTTTACTCTAAATTTTGCAGATCCCTATTATTTTCATGAACTACAGATTATGAGTTGTAAATCTTCTATAAAATATATTAAAATCTCATATAGAAGATGAAAATATTTACTGCCTTTGATTTGATGCTTTAACATTTTAACTAGAAGCTAGTAGTTTTTTCCCCACTGAGTGACCAGGTAGTCTTTTGTGGAACCTGATTACCCTCTGTCTCTCCCTCAGCAGAGCTCAAGTGGGTTGGTTTCTAACTTCAGGTTGGTCAGAGGGATAAACTGCCCAGGCCACATAGCCGCCTTCATGAGCCTCTCCTGGCAAGGGGGCTGTTCTAGGTCATGGGCTTAAACTGAGGTGTACCTTGAGGGCAGTACTGGAAGAAGAGGGTAAAGAGCACATCTTACAGCAGCTCTCCCGGGATCCTGAAAGGCTGTGTTGTTTTGGGCCTTCAAAGGGATTTGTGTTGAGGCAGTGTCCGGGCCTCACTCCAAGCTTGTCAGGAAGGCAGACTAGAAATAACCAAGAGACGGGTGGCGTTTGAGGCATGTGTGTGCAAAAGCTGCGAGTCTTCCTCCCAAAGATGCTTGGCTGAGACGGCCTTTCTCCAGATGTGAAGTGACCTGGGAAGCCCGTTTGACTTATTCTTTTCCCTCAACCCCCACGTTATCTTGCTGAGGCCCTACCATTCAACTTCCTTCTCCCAAGCCCTCCTCATCCCCACACCAGTCCCTTCTCAGTCGCCCTGCTTTATCCAGATCTTCAGTGTCCCACCTAAAGTCCTCCACATTATTGCACATGGATGAAATATGCTATGTGAAATATGCTAGGTGGTCTCTGGCCATTGTGCCCACCACTCTACCCCTCACAACCCTGTTCTTTTTATTTTTTTAAATTAAAAAAAATTTTTTTTTGAGACGGTCTTGGTACATAGCCCAGGCTGGCCTCAAACTCGAGGCAATTCTCCTGTCTCAGATTACAGATGTCTGTCACCACACTCAGCCCTACCTATTCTTTTTATAAAGTTGCCTGGGATATTTTTCTTTTCTTTTTTTAAAAATAAAAATATTATCATGTCTCTTCTTTCTTAAAAGTCTTCACTAGCTCCCTATTAACGTACAAGATAATGTCTGAACTGTATAGATAGCCCCTATTGTCCACTTCTTTAATTCTATTTTTGGTCATCTTCCCTTCCACTTGCCAACTCTACGTCTCACTGTCTGTTTCTTTATTTATCCATTTCCCCCACAGTGAACTTCAGAGATCAGAGGTTTTTTTCAAGTCAAATTCCTATGTCTATAATGTACATGGTACTCGGCATGTCAGCACACGTAAATAAAAACTCAGAAGAGTGATTAGCATGTAATTTTCATTAAAATTAACAATTCAGATGAACAACAGGACTACAATAGTGTTTAATATCAACTTCAGGGAAATCACATTTATATGAAAGAAAGGAAATAGGCCAGCAGGTTCAAAACTGGTATAGCTCACATTATTGCATATGGATGAAATATGCTATTTAGGGTAAGAAAATACTCAGGTCAGGCCAGGAACAGGAAGAGAACGAATGCAGGACAAACCTCCAGCCAGTATTTACTCTGGGTTCTGAACTCCCTGGTGGCCTCAAAAATATTCACCATATTGGTCACATTCCATAAGATTTTTACAAAAATGACTGCACTGTCTTCAGCACATTTTAGTTACGCTCACACTCTTTGTTCCAATCATGTGCAAGTTCAATGTAGATCTCTAGCTGGCATAATGGGACATCTGTAACACCCAAACCTTCCAGTGGCTGTGCTCAGCGACAGGAGGGAAGGGAGTGAATTTCTACTTTACATGTATTTTAGGGAACAACACTGTGGCTAATGTCCCCAAAGGTTACTCAAAAAGGCAACCTTTCGAGGTCTCGATTTTGGTCATTTATATCAGAACATGAGGAAAGTGACAATGAACAGGAATGGGTACTAAAGGAATCCTAGGCTGCTACTAGAAAATAAAATACAATTTAAAAAATGTTCTCTGCCATGTTCACAAAGGTGGCAATAACTCCATGTATAAGAGAAAGGCTATAAACTCGTAGAAAAGATCAACTCTGGCTTCTAAACAAATTACAAAATTGATTTTGTTTTTATACCCTTGAGTGTTATACAAAAAAATGTAAACCTGTGGACCTAGTTACCAAAAACACTTAATCTTCCTAAGCCCAGGTGTGACCTTAAAGTTTGGCCTGAGCTAGTTTTATCTTCAAGTTTTCTCCAAGTTTGTCCATGAACTCAAACGTATTCAAGTAGTCAGAACGTTGCACACTAATAGGGGAGGGAAAAGAAAACAAGGAAACTTAGTTTGTCTCTGAGATGACAGGAGGTAGAGGAAAAAGATCCTGGAAGTGCTACTTAAGGTCGTGTTCTATTTACTTCTCAAAGAAAATCAATTAACATTAACAAGCTACAATTTATAGGCAATGACTATACTCAAGGTTCTAGGGGTTGACCCAGGCTCAGGACGCAGGCTGTGGGCAGCTTGTGAGGGAGGCTCCTCCACTCATGTAAGTTGCCTGCCACGAAGCTTTGGGGCTGAAATTATTACAGAGCTTCAGTTCACACTAAAGCCAGAAAAACCAAACTCATCCACTTTCATCATTCTGAGAAATAACAAAAACCTATTCAGGGTACAGCCATGCCTTTACCTACATTTCCATGTGCTCTCACAAGTCCTTAAAGCAAGCATTAATGCTCTTATTTTTATCAGTATCTTACGTAAGAAAACCAAAAGACAATGTACTGGCTGACATAATCCTGCAGGTAAGTGTCTATCAAACAGACTATGAAGGGCCGGGGATTTAGCTCAGTGGTTTCGCCGCCTGCTGCGCAAGCGCAAGGACCCGAGTTCGATCCCTGGTACCAAAAAACAAACAAACAAAAAAACCCAGGCTATGAAGATCCTAAACTGCTAAGAACATTTCAAACACTGTATTGTTGCTGGAAATTCAAGTTAAGAAACATGGTAATGGAGTATATACCCTTTACCGGAATGCAGCGATCCTGAGATCTTTGGGAAACACTGGGACATGATTTTAGTGCTAAATTGTAGCAGAATTTCTTTTTTTTTTTCTTTTTTTTTTTTGTACCAGGGATTGAACTCGGGACCTTCCGCTTGTCAGGCAGGCAGCAGAACCACTGAGCCAAATCCCTGGCTCTTAGCAGAATTTCTTGAGGTGGGTCAGAGTCACTAACTCTGACTTTGAGGAGGAGTATGATTAGCAGCTAATCCAGGTGGGGCACTGGCTACCATGCCCTCGGAAACACCCTGGGGAACACACAGGCCCTTGAATACTGGATTGATAGTTACAGTTACTAAAAGGATGTTTTATCAGTTGGACTCAACTGGACATTTTATACTTGAACTGCTTACTTTTCTCATTTGTAAATTAAAAAAATAAATAAAAGGGTAGAATAAACTAGCCTCATAATTACCTTTGCAATTATCTATTTTTTTCTTCTTAAAATCAAACAGAACCTTTTCATTCAACAATTGATAACTAGATTAGAGATGAGCAAGTTACTGTCCAGCCCACAGATCGAATGTAGCCTGCGGCCTAGTTTGCACTTGAAAGTCTGACTACTGTGCTGCTTTATCCTTGCGTTTCTGTATTGTCTTTCACTACTTTCCTGATACGATGCAGACATAAAGTTGAGCAGCTGCATAGTTACAAAAAATTCTATCTCATAATGCCAAAAGTGTTCTTGATCTGACAATTTACAGGCACTGTCTTACACTTACTTGGGTAAACCTTTAATGCAAGCAGCCAAGTCCTTGGTCATAAAGCCAGCCTCAATGGTCTCAATGCAGACTTCTTCTAAAGCTTTTGCAAAGAAGCTGAGCTCGGTGTTGTTATCAAGCTTTGCTCTGTGGGCCAACCCTCTGGACCAGGCAAAAATGGAAGCTAAAGGGAGAAACAAATACCCCATACACTTCAATCATCTTAGTTTTAGGGATCTCAAATGTTTCACATTTCCTTGAAATAGAAAAGTATTTGCTTAGGTGATATACTTCATTAGATGCTATCCAAAAGGCCTGGAAGTTTTAGAAAAGTTGGAAATATTTTGCCCAATAGAAACTCGAAAATTCACTTTCATGGTGTAGCACTAGTGCTTGAAGCCTAAGGCACTTATGCTAATTTAGAAAAGGCCACTTATGCATTTTTTTTTATCTGTGTTTGTCTCTTCTTTGTAGGCTGCAATTGCTTTATTTTTTTTTTGGTACCGGGGATCGAATTTGGGACCTTGCACTTGCGAGGCAGGTGCCAGGACCACTGAACTAAATACCCAGGCCTGCAATTGCTTTCAAAGTGCTGTCCTTGAAACCTTCATGGAAGGATCTATCCATGTAGCTTTTATTTATAGATTTCAAATTTCACTGCACCAGAGGTAACTGAAAATGCTGATAATATTTCTCTCCATAACATCTACATTCCCACAAAATAGAGAAGTACTTATTGTGTGTTTTAAGAAGTATCTTAAAATAGGTCCTGTTAGAAGGAATCAGATATTTAGTGATGATTTTGGACACCAAACACTGAGCACCCAAGGGACATGTCTGAGCTCCTCTGGATTGCCTTGGGGAGCACTCCTGGTTGGAAGTCAGTGCAGAAGTGGACACCGTCTTACCAATAGGATTGGTGGAGGTCTCCTGTTCCTTCTGGTACATGCGGTAGTGGCGTGTAACAGTCCCATGGGCAGCCTCTGCTTCTACTGTTTTGCCATCTGGACAAATCAGCACGCTGGTCATCATCCCAAGGGACCCGTAACCTGTAGGCAGCAGAATATGAAGTATTGGGTCCAAATGTGTGAAGAGCACCGGCCTCTCAGACCTGAGGACAACTGACTCAATCTTGTCAGGTCTTGGGAAACAAAGTAAACATGAGCCCATGGAGCTATCAGTAACTCTTCTGCCTTTCAGAAAGCAGAGCTCTTGCTCCAGATCTTAGAGTCAAAGGGTCTGGGAAGGATGTGATGTTTCCTCACTTGCCTCAGGGGTACCTGCTCCATGATGGAGAGTTCAGAGTCGGATTGCATTTCACCCTCGTTCTGTGGCCTCACAGCTACTGTGACTTAGATTTCCTACCTATAAAATGGGGATAATCGAAGCACCCACTTCACTGAATTGTAATGGGATTAGATGAATATATATTCCTACTCCTCAGCACAGTACATGCTATCGCGTAAAAGCTCAGCATATTACTGTTTGTCTTATGTGAGGGTGTTCTGCTAGCAAGTTGCACAGACTCACTGAGATGAGGAAGAAAAGGAGGCCAAAAGAGCATGGGTTGTCCCCAACAACACTGCACTTGCTCCTTCTAGTCCTCTTCCATGGTTTCCTATTCAGAGAACCGTATTCTAACTTATAAGTTTGTGCAATTGATTTCTCTTCTTTTGTATACTCTTCTTCACCTGAAATCACAGAACCCTTTTCTCCATTTTCACTACCTGCCACGAGCACCTGTGAAGTTAGTAATATAAACTGAGAGCTACCTTCTTTAAGCCTAACCTGATCTAAGACTAAGTAGAATCACTCTAATTATACTTACTTTTTTTTTTTTGGTACTGGGGATCGAACTCGGGACCTTGTGCTTGCAAGGCAGGCAGTGGAACCACTGAGCTAAATCCCCGGCCCAATTATACTTATTTTTTGGTCAACTTTCAGTACCATTAAGAGATTTCTGTGTTGTATTAGTAGCTCCTTTCATATTACCACATTCCCCCTAGATTTCATAAACACTCAGATGTTTATTACAGAAGTGCACAGTCACCATACCAAGGTAAATTTGTCTATCTACTAAGATTAGGAGACACAACCCAGTGCCATTGTCAGATCTGAGGTCATAAATGAAATGGTGTTGAGTCCAAAGTGTCTTACACCTCTTGAGAAAAATAAGAGGGAAGACAGCTCTGCTGCCCTTTTTTTTTTTTTTCCAGTACCAGGGAATGAACTCAGGGCCTTGTGCTTGCCAGGCAGGTGTGGCACCATTGAGCCACTGAGCTACATCCCAGCCCCTGCTGCCTTTTAATCTGTTGAGTTGCCTAAGATCAACGACCTATAGGCTCTGGACCAACACTGGGTCTTGGGTAGGTCTCTCTTCAGGAACTGCCAACTTTATACCTTTTTATTTCAAAATCCTTTGGATTTCCTTAATTTGGCATTTACATATGAAATATTTCTCTACTCTCTTCTTGTTGCAATCAGGACACTTAAAACAATGGAATAACTTTGGGTCCCTGTCCCAAAACTCTGCATACAAGGAATAGTTGTCCTTATCTTCCATGGAGTCACCATAAAACACCACTCCCTCCTCTGTGCATTCAGGACAAGTGATTATGAAGATTTAGGGACACAGAAGGAGGGTACAGAGAGTTATGAAATTCATATATCTCACATGAAAGCTATTTTTCACTGGGCTGTTCTACTGACTTTCAAACTGATAAAGAGATATTTGATTTTCATAAGAGAAAAAGTAGTAGTACTTCCTGGGAGAAAGCAAACGTGATTAGGGCTAACACAAACATTCACCTGGGGAGATTCAAGTTCACACAGCCACCATGGGGAACAGAAACCGGAAAAGCAGCTTGGTGCTGAGGAAATCAAACAGGGGAGAATTTCGGATGATTTGGAGTTCACCCCCGGCATGAGCACCTGGTATCTTGAATTTCTGTGAATAGTGTTAGGCTTCTTTGCTCTGCTGCTTTGTGCTGAAAGCTGGGCAGTAACTATTTGTGTTAAAAAGTACTAGAACAGCCTTTGAGGTTAGCTGAAGGAGGAGTATTTATAATCAGGACTTGCTGCTAGATGAATGAGCTCTTGCAGTCACCAACCTCAGTTAACAGACAATCCAGGGCCTTCACTACCTCTCCTTGCCTGAGTGCCCTGGCATTTTTACATTGTGGTAAGAACTGGAGGAAAATGAGAGCAAGGAAAGGGAATGATTTTTCAGATCAGGTAGTTGGCTGTCTACTGGAGGGAAACTTCAAGTAGGGAAACAGTTTGAGAGAAAAATGTTATTAAGTTCTAAGGCTGGAGCCAGGGGTGTCAATGCACCCAGTTACTATACTTCCTATATGGCCCTGAATAAAATCACTTCCCCAGTCTTAGTTTAACTTCCTCATCTGTCAGATAAGAGGATGGGCCTGATGCCTTGCAGCACTAACATTTCACGATTTTACAACTAAAAGCTACAAAATCCCTCTTACTCAAACTGCACACTTCATTGCTACCAAGCAGGCTCCACTTCCTCTCGGTCCTCTGCCTCCTTACCTTGAGCAATAGAATCTGACTGTACATCGCCATCGTAGTTTTTACAGGCCCAGATGAAGCCTCCCTCTGACTTCATAGCTTGGGCCACCATATCATCAATGAGCCTGTGCTCATACCAGATCTTCTGGGCTTCAAACTGGGATTTGTACTGCCTAAAGAAACAGATGAAAAACAAGAACAATAACAAAGGTAATTGGTTTTATTTCTCCCAAAGAGGATAGTGGGTGGGGACAGGAAGCACCATTTTTAGTAGAAGCTGCACAAACTGGGAAGCCAACAGAAATAGGCTCAAATCCCTGCCCAAGCATTTTCGGGCTGAGAACACCACCAGGCCTGACTCAAACACACACCTGAAATAGCAGAACTTTCTATCACTAACAGGGGACTTTGATTCAAACATTAAAACAGCCTCGCTCCTAGGTCCCATTTGACCCAGCTAGTCCCCTACTGGGTATCTTCCCCAAAGAATTAAAAGAATAGTACCACAGCGATATATGTGCATCTATGTTTATAGCAGCACAGTTTGTAATAGCTAAAGTTTGGAAACAGCCCAAGTGCCCATCAACTGGAAATTGGATAAAGATGTGTTTTTTTTTTAATAAAATGGAGTACTACTCAGCCATAAAGAACGAGAAACTAGAGTCATTTATAGCCAAATGGATGCATATTGAGGCCATCCTCTTAAGTGAAATAAATAGGACACACGTGTAAATACCGAATAGTTTCTCTAGTGTGAGAAACTGAAAGCGTAAATAAGGATGAAAATGATTAAAATGAATAACTGATAATTTGAAATAGGAAAAGGTCCAAAGGGGTAGGGGTGGTGGGAGGGGAAGGGGAAAGGGAAGAAGGGAAAGGAAAAATTATGAGAAAGAAAAAAAAAATGGAAACCAAGTCTATGTAAATAGGGAAGGGCGGAGGGGGTGAAGGGTGCACAGGTAATGGGGGAAAAATAAGAACTAAGATATATCATGTACAGGTACAAGCACCCAATGATAAATGTAAATGTACTGTATACCTAAAATGTACCAATTAATATGTAAATAATTAAAAAAAAACTAATGAGGGGATACCTCTACATTAGGATGTTTCAAACTAAAAAGATTATACCAAATTTGGTTGTAGATGCAGAATAACTGAAGCATTCATAAGTTTCCAGTGGAGAAATAAAATTGTTGAACCAAAAAAGAAAAAACAGCCTCACTCTGTAAAAAATCACTGTGGGGCCCTTACTTAAGAATACATTTTCCTTCTAAAAGCAACTCAGCATGGTTTTGTTTCACCTCTTTGAATCTTAGTTTTGTCTTCATCTAAATTAAGTGATGATTTTCACTTGGTTTGTCCCAGAGTCAATGGGTTAGAGATGCAGATTCTGTTCTATAAGTGCCAGCTTACTTGAAAAGAAAAAGAATAGAAAAAGGAATAAAACAACTGTAGTTACTTGTCATATATCTCCTGAAAGATGTCTTTAAAGCGTCCATCATATTTCTTCAGAATAGTGTTTTTGGTGCTCAGATACAAAGGCCAACCCTTAGACAGCGCCATTTGGAAGGAACTGTGTGCAAAGTCTTCAATTGACTTATCTTGATTATACATCCCCATGGCGACACCACCACCCTCTGCCAAGAGAGAAAACAGGAGGAAGGTAAACGTGTCATAAGTGTAACAAGGCTAGTCACCATGACCAAAGGATCAAGTCTTAGCTGTCATGTCTGAGGCTAGACTTCGAAAGTCCCAGAAAGGTTTCCATCTTACATAGGATATGAGTTCCCAAGGCACAAAATGGAACAAAAGTCAATTTTACATAAGGATAGTTGGAAGGGAACTACAAATAAGCAAAACATATGGTCTTTAAGACACTGAAATACCAAAAACTACTAATATGAACCAGAAATGTATTCAAAACTGGATACATAATTTTGGATTTGGCTTTTAAGTCCTACAACAATAATCAATGGGTATTTTAAATTTAAGTGTGTACTCAATCCTTGGTTGTTGAGAAAGATTTGCATTTCAAATACTGACTGAACATCCTTATAATTTCCTGGAGGATATGAAGCTTGCCTACTTAACTGGAGAAAAAGTAACTGTGTTACATGTAATCACTACTGTTTTACAGCTCTTATTAACAGAGCTGAACTCTGTTATTACTGAAAGTCAGAAGTAGAACCCATGCCAATGCCCAAGGTTAACTTGGCTCAGAAATAGAAAAGTGCTCAAACCTGCAGAACTAGTTTCTATTGAAATGGTATCATTTAGAAGCAAAGAAAATAAAAGGGAGGGTTTTTGTCCGTATGAGTGCTTTTAACAACTTTTGGATGGGACTTGCCTTGAGGGATATTTGAAGCAGCAGAGGAAGAAAAGGCAAACAGCAAATGTTTTACTTTCCAAAAATAAAAAAGTAGAACAGGAAGAACATTTCAGGCAATAAATAATGAAACTAATTCCAAATACAAACCAGCCAGAAGGGCAAGATTACTTGACAGTTGATTTGGGTCTTTTAACATTAATTTACACAATTCGTGCAGAACAGACTTTTGCCAACCTTTGCTCCATGTTTTCAGATAGGAATATACTGTAATTATTTACTTGTCTTTGCCTACATTTCCGATTAACCAGCTAACCCCTTTGTGCCTGTATGCATGACATGAGAAGGCATGGAAGCCAATTACCTTTTCATGTTAGATTTTGAGTTCTGCAGAAATCTTATAGATTAAGTTGTATTTTTAAGCAGTCACATAACTAACTTTAAAAAACAAGTAATAACATTGACTAGATCGTGTTTAAAGAAAATGTAGCTTGTGATGGGCTCACACTTACCTTCAAAGTTATGGACCAGGTATGTCACCTTCTGGACTCCATCCCTTGGTGTGTAGGTTATCTCTACTTTCCCAGGCCCAGGAACAACAAAATCAGTCGCTCTATACTGTGTGTGTGTGGGGGGGGAAAGATATCAAATAAGAAAAACACTCTAACAGAAATTATAGGAAAAAGAAAAAATATAGACCTACAAGACACCTAGACAAACAGGGCAGGTTAGCTTGACCTTCTTCTTAAGAGATGAAGGGGAAGAGATCCAGAGAGCTCTTCTAGCTAGTGGTAGTGCACATTAAATTCAGTAAATATTTATTAGGTGCCTACCATATACAGGGCAGTTCTATAAGAATTAATTGGGAGAGGGCAGGGAATAACATAAGGCATTTTCTTTTAGGAAGCTTACAACCTAATAAAGACTAACATAAATAAGAAGCAACAAAAGAGGTTTCAAATGTTAAAAGGGGAGCTGGGGGGATTAAAAAAAAAACTACAAGGATGCGAAGAGAGTTGACTGTGGCCTTGAGGTAAGAAAACTTCTGGAGGGAGGTGCTAATAATTCTAATTTTAGAATTAAAGACAATGATGAGAGTGCTAACACCGTGGCCTTACTACATACCAGGCGCTGGAAGTGCTGATCTCATTGGATTTGTACACAGTCCTATAAGGAAGGAACTGTGACACAGTGGAAATGCTACATTCAGGCTCAAAAGGCTTGGAATCTGGTCCTTAATTTCAATTTTCAGGGCTCAATCTCCCCACATTCATCACTGTTACTAACACCAGGCTCATGTCTACAAGACACCATCATTCTGAAAGAAATTATGACAGGTTGATGGCCCCAGTAAAAGGGGCATTCAAAGATAGCCTCATGCTTTATGGGCCTGAGCTAGTGGAGAAATGTGCCCAGCACACACTGGGCTTCCTCAAGTCACTGCTGCACTTCACCTTCTTTAGTGACTTGGATTAATTCAATGCCTTGGACACAGATACCAGCGGGTGCCAGCCACACCTATTAGTTTACCGTAATACTAGCAACAGTTGGTAAAAGAGCAGTCAGGTAACAAAAAAGCTGAAATATCCACTCTATGCAGAATACTTCTGACATAAAGTCCTTCACCACAGAGAGTAACTTGTTCTCATTTCTCAAAAGGAAGAAACTGAGGCACCGAGGGACCATAAATGCTTGCAGAGACTTACCTGTGTATTTAACAGTGGGTGAATCAATGTGATGTGTGAAATTTTCAACCTGGACTTTAAAAACTAGAATGGCCATTCTACCACATGACTAAAGCCACAAAAAATGTAAAAACAAAAGAAAACAAAGAGGACAAAAAGACTGAACCAGTAAGAACTCAAGGTGGTGTTCCCAGGATTAAGGAATCTGTACTCTTGCTTTCTATGTTCCCTTCCCTTGGTCACTGGGAGGTGTTTATGAAGGACTGGCCATGGTGAAAGGACAGTTTGAGCCACAGGGCGAAACACAATTAACAGATCCCCAAGGAATGAGCTGGTGACGTGTCCCTAGGAACAGAGACACATCTATTCTAGCCACTGTGTTCAGGGCTGACTACATAGCTAGATTTCAGCATTACAGATTCCTGTTTTAAGACACAAGCTATTTTCTATGAAATTCTGAAACCTCAGTTTCAACACAGCAATCAGAATCTGTTTAGCTGGCAGTTTTTCTGCTTAATTTGGCAATGAGCCTACTTACACAGCAGTACGAAAACTACATTTGTTTTCTAAGCAGGAAGGAATACTTTAAGGAGAGTGTTTTCAACTACTTGATCAGTTTGTCTTTTATAAAAAGTTTAATACAACTTTGGTGGTTCTCAATTCTGTATGTGTAGTTTAAACCCCATTGAATTCAGATTTCAGATATGAGTTTGATAAGACTCAAATATAGGAATTAAAACAGAGGAACAAACAAAAAAGACAAAACAAAAAAAAAATCAAACCACTGAAAAATTTGTATGGGGGATCCCATCGTGGCCAGTGTTGAAAACTACTGGACCAGTTGGATCATATGAAATTACTGACACAAAAATGGCAATATCATACAGTGTAAAGGATAGAGGAAGAGAAAACATGTCAGGAAAAAATCATGTTTGCCCAAATGGGTGCCTATTTATAAGTTTATCTATATTTATCTGTACCTAAATATGTACAAATATGTAGTTGTACATATCCAGATTTCTCAATTTTGCCTCAGAATAAAACATGTAAGTTGGAACTGCTGGGCCACACAAAAAAATATGAAGAATCCAATTATGTCAGAATGACTTACTTGATCCCCATAGGCGTGACGACCGATGATGATGGGTTTTACCCATCCAGTCACAAGCCGGGGGATATTTTTACAGATAATAGCTTCCCTGAAGACAGTGCCACCCAGAATATTTCGGATGGTGCCATTTGGTGATTTCCACATTTGTTTCAACTTGAACTCCTCAACTCTCTTCTCATCAGGGGTGATGGTGGCACACTTGACACCAACGTTGTACTTCTTTATAGCTTTTGCAGCATCCTTGGTGACCTGGTCATTGGTGGCATCCCGATTCTTTATACCTAAGTCATAGCTTCGGAGGGGAAAAAGGATAAATACAACTTTTCAGCCAAACTGATGTTATAATGTGTGATCACAGTAATGGCATACAGAGTTTGTTGTACAGAAAGTGAAGGCCCCTGAACATACCCTAATCTGTCAGGTTTTAAAAATGAATACATACCCTAAACACAGAAGGAACTCAGACAGGATGGAGGGCTGCACCAGTCTCCTTGCACTATTGTGGGAAGCTGTCTACCAGGAAACTAGAAACCAACAAACGCTGCCAAACTACCTCCTGTTATTCTCTGTATAGAAGCAATCACAGCACATGAGCAACCTTTGGCCTGGTTTCCCTCCACATACTTAGCATACAAGTTAAACCTAGCTATCACCTTCATCTTTCCCTTAGTGAGATTGTGCTTTAAAAAAAAAAAAAGGGTATGGAAAGCTTTTTGCGTTATTTTGGCATTAAAGTGGTGGTCGAGATAGAGCTGATAATCCATGCCAAAAAAGCTAACGTCTCCTTCATTAATGCTGGTTAATCATGCAGGGAACCTCCCTCTAGTCTTAGGCAAGTCTCTCTGTTCTGGAAACAAGCCTGTAATATATTGTGTAAGCAATGGAATCCACCAACGTCTTGTATATGCTACAAAATTTTAGCTTAAAATATATCAACACCTATCTATTTTGCAGGTCATTCAGAGCTTTATGAATGTTGGTTGTCCATGGAGCATAGAAAATGATTGTAAAGTTTTAAAGTGTAATAGTTGTTGAAAGTAGTAAAAACAAAATAATGTAACTAGTTTATTCTCCAAGACTTTAAAGAAAGTTCTCAACATTGCTAAACCATGAAGTCTCTGAATATCTCTTTAGTTTTTATATCTTCCTTTCTTTATATAGCCCAACTGCTGACACAAGTACAGAAATTGCAATCTTGATGGATTTATTCTTACTTTTGTGGTACCGCTGAACTACAATCCCATCCCCTTTTTTAGTTTTTATTTTGAGATGGGGGTCTCCCTAAGTCACTACATTGCCCAGGCTGGTCTCAAACTTGCAATCTTCCTTACTTAGCCTCCCAGAGTGCTGGTACAGGCATGGACCACCAAGTCTGATGCTTGATTTATTTCCTTTTTTTTTTGGTTTAAGCCAGAGTCTCACTTTGTAGTGCAGGTGGGCCTCAGACTCACAACAATCCTTGAACTCGTACTGCCTCAGCCTCCTCAGTGCTGGATTACAGGCATGCATGCACCACCATGCCTGGCTTCATTTCTAGCTTTGATCTTTGATAATTCATATAAATCTAACAAAACCATATACTCTATCTTCTGGCCTAAGGAATCCTGACTATCGACAAATGTCTAATGCCGAATCCCTAAGAAGTGTAGTTGGAAATTTTCATGTTCTAGGAACCATTTCTCAGAAGAATCTACCAGCAAATTAATAGATTTTTTTGGCTCCTTTCCTTAATATTTCTAAGAGAAAAGAAAGAATGAATGTTCTGAGACTCCTGGGCATAGTGGCACACACCTATGATCCCAGCACTTAGGAGGCTGAGGCAGGAGGATCGCTGCAAGTTCGAGGCCAACCTGCCTACATAAGTTCAAGGCCAGCCTGAACTGCATAGCAAGACCCTGTCTCAAAAAACCAAGAAAAAAAAAGTTCTTAGACCACTGTTTGGCCTATGCAGTATGATCACCCCAAATGGTGAAGGGTTAAATTTTAAAACTGTGACAGTAAAAGTCACACTGCCATTGACCCCCTTAATATATTCCCTCTCACTCTGAATACTTATCTCATCATTGTTGCCACTTTCTGAAGCAGTTTGAGAACTTCTCTTTCATGAGTGTCTTTAGTTGTCATGGCTGCCTCGATGTCCTGAATTGACTCGAAACATTTACCGTTCATGGTCATTTTGACTTTGGGGAAGAGCCAGAAGTCATTTAGTGCATAAGTGAATATGGTGAATGAGGATACATCTTATGCGCCTGCCTTTCTGTTGGACGGTGCTCAGTAGCAGCATTCACTGTGTTATTATACCTCATGCAGACACAAAAGAGGACTACCAGAACAGCTTCAGAAAGTAGCAAAAGGATGGGATGAGTGTATTCGAGGCAAGGAGAAGAATTCTGAGGGAGATTCATGATAATATATCTTTTACCGAAATACAATTTTTTTATTAAACAGTCATCTCATATTTTGATCACACCTTGTACATAAAATAAATAAATTAACCACTTCTCCTGCCCCAAAGAACCTGGTGGTAATAATAGCAATTTTGGAATAACTTAAAATTCTTTTTGAGCCTCCAAAAGTTCCTTGGGCTGTAACCACTAAGTTTTCTTACTAGTCATAAGGACTCCATGTCCAAAAGGTAAGAGGCTCAAAGTATCTTTGTAATCATTATACCAAACCTGCAGAGTCCTCCAAGTTCACTCACTGTAATAAAAAGCTCTGAAATAGGTGAGTTCACAGAATGCTTCTTTAACCCACTTCAAAGCTGGTTTTTGAGGTAGGGTCTTGCTATGACGTAGTTTGGGCTGGCTTTGAACTCACTATGTAGCCCAGGCTGGCCTCAAACTTTCGGCAAATCCTCCTGCCTCAGTCTCCCAAGTGCTGGGATTACAGGCATGCCCCACCACACCCAGCTTGGAAGCTGTTTTTACGCTTCTTTTCCTCTACATTTGGTCAACCTCTGGCAGAATAGCCTTTACACCTTTAACATGGCTGCAATGTAGATGTTATCAGCAGTTTAGGGTAAGAACAATTAAAAAGGGTGTCTACATTCTGAATAATTTTGGGTCAGGGGAAACACATTTATAGTTGCCAAGAGTTTGTCAGAAATGTTATTCAGTATTATATCATGCCAGTCCTCTAGCACTTCACCCCTTAAATAATTCTACCTCATTCAAATGGACAAAGAGCAAGAGCAAGCTCATAAAAAGCACAGGGAAAACAATGAAAGAACTGCATAGAGACTTTCATAACTGTCTCCCAAACACTGTAATCCAGCACAAAGGAAAGCAGATGACTTCAGGGAACTGCTCCTGGAAGGTGAGTACTGGATTAAGTCACTGCAAGGGTTTCTTCTGTGCTGCAATTGTACAAAAAGGGCAAAAGGCAGGAGGAACAACAAGGGAAAACATCACAGACTAATTAAATACAGTGGTAGGAAACTGGGCTTGAAAGGACAAAATTGTGCTCACTACATTTAGTTTATTGTTTCTTACATCCTCTATTTCTCTTCCACAAATAACACATTGTACTACTGATTTACTACAAGTAAGATTTTCACAGGAAAGAGAGGGTTAGAAAGACCGGTAAATCACTTTGTTTCCCTCTTAATTCTTGACCTTTAAGTAATTTTAAACCCAATTTTTCTGGAAGTTTGTTAAAGTAGAAGATTCGTCTCAATATATTTGGGCTAAAAAAAAAAAAAGCTTTAGTCACAAAACACAGCTACATTAATTTAAAAAAACTAATTATACTGATATAACTTAGATTATGTTTTCTGAGTATGCTAGCTATACGGACAGTTATTCATTTACCTATGCAGATCCAGTTCCACATAGGGAAAAATGAGTTTTTCTTTAATCAATTCCCAAATTATTCGTGTCATTTCATCTCCTTGCATCTCTACCACAGAACCGCCATGGATTTTTTTGGACATTTTTAATGATGATAAACCTGCAAAGAAAAAAACAATATATAACCTACCATTTATTTCATTCTAAAGTAAAAACGAAATGTAAACAATTTGGTGACTCCTAAAGAACAACTCATAGTAGCACTGCTGCACAAAAAGCTAGTAACAGCAATGATACATTCACAATTAGAACTGAGAACTTTCTCAGTGTGAAGTGATATTTAACATGCTTCACATGTGGTTTCTGAGTTATTCACATTATTTGAAACTTCTACCTAACTTCTTATTTTTCTGGGCCTCCAAGATGAGCCGAATGAGAACATGCACCCAGCTATTCTTCTTGGTATCTTCCAGAAAGAATTAAAAAGCATCATACCACAGTGATATATGCACACTCATGTTTACAGCGGCACAGTTTGTAATAGCTAAATCTTGGAAACAGCCCAAATGCCCATCAACTGACAAATGGATAAAGATGTGATTTTTCTATACAATGGAGTACTACTCTGCCATAAAGAAGGATAAACTTCAGACATTTCTAGCTAAATGGATGTACCTTGAGACCATACTCTTAAATGAAATAAATCGAACACACATGTTTAAATACCGCATTGTTTCTCTGGTGTGAGAAAGCAAAGAGGTAAAAAAGGATCAAAATGTATAACAGACATTGGGGAATGGGAAGAAAATGTTCAAAGAGGAAGGGGAACTAGGGAGGTGGGAGGGGGAAAGAAAGGAAGGGAAAATAAGAGAATAGAAGGAAAGAATGGATGGGCCAGGGATTTAGCTCAGTGGTTCCGCTGCCTGCCCTGCAACCGTAAGGACCTGAATTCGATCCCGGTACCAAAAAAAAAAAAAAGAAGGAAAAAATGGAAACAAAGCTTTTGTAAATAAGAAGGGGAAGAGGGGTTGAAGGAAGGGGAGGGGAATGGGATAAAAAGAAGCAAGATACGTCATGTACAAGTACAAATTCTCTATGATGAATGTTATCATTATGTATATCTAAAATGTATCAATAAAATCAATTAAAAAAAAGAATGATTCAATCTCTGGCACCAAAACAAGAAAAAGAAAAAAAAGAATGAGGACAATCAACTGGTTCTTGAGCCCCATATTTAGGGAAATCTCAGAAAGTAAAAGATTTAGAATTCCTAATGGAACTGTGTTTTCTTAGCAACACAGACATTGGAGATGTGATTCCAAATACAAAAGTAGTTTCTCAATTAGATAAAACTGGATATGGAAGGGAAGGGGATTCCTCTGTACCTCAACTCCTACCCTGTGGGTTACCAGCCACGAAAGTGAAATGGGAACATGGAGTCGCTCTAGAGGGAGATGTGTCACTGTAAAAATGAAGTGTGGGGGGAGCAAATACTAAATGATCAACCTGATTACCAGAAAGGAATAGCAGGCCCTTCAGAAGAAACGAAATGGCGAGGCTTCCAAGGCCATGTCCCAGGCTTGTTCCCCAAGGGGCAAAGGGGCTCTAAATCTGTTCCTTCTCACAACACCCATGGAAAGTTTCCCCCTACCAGCACAATTACAAATCGCTTTTATCTCCTTCAGTTAGAATTGAGGACTGGAAATCAGGAGAACTGACTTTAAAAAGATGATTAGGTAAGAAACTTAAAATAGTTTCTCTTGAAAAGTTGAGCTAAAGTAATTTAGTCCTTAAACAAAAAATATAATGACTATCAGACAATAAACCTTTATTCCTTGTCACAAGCCAGAGTGTATTGCCAACCCTCAGGCCCATTTCCACTTCCCAAATTTGCTAATCTTGAATCCAGCTTACTAGTATTGAGGAGATTCCCTAGAACTTTACTGGGGAAACTTCTGGAACTCAACAAGAATAAAAAATGAAAAAAATGGTGTAGATGTGTCGATTACTTCCTATCAGTACTTTCAGCAACAACTTTAGAATGCCTGTTAAAGTCTAGGATTCCATTACACTTAATGTCACCATTACACCTTGCTTTAAACAAAATCTTGAAACAAAACAAAAGCAGGCAGCAAACTTATCTCTGTTTTGATATTACATTTTCATGGCCACGTTCTTACATAATATTATACAACAATTATGATTTGGCTATTTTTCCTTGGTGCCAAATACAGTTAACAGAAGATCAGACCGTGTACTAAAATGTCAGAACTGAGTGTATTTTTTTTCAGTTCATTATTTCCTTCTCAGTGAGTGCAGACACACTCTCTGCAGTAATTTTTCTCCATCTTATGATGCATAATGGAGACATTTCAGGTTGTCCTCACATTATTTGTCCACCTTTTTAAAAAAAGTGAAGCTTTACTGTTTCTATAATGTAGGGCATTATTGCATTTTTCCTGAATTTGATTTCCAAGGGGGTGGGGCTTAGGTTCCACTGAATTCACTGCTTCCTTGTGCCTCCAAGCTTCTGTCCCCACCCAGCCCCAACTTCGGAAGGAAGGAAAGTTCCAACAGCATAGTTCATTCACTGAGTCTGAAGGCAGCTGAATTTCAATCTCCTGACATACTTGTGCTACTCCAGAAATTAACCTTGCAGTCATAATACACAGTAGTTTAAATAAAAACATTCCCTTCACTCTACTTAATTTTATTTATGTCAAGCCCAACTTGTTAGCCTTTTTTTTTTTTTTTTTTTGCGGTACCGCGGATCGAACTCAGGACGTGGTGCTTGCAACGCAGGCGCAGTGCTACTGAGCTAATCTCCGGCCCTTGTTATCCTTTTTTGAGGGGGTGAATTGAAGAACAATAATTCCTGGGAACCGCCCCCCCCCATAGAATTCTGCACAGCAAAAGTGTTGGGCTAAAAGGAACAAGAAATTTATTGTTGGACGTACTCCTGCCTCCCTTTCAAGGAAGGCCTACACTTGCTCCCAATACTAAACAACGCAGTATTGATTGCCACATCCTAGAAAAATACAGAGAGGAAATTGCTAATTCTCACATTTACAAATGAATCGATCTCTAGTCACCCCCAACTCCGTCCAAGCTTGCAGACTCAACTAATGCCATTTATCTCCTAAATAAAACAAATCAAAATTGGGAATAGAAAGTCCCTGTCAGGAGGATTTAGCTCTTGGTAATATCTGCCAGACAGCCTCGTTTAACTGGCTTAAAGTACTGTGCTGTGTGGTATCCGGAGGGGCAAAGGGCGGGTTTCAACCCGAAGACACCTTCCAAAGCCAAGCTCAACGTGGTACAAACGTTTCTGTGTGCATCCGAGGGCGTGTTCCGGCTCGCCACCTGCTAGGGCATCTAGGGGTTGACACGTCCTCCGGTGACTGCTAGGAGCCTGCAGATGTCCTTGTTAGCATTGTGCAACAGGGCTGCAACCTAAACTGACCCGGGTCCTCCTTCCACGCCAGCCGCTTTCCTCGGTGGAGTCGGGCCTTTAACCCAGGCACGGGCAGCTGGCCAGGGGACGCCCCTCAGGAATGGAGACCCGGGAGGCCGAGTCCCTACAGACCTCCGAGGCGACCTGGGCGGTCGGGCGATCACCGGTGACAGCAGCCGGGGCCTTGCCCTCGGCCTTCCTTCTCGCTAAGCCTGCGATGTGCTGCTCCGATTCCCAGGGAATCCCGGCGCCAGCACCCCCTTTCTTCCCGTCTCCTTGTCCCCTGCCCCAAGCCCGGCTCTGCCCCAAGCCCGGCTCTGCCCCAGCCCGGCTCTGCCCCAGGGCCGGCCTCGCGCAGAGCTCCGTCCTGCATGCCCACCTTCCCCGCCGGCCCAAGGCGGAATCTGAGCCCCCTCCCTCAGTAACCAGGGTCCGACGCCCCTCCTCGAAGAGCTTACCTCAGGGCGAGGCTCGCCGCGAGCAGAGGGGCGGCCACGGTTCGCAAAAGGGCGCACCCAGTAGGCACCGGCACCCCAGCTTCCCACACCTAACCGGGTCAGACCACGGACTAAAGGGAGGGTCCACGCCGCTTCCTTCCAAGCTTTTGTCCCCTCTCGGGGCCCACCCCCTCAGCCCACCTCTTGGAGCACCGCCCCCGCCGCGACACCAATCGCCGCGCGCCCTCGCCCCCTCGCCCCGTGGCGGGCGGGGCCAAGGAATGGGCGTGCCAGAGGCGAAGGGGGCGGAGCCCATGGCTCAGCATTTTCTGCCCTCTAGGGCTGCTAGGATGTGGTCTGACACCCGCTGCGGAGGAATGCGAGCGCCACCTGCAGGCGTGAGTGTGCCCTGGGCACGGGCCCAGGGCTCTAAAAGCCTGGGACAGGAAAGGGTCCTGGAGCTACTCAGTCAGGGCCCTTTCGGGGCACCCTCAGTGTGCCCTAAACTGAAACATGGTGGGAGGCCTAGTCTCTGCCGCAGTTGCAGGAGTACATCGCGTGGACACCCACGTACAGCCATGTCGTTTCAAATAATGACTGCCAGCACCATCACGAGGTCTTGTAAAATGCTTTTTCTGCATCTATTAAGATAATCATACGGTTTTTGACCTTGGCTCTGTTAATATAGTGTATTGCATTTATTGATTGGTGTATGTTGAACCATCTGCATCCCTAGGATGAATCCTATTTGGTCATGGTGTTTAATCTTCTTGATGATTGGGTGAATTCTGTTTGCCAGTATCTTATTGAGGATTTTTACAACTGTGTTCATTAGAGATTGGCCTGTAGTTCTCTTTTTTTGATTAGATCCTTCTCTGGTTTTGGTATCAAAATAATACTTGCTTCCAGAACTGACACTGGGAGTATTGCTTCCCTTTCAGTTTCATTAAAGAGTTTGAAAAGTAGTGGCATTAGCATTAAGTCTTAGCTAAATTTCTTATAGAATTCAGCAATCAATCCATCAGAGCCTGGGCTTTTCTTTGTTAGTAGGATTTTAATATCTTTAATTTCATTGACTCATATTGGTTTATTTAGAATTTTTGTATCTTCTTGGTTTAGCTTTGGTAATTCATATGTATCTAGGAATGTCTATTTCTTCTGTGTTTTCCGTCTTATTAGGATACAGATTTTGAAGTAGTTATTGACGGTTTTCTGGATTTCTGCAGGATCTGTTGTGATTTCACCATTTTCCTTCCCAATTGCATAGATTGGAGCCTTTTCTTTCCTTTTTTTGATATAATTGGCTAAGAGTTTGTCAATTTTATTTAATCTTTCAAAGTGCCAACTCTTTGATTCATTGATTCTTTGTATTGTTTTCTTAGTCTCCATTGCATTACTTTCTGCTCTGATCTTCATTATTTCTTCCCTCGTATGAGTTTTGGGCTTTACTTGCTCTTCTTCTTCTAAAAGCTTGTGGTTGTTTATTTGAACCTGCTTTATGTTTCTGATATGAGTATACACCACTATAAATTTCCCTCCTAGGACTGCTTTCATTACATCCTGTAAGTTCCCATATGTTGTATTGTCATTATCATTTAATTGTAGAAACAGTCTGATTTCTTCTTTAATTTAATCTGTGGCCCACTGCTTGTTCAGGAGGGTGTTATTTAATTTCCATGTGTTTATGAAGTTCTTGTGGTTTCTCTTACCATTGATTTCCAGTTTCATTGCGCTATGATCTGATAATATGCATGAGATAATTTCAGTTCCTTTGTATTTACTTAAGCATGTTCTATGAGCTAGTATGTGGTCTATTTTGGAGAATGTCCCATGTGCAGCTGAGAAGAATGTGTATTCTGATGTGGGGTGGAACACTCTGTAGACATCTACTAAATATATTTGTTCGAAAGTTTGATTCAGTTCTAATATTTCATTGTTGATTTTTTTGTCTAGTTGATCTGTCTATTTGTGACAGTGGGTTGTTGAGGTCCCCCATTACAACTGTATGAGTACTTATATGATTTTTTTCATGTCCATTTTTATTTGTTTCATGTAGTTGTGTGCACTGGTATTTGGTGCATGTACATTTATGATTGTCATCTCTTCCTCTTGGACTGTTCCCTTTACAAGGATGTAGTGTCCTTCTTTGTCTCTCTGAATCAGTCTTGGCTTGAAATCCACTTTTTCTGTACATAGAAGAGCTACCCTTGCTTTGTTCTATGTTTCTGTTGCATGAAATATTGTTTTCCATCCTGTGACTTTCAGTGTATGAATTTCTTTTTGAATTGAATATGTTTCTTGCATGCAGCATATTGTTGAATCTTGCTTCTTGATCCATTCTGCTAGTCTGTCTTTTGATTGGTGTATTGAGACCATTTACAGTGATGGTTATAACTGATATGTATTGACTTATCCTTGTCATGTTATTTTCCTGTTGTTAGCTCCCTTTTTTCCCCCCCTCCACTGTTTAATTGCTTGCTTTACCTGGTGGATTCATTCTGTTGGGGTTCATGGAGTTGTAGTCTTTGTTATCTCTTTCTAGACTGTCCTGTAGAACATTTTGGAGTGCTGGTTTGGTTGTCATGACTTTCTTCAGGTGTTCTTTGTCATGGAAGTATCTTATTTCTCCATCAATTTTGAAAGATAGCTTTGTGGGGTACATCAGTCTGGGTTGGAGATTGCGTTCTTTTAGGGCTTGAAATACTTTACTCCAAGTTTTCCTTGACTTGAGGGTTTGTATTGAGAAATCTGCTATGATTCTGATGGGCTTTTCTTTATAGGTGACATTTCTTTTCTCTCACAGCTTTTAATATTCTATTCTTGTGTTAAGTTTCTGAAATCATGACTACTCTATGCCTTGGGGTAGACTATTTTTGATCATGGCTAATTAGAGTTCTATATGCCTCACTTATCTTTATGTCAAATTCTTTTTCCCTTCTTGGAAAGTTCTCCTATTACTTCTGTGAATGGGTTTTTCTGTGTCATTTGTGCTATCTCTTGTTTTTCATTGACTCCGATCAATTTTATGTTATTCTTTGCATCATCTAGCAGCTGTTGGATTGATTTTTTTTTTGTGTGGTCCCTGTGGAATGTGTTAAAGTCTTTATTGTTATGAATATGGTCTATTTTGAAAAAAAAATCCCAGTATGAAGATAGAGAGTGGTTACCTAGAGTTAGTGGGGAGGGATTGGGAGATAATAGGTAGTTGGTAGAATGTTTTGATTTGGGATAACTGAAATGACTTAGCTGGGTGTGGTGGCCCATGCCTGTGATCCCAGCATTCAGGAGGCTGAGACAGGAAGATGTGATGAATTGGAAGCCAGCCCAGGCTACACAGTGACTTGAAAGCCAGCCTGAACTTATATACTATAAAATAATAAATTTATATACAGGATAACTGGAAAGAGAATTAAAAAGCAAAACATTAACAATATCAATTAAATTTAACAACTCATGTTTGGCTGAAATTAAATTACTGCTTGAAAAGTGAATATGAAGCCAACTCCTCACCTATAAGTTCTTCTGAATTTTTCTGGCCTATTCATTTTTATTTTCTTGCACTGGGGATTAAACATGGCCAGTGCACTGAACTACATCCTCAGCCCCTTTAAAAATTTTTATTTTGAGACAAGGTCTCCTTAAGCCCTAAAGTGCCCACGTGGGGGCTCTGATTTTCCATCCTCCTGCCTCAGCCTCCCAGAGTGTACAGCTTATAGGCACAAACCACCATCCTGGCTTCAACTGGATACCGAGCGATGTTTAATTTAGCCTGCCCCTTTCCCTGTTTGGTTAATATTGTGTACCTTGAAATCATTTGTCTTTTATGTGGCCAATAAAAGGATCTGAATATTTTAATAATATCTGTGCCCATGTTTTGTAAACACAAATGGAAACCTGGGTCATGAGATCTTTCTCAGCATACAGTGGTTATGCGACACTCCTTTAGAAAATGGAATTCTCATAAATATCCTAAGGTTGTCACATTTTCATTTTGATGACCCCAAAAAACAAAAAAGAAAACAAGGTATAAAGAATTAGGCCTAATCATTTCCTATCCGTGAATATTATGAGGGTGACAACAGAGAAGGAGATCAGAGCTGGAGTTTGAGTGACAGGTTACCTTCAAATAAGGAAAGTATAAAGGTGCAGCCATAGATTTGATGGGTAAGATAATGAGTTAAGGTTAAAGTTTGTGAAATCTGAAATGCCTGTGGGATTGCAAAATAGAGATGTCCAAGAGGCAGTGAGCCACATGTATCTGGAGTTCAGGAGGGATGTCTGAGCTGGAAAGATGAACCTGGGAATCTTTAGCATGTATTAATAGTAGTTGAAGACAGAGTGAGATTATCAGGGACTACAGAGTCAGAAGAAAAGCCAACCTCAGCCTGAACTTTGAACTCTTTTAGCTTGCAAGGGCCAAGAAGAAGAAAGGTGCTCAATGCACAGAACATCTGGCAGCAGGAGGACCAGCAGAACTCCATGGAATGGAAGCCAACAGATTAGAAAGATTTCAAAAAAGAGAAAGCACTGAGGAGATATTTTAGAAAGTGCCTTAAATAATTTTTACAGCAGTTTGTAATAGTGAAAGCTTGGAAAAAGCCCAAGTGCCCATCAGCTGGAAACTGGATAAAGAAGATGTGGGGTTTTTTATAAAATGGAGTACTACTCAGCCA
>NW_004624765.1:7761937-7794886 GCF_000247695.1 Heterocephalus glaber | reverse complement strand
TGCAAAATAGGAAGAAAAGGTCCAAAGGGGTAGGGGTAGTGGGAGGGGCAGGGCAAAGGAAAGAAGGGAAAGGAAAAATGCTGGGAAATGGAAAAAATGGAAATAAAGTCTTTGTAAATAGGGAAGGGTGGAGGGGGTGAAGGCAGGGCTAGGAATGGAGAAAAAAAAGAAAAGAAAAGAAAATAATTTGATTTATAACAGCTACAAAAATTAAGTGGAATAAGTTTAACTAAAAAGGAAAAAAATGTGTATACTGAAAACTATAAAACACTGATGAAAGAAATTGGAGAAGACACTAATAAATAGACTTTTGTATTTGTGTATAGGAAGAAATGATATTGTTAAATGTACAGTAATCTACAGGTTCAGTGCAATCACCATAAAAGTAGCAATGATGTTTTTAACAGAAACAGAAAAAAAGCAATCCTAAACTTTGTATGGAACTATGAAAGACCTTGACTAGGCAAGGTAAGGTTGGACGCTTCATGCTGTCTGACTTAAAAACATAGTACAAAGCTATAGTAATCAAAATAGCATGATAGTGGCATATAAAGATATATAGTTAAATAGAATAGAGACACCAGAAATAAATCTATTAATTTATGATAAATTGCTTATTCGTAGAGTTGCCAAGAACAAGCAATAAGGAAGAGTCTTGTCAATAAATAGTATTAGGAATACTGGATATCCACTGCACAAAAATGAAATTAGGACCTCATTTCCCACATTATATACAAAAATAAGCTCAAACTGGATTAAATATCTAAATTTAAGCCCTGAAAATGTAAATTACTAGAAGAAAACATAGAAGATAAGCTCCATGATATTGGCCTAAGTAACGATTTTTGGGGAAGGTATGACTCAAAAGCTCAGGCAACAAAAAATAGACAAATGAAATTATAGCAAGCTCAAAAAGGATCTGAAAAGCTAAGGAAACAATCAAAAGAATAAAGAGACAACCTATGGAATGGGAGAAAATATTTGCAAACTACACATCTGGTAAGTCGCTTATATCCAAATTTATGAGGAACTCAAACAACTAAATAGTGAAAAAACATATAACCCAATTATTAAATAGGCAAAGGCTGTACATAGATATTTACAAAAGATAACATAAAAATGGCCCATATGTATATAAAAATGTTCAATATCATTAGCTATCAGAAAAATATAAATTAAAACCACAATGAAAGATCCCACCACCTACTTGTTAGCCTGGGTGTTATTAAAATTCAAAAGATAACAAGTGGGTGGAGACAATGTGGAGAAAAGGGAACCCTTGCGCATTGTTGGTGGGAATGTAAATTGCTACAGTCATTACAGGAAACATTATGAAGTTTCCTCAAAAAATTAAGAATATAACTACCATATGATTCAGTAATCCCACTTTGGGATTTCATTTCCGAAAGATATGAAGTCAATATATTGAAGAGACATCCAGACTCCTGTGTTCATTGCAGTGTGAGTCACAGCAACCAAGATACAAAAATCAATCCAGAAGTCTATCAATGAAGAAATAAAAAAGGATGGTGTGTATGCATAGCAGTACACAAGTCACCCTTACAAGCAGGAAATCTCATCATTTGTGACTGCATAGATGACCTGGGGTCATTATGATAAGTGAAATAAGCCAGGCACAGAGACAAATACTATTTGTTCTGTTCATATTACCTCTGTGTTTATTTTATTCTTTATTATAGGTTTATAAGAATGATCTTACTTCTGTGTGTAATCTAAAAAAAATCGAACCCAGAGAAGTAGAGTAGAATAGAGGTTGTCAGGGGCTTGGGAAGGGGAAGTAAAAGGAAAGTATGGGAGTGCTCAAAACCTGGGATGGAAGCATGTCAAGTAAAACCCCGCTCACACGGTCCACACTGGCCAGATCAGGGACAATTTCATCAAAATGAACAATGGCAGTAATGGATTATAGAACACTTAAAAAAACCCCTGAGTCATACTGATATTAATAAATAGAAAGAAAAAGGAAAAGCTATTTATTTTCAGTAAAATACATCTAATACCTATAGAGGAATATAAGTATAGAACCACACCAAAAATCAACTTGGTAAGAATCATAACTCGGGTACTCAGATGATCGTTTTGAGTGAGAATATTTACATGAATTTTTCTAAAGATAAAATTCATCTGGAATCAATTCCGGATGTCTAGGAGGAGGTGAGAATCTAGACTGATTTTCCTCCAACATAATACCAGCTTTCTATCTCTTTTTCCACAGAAATCAATCTTTAAGCTCACATAGATACTAGATCTCAAGCCTCCTGAGGACGTGGACTTTTGCTACAGTCACAGTTTTATCCTAAGTGTGATGCCTACCTAACACATTGCTGGTCCAATTAGTGACAAAAATTGTCAAATGGGTGTTTCTTTTTACCGGATATATGGAGCTTTTTTTTAACTCATTAATTTTATTGGTACATTTTAGGTTATATGGAGCTTCTTTGTACAACAGGTACTTCTTGCCTGGACCATTTATACTTTATTATAGATTTATGAAATATTAACAAATGGTGGGTTCACTTAAGGACTTTTTTTGGACTATATGTAGTCCATCTTGACTATATGGACCATATGTAGGCCATCTTGAAGTATATGTACTTCAAGATGACCTTGAACTTACTATGTAGTCCAGGCTGGCCTTGAACTCATGGTGTTCCTCCTGCCTCAACCTCCCAAATGCTGGGATTATAGGCATGCACCACCAGGCCTGGAAAATTTAAGGACTTTTTTGCTTGTCTTTTTTTTTTTTTTAAAGAAGGCAGAGACTTGAGCATCCTAATGGGTTGACAAGGAGAAAGTCATTGGAAAAGGTTTAGTTGCAGATACAGTGCAAGCCTCCAGAGACTGGGGCCAGGCAGATTGCACTGGGACATAAGGGGCTTCTTTCTCTCTCCTAGAGGTGAGGGAGGAAGGAAGGCCAAGGCAGAAGTAGATGCAGGTCAGTGTGTGGTGGGGGTAGTTGGGTCCTTAGTCCTTGTACCCAACGTAACCTTTTTCTCTTGGAGAGATGAGCTTCTCTGCCGAAAATGATAATCAAGGTAATGGGAGGGGGAGGTTTGGAATAGTCGTAGTGAAGAATGGAAGAGGAAACTGAATATAAGCTCTTCGAAGATTGCTGAAGGGCCCTGTCGAGAATAACCAGGATTGGTGCTGGTGCCAATGTGCAGGTTTCTGTGGCCCAGCTCCAGCAGCTGAAGAGACCAACTCAGGAGAACTGGGTGGAGATTTCCCAAAAATTTTGAGGAAGAGGATCTGCAAAATTGAATTAAAAATAGCCCCTCTGATTTCAGTCAAAAGGTTTGGTCATATTTTCTGCAATTACTTCCACAGTATTCTGAACAGGACAAAAAATGATGATCACACCAGCAAGGCTGAGCAAGTCAGAACTTAGTAAAATTTATTTGCCTTTGCATTTGCAACACAAAATTTGAATGAACACGACTTACCCTGTGTCAGGAATTGTGCCAGTTGCTTTATTGCATTATTTTACATTACCCTCAAAAAAGTATGTATGAAATGGTACTACCGTTATTTACCCCAGATAACAGGCAGACTTTGGGGGGAGATGGAGAATGGGAAGGTGGAGGGGGAAAGGGTATGGAAAGTGATCGACATAGGAGAGATGTATGTACTAATTCCCCCAAACGAATGTAATTATCATGTATTGGAAACATACACTAATAAAATTAAAAAAATCACTCCCCACAAGAAATGAGCTATTTCTCTACGGCCCTTTGCTTGTTATTGGCGAAGCTTGCAAGTTCAATGGCAGCTTATCTCTGAACTGCTCTGTGCTACACACGCGAAGGCAGTCCACAAAGCTGAGTGCCCGCTGTGTCTAGCACATACGGTAACCGTAGTCCCGCCTGCACTGTCCGGTGTCCAGGGCGCTCAGCCCCCAGCCGCGTGAAGCTCACGCGCCCCGCCGCAGTTCTGGCTTCCCGTGGTAAGGCTGAGGGGGCCCTCCTTCTGTCAAACTGACGAGTTCGACACTATCTGCGCTGGACTGCTTTTGCCTGAGCATATGATCTGAGCGTCGAGTGGGAGCAAGGAGCAAGGGGTGGAGCCTGCCCTCGGGAAAGGTTGCGGATTGGCGGAGAGGAGGAACAGAGGGCGGAGCCTGCGGGTGGGAAGCAAGACGCCGCATCAACAGTGTAAGCAGCTTCGCTTCCTGCCGAACCACCGGCTGCCCGAGAGTCTGGAGGCTGCGCTCCAGGCGGGCTTCCTGCACCTGAGCGGGGTGAAGCGGTGGCTGGGGCGGAGGGAGGCCGGCGGGGCCGGGGCGGGAGGTGCAGGTACGGGAGGGGGCTTGGGGTGCAGCCCGCTGAGGCTAGTAGTGGGCAGGAGGCCGGCTTGGGTCCCGCCGGGCCAGAGCAGAGGGGAAGCTGAGGTAAAGCGAGGACCGCAGTTCTACTATTGGGGTTTGGAGGCCAGGCTGTGGCCACGGCTGGGCCGGGACGCGCGGAGCACCTGTCCGGAGAGTTAGCAGGTCTCCGGGGTCCCAGGCCGCCCTGTCTAGCAGGGCTACGGGAGCCGGGAGGGGCGCGTCTTCACACTTCCCTGACACCTGGAAATTGCCGCGCTCCCTGGTTCCCGAGCGCGAACTTACTTGGGAGGTGGGTGAGCTGCAGAAGGAAGTTGTTACCAGCCCCAGGGGTTCCAATACGTATATATCTCCCTGAATTCTTCTGCCACTTGAGACGACCCCACATCAATATATTTCGAAGTCTTTTTTTGAGGAGGAGACTTGCTTTTCCCAGTTTTCCCAATCAGTACTGCATTTCCCTTTTTAAAAGAATGTTCGGAACAAAAGCATAGGAATGGAGTGGGTGGGTATTTCGAGGCCTTTGAGGGGGCCTTCTGTCCAGTTTAGTAGTGATCATTCTTAAGATATCCAAAACATACGAGAATCGCTGGGATTTTGTATAAAGCAAGTTATTTCTGATGTGATATGTTAAATTATCAAGTATTGATTCAGTGCCTCCTGTGTTGTAAAATTAGTATTGACAGTAGGGGTAGTTGTTTGACGTACTGCACTTATTTCTGATTTATTTTAATCTTGTTTTCTGCCATTCCAAAACTCCCAGCCTGTCATTATTCTTACAAAAGAATGTTTTAAGCTTTTTTTCTCTTTGGTTTGAGCTTGTGAGAAAGATTGGTTAAATCTCTTCTGAGAAGCAAGGCAAATTTCCCTAGTCCTCCTTTTTTCTTCTTTCTGGGAAAAGTAATGTGGATCATGTAATGGTTTTCTTTTTTTCATTTACTGTTTCAGTTGCTGTATCAGCCAACAATTTAACAAGAAAGCTTTCTTGATGGAAGCTAATGTTACTGGTATTTAGCTGTCTCACGATATCAGATAAATTTTGAATATTTAAAAAAACTAGAAATGACTGGGGTGGTATGCGTATTTTCCACTTAAATTTTTACTATTGGCCGACAGATCAACTTTCTACATTTTAATACCTGATTAGCTTTATTTTTTTTTTGGTACCGGGGATCGAACTCGGGTCCTTGTGCTTGTGCAGCAGGCGGCGAAACCACTGAGCTAAATCTAGCTTTCTAATTGGCTTTAGCAACGAGAGAGTGGTAATAGGTCAGCATATACTGCGCTAGCCTTGAAATAGAAAAAGTTATTGGTGAAACGCTAGAGGTCTTTAGATAAGTTAATATTTCTAATTACCTGTCAGGGAAGAATTTTAGTTTATATTATAAAGTTATTAAAGGGCCAAAAAATGAGAACTGTAGTTTTTTTTCTTTTGGTACCGGGGATGGAACTCTGGACCTTGAGCTTACCAGGAGGTGGTGGAATCACTGAGCTAAATCCCTGGCCCAATTGTAATGTTTTATGGGGATCCTGGTGTCATATAACTTATGTTTCAGAGTCTACACTGGCTGCATGTTTTAATGACAATTTTATCTTTGTATATCCAAAGCCTAATGAAAATGTTGTGACCAGATAAACTTTAGAAGTAATTCTAAGACTTTTAAGACAGCTTGCTAACTCTGTGATGTTAATTTTGAGGGAGTGGAATGTAGGCTGTTTTCCAAGGCCTGAGGGATGTTGTTATCTTTTGTTTAGTTTGTTGTTGTTTTTTGGTCATTCTGGGTGCAATGCCTTGTTCATTCTAGGCAAGCACTCCACTACCGACCTACACCCCTAGTCAGAAAACTTGGGTTTAGACTTTTTTTTTGGAGACAGGGTCTAGCTGTGTAGCCCAGGCTGGCCTTGCACTTGTGGGAATCCTCCTACCTCAGGCATGTGCCACCACACCTGGCTAGAAACTTTGGGTTTATACTTGATCAATAATCATCTTATTTCCAAAACCTTTATGTTGGCTTATAGGTTATCATGATATTTTAGGATTATTTTCTTCTGTTCCCTAATCAAGATGATATCAGAGATCTTCCTTCCTTCTTTCTCTCCTTCCTCCATTCTTTTTCCTTCCTCTTTTTTACCTTTTTCTACCCCTCCCTTTCAATAAACATTTATTACCCAAAATGCTGTTCAAGTCAGTGGTTTCATTTCTGCTTTGATTTATTAATCAGTTATTAATCAGGCAAAGCTTTCAGTAGTTAAGAGAATGTAAATAAGCTAGAATGGAAGTCCCTGGATTTTGATCTAAAAAAGAACCTTGCAGTTAGACTTGGAGTCTAGTCACAGATCTACTACCTTCTTCGTGACCCTCTAAGGAAGTTGTAGGTTCACTGTATGTTGCCACAGAGGTAAAGTGTAGTAATAAGGCCCACTATGTGTGCCTTCCGGGATTAGTGTAAAAATAAAATGAAATGGTAGATACGATGTTGAAGGAGAAAAGCATTGTATAAGGGTGTAATGTCCTCTTTGTAAAGTGTAGATTAGCTTACAAACTATAGTATTTTAATAACTGGAGAGTTATACTTTTTGATTTTGAAGTATAAATTTAAATGGCAGCAATAAACCTTAGCACTTTCCTGTAACCTCTCACTGGTGATGTTGTTAGTTTTACTGCTTTGACTGAATTATGATTTTTCATTATTTAGAAATAAAAAGCCCTTTAAGAAGATCTTTATCTTTAATCTATATAAGTTTAAGCTTAAAGAGAAAAACCCAGGCTCATGTACCTGGGATGAAAGATGATGGAGAACAGCTTATTAATTTGAATAGTTGTTACAGGTTATAAGGGGTGGCTTGAGCTCATTGTGGAGATTATGCAGAAGTGTCATTAAAGGATGACTATTTTATTTATTTTTCTTGAATATATTTGTTTTTATGTTATTTTTTCAAAGAGAAAAGTTGAAATAAGTAAAATAAGGCTGAAAAATTTATGTGCTTATGTAAAACCACTTTTCCCCATAACTTTAAAAGTCACTATCATTATTTACAAAAAAAAAATCATAGAGCTGTAAGTGATGTGAAAACATTTTTTTCCTTTGGCCTGTTCACATTTATGCCTTTCCTGCAAAGTTTAGTTCATTTTATTTTTTGAATACTAATGTTGAAAATAAGATTGGCTATATAATCATAGTTTTAGGTGCCCAGAGTCTTTTGCTCTAGACAGCACTCTTTTAAGCCTTAACTTTAATATGCTAAACTAGATTTACTTTTTGGTTTTCATAGATAATTGTCACAGAATAGGATTTTCCAGATATGTGGATGTTGTTTGGAATCAACTTTTGGTTTCTGAGAAACTTAACACCTCTTGCTTGTTTCTCTTTCACAGACTCATGAAATGGCCACAGATGATAAGACTTCCCCAACCCTGGACTCTGCTAATGATTTGCTTCGATCTCCTACTAGTCCTACTCATCTCACACACTTTAAACCTTTGACTCCTGATCAGGATGAACCACCTTTTAAATCAGCGTATAGTTCTTTTGTAAATCTTTTTCGATTTAACAAAGGTAAGGCTTGTTCTTAAAGACCAGAAAACTTCTAGTTCTGATTCTCTGCAGTTCCCTTATTTAACTTTCAGTCTGTGTCTTTGTAAGAAAGTGAAGTACTAACAAGGTGATAGCTTTAATCGTAAGTCCCCAGGACTTTCTGCTTAAGAAGAAAAAACTAGAATTTTCACTGCAGTGTCCTTAATTATTTGTAGCCAGAAGTCTGAATTTAAAACTAAATGTTAAGAGGAGGTCCTTTAGTAAAGATAGAGTAGCATTTTGTTGTTTTAAAAAAATTTTTATTAATGTGCTTTAACCTTTTTAAGTTTGCAGAATGGACTTTGTTTTTGGGGAGTTAATAGCGAAGAGATTTTAATTAAAGTGCTGAGGGAGCAGTGCATGGGAGGGAAGGTTTTTACTTTTAAAAAATTGGAAGCTTTTAGAAAGACTGTTGTGACTTAACTCTGTAAGGTGTACATGATATGAAATGAAAAGATACTTCCATTTATGTATTGATTTTTTTGTTTTTTTCGAGACAGGGTCTCATCATGTAGTTCAGGCTGGCCATGAACTCATGATGATCATCCTGCTCA
This sequence comes from Heterocephalus glaber, assembly GCF_000247695.1. The sequence continues at coordinate 7,786,415 of NW_004624765.1, read as the reverse complement.
CAGCCTTCCCAGTGCCAGGATTAGAGGCGTGTGCCACCATGCCTGGCTAAAAAGATACTTTTAAAATGAACTCTCCTTAATATGTATTGTGTCTGGAAGAAGAATTTAAAAAAACATGGTCCTATATCTTTTGCCTTCATTTTGTCTTTATTGTTTGAAGTATGTTAGAAAGTAATCCTTGTAAGGAATTTAGAGGGCTAATAGTTTAATCAACTCAGTAGAAATTTTAGTAATTCTAACTGAATTTTATTAGTGGTCATATTTAACATCCTCTAAAAACTGTTAGTATATTTTTGAGACAATGATTTTTTAAAAAATAAACTTTATGTTTTAGAATAGTTTTAGGTTTATAGAAAAAGTGGGAAGATAGTACAGCAAGTTCCCATGTACTCCCACACTGAGTTTTCCTTCTTATTTATATCTTACTTCAGTATGGTATGTTTATTACAATAAGTGAACTATTGACATATTTTTATTAATTACTATATATAGTATTTTGTTCAGATTTCTTTTTTACCTGATGTTCTTTTTCTGTTTCAGAACTCCATTGAAGATACCATATTACATTTAGTTGTCTTAAAACAAAAACTATTACTTTAGCAGATAATTTTTTATGCTTAAATACATTACATGTCTTTTGTTGAAGCAAAACATTTAGTGGTACATTTTAGATATACATAATGGTAACATTCATCATAGGGAATTTACCTGTACCTGATACATCTTGTTTTTTCTTTTTTTTCCCCATTACCCCTTCCGCCCTTTGACTCCTCTTCTCCTCCAAATACAAAAGCTTTGTTTCCATTTTTTCCCTTCTATTCTCTTTTTTCTTTTTGTCCTTTCTTTCCTCCCCCTCCCTCCTCCCTTGTTGCCTTTTTTTCATTTGAACATTTTCTTCCCATTTCCCAATGTCTGTTATACATTTTGATCCTTATTTCCACTTTGGGTTTCTTACACCAGAGAAACAATGAGGTATTTAAACATGTGAGTCCAGTTTCACTTAAGAGTATGATCTCGAGGTGCATCCATTTAGTTATAAATGGCTCAAACTTATCCTTCTTTCTGGCAGAGTAGTACTCCATTGTATTAAAAAAATTACATCTTTCTCTTTTCATCAGTTGATGGACATTTGGGCTGTTTCCAAGATTTAACTATTACAAACTGCTGCTGTAAATGTGGGTGGGTGTGCATATATTGCTGTGGTATGTGGTATGGTACTTTAGCAAATATTTATTGAGAACTTAGGCACTATTTTAACAGTGCAAGGAATGTGTCCTGTAGTCAGAAAATGTAGACCTTCATGTGACGTTTGCATTCTATTTTTAATATGATAAAATAATTTCAAATGGAAAGTAAAGCATGCAGATCCTGCTTACCAATGACATGATTATTAGCCTGTAATTTTGCCCTATTCTTTGAATTTTCAAAAAAAATCGTAATTTTAAGTTATGCATATAACATACATTGTTGTCTGAACTATTTTAAAGAATTTTAGGCTTTTAAATAATGCCAAGCTTTCCTTTGCCACAGAGAAAGGAGAGGCAGGTCAAGGAGAGCAGCAGTCTCAAAGTGGAAGCTGGTCCAGCCCTCAGCTCGCTTCTAGGACACAATCTGTGAGGTCACCTGTTCCTTATAAAAAGCAGCTCAATGAGGAACTGCAGCGGCGTTCTTCAGTGTTAGGTAAAGCAGTGTTCTCATTTCATGCCTGTCTGTATGTTAGGTTTTTCCATTGTCTTTCTGTTTTGGAGATTGGTTGTTGACTTAACTTTCCTGCTCTTCAGAATAAATAAAGCTGTTTTTTAGGTAGTGAAAGAATTTGTTGATAACTGAAAAAATTCTTAAATATGTCAAACTTTGATTTAGGAATGGCACATACCTCTTGACTTTTTTTTCTTCCTTGCTTGAGTTTTAGCAGAAAACAGTTTGCAGCGTTCCCAAGAGAACTCAGGTCAGTTTCAACTTTGTGAATGAATTTTGTGCCTGTTGTTGGGATGCTAATGTGCATGCCTCTGGCTACAGAACCATCAACTCCATTACTAGGCTGCCACTTGCTACTAACCTCTGCCCTTGTTGGGTGTGAACTGCCAGTATGACTATAAACTGAGCTCCCCTTGCCTGCTTGTTCTCCACCCTGGTCTACTACACAGTCATCTTCATTTTTGTGCTCTTCTGAGTGTGGGCTGAGCATCAATGTCTGAATTGAGAGACTAGAGGAAGTGAGGTGGTTTATGTGTTACTTCTGTTAGACTATTAATGGTGGGCTGGTTTGCCCAATTCAAGGTGAAGAAACAAGGGGAGTGGAAGCACTGTGAATCAAATGCCCCTGAACACAGGATCCTGGTCCAGCCATTCTTCCCCATGTGGTCCCCGAGTGAAAAATAGCCACAGTGGTGGGTTGCTAAGGTATATTTTATTGCTAGTTGAAATTGGTCTACCAGAAGAAGGAGGAGAAACCAAGGAGAAGTCTCTAATGAAGGACTGGAGCAGAACCTCCACAGGTTTTCTTGGATGAGCCTCTGCCTGGGATATGTCACCAGTTTGGAAGGAAGAGTTCGAAGGCTGGGAGAGGGAGAGAGAAATGGGTGCTTCTTTTATTCCAAACCATTTCCACTTGAGCCTTTGGCCTGCTTAATTAATGCTGCTTAGCTTTTGAACTTGACCCATGGCAGTTCTCTGTTTTTGTTTAGGGAGTTCTTGTGACTCCTATGCTGAATTGAAACATTGTTGTCTGAAAAATTTCATCTACTGCCTCTTCTCTGGTGAACTATGAGTCTTAAGTTTTGTAAATAACACCAAACTTTCCTTTCCTACAGGGAGAGGAGAAAGGAGCCAAGGAGAGCAGCCGTTTCTGAATAAAGCATAGAATTTCTTCACTTGTAAAATTGAGGAATGGACTAGAATCTAATTTTTCAGGGGTTATAGCCAAACTTTGCCTGTGAAGTTGTGATAAACTTGACCTCAATAAATATCTCTAGGTGGAGCTTGTAATGTCTTTTGCTGTGGTTCTTGCTCTTCTTTTATTGCCTTTATCAAGTCTGCCTGTTTCTTGAATTCTACCTTGGAGGCATTTGAGCTTCAGAAGCCTGGGACTGTTTGGCGAAACAAGTACCTTTCATCACTGAAAGGCTGTACTTCTACAATTTACTTAGTTCTCTGACCTTGGGGAAGTTATTTAATTTTTTAGTATCCATTTAGTTAGAGAAGCAGCTAAGAATATTTGCATAAGGGCAAGAACTAGACCAGATTTTCTCTCAGGGTCTCTTCATCATCTTTTAAGGTCAGTGATTCTTATGGTTCCAGGAAGGACCTCACTCAGCCTTTCCAGTGGATGATGCTGTTAATACTTTCTTAGATTCCTAAGTAGCTAAATGAAAAGGGCTTCACAGTTTATTGTTACCCATGCCTGGGAGCATTGCCATTATAATTCTTACAGCTTCATCTGTGTTCTTTTTCACCCTGTAAATCATGGAGAGTCTCTTTATCTTTTGAGATGCAAGGAAAAATTGATCATTCTAAAACATATTAATAACCACACATCTGAGGTATATACTGAAATTAAGGTATAACTATAGAAAGAATAACGTTTTCAAAAATAGTTTAGATACAGTAATTATTTTAGTAATTAGATTCTGAGGAAGTTCTTTATAAATTTGGATTTAGATATCAAATTGTGATTATTTTGTATCCTTTCTAGAATACCCGACCAAAAAAACCCTCAAAACCCAAAAACACACAACTAATGCAAACCTAGTAATAGCAAGTTTGAGGCAGATTCAGGGTGGGATATTTTCCATTTTACAGTAGTTACTCCTATATGTGGAGGATATGTTCTAAGACCCCCTGGTAGGTGCCTGAAACCACAGGTTTTACCAACATAATATGTATTACACCTTTTTCTATCCATACCTGTGATAAAGTTTAATTTATCAGTTGGGCATAGTAAGAGAGTAGCAACAATAACTAGTAATAAAATACAATAATTATCTAATAATAGTTCTGTGGTCTTTCTTGAAAGAGTCAACATAAATATTTTTAGACTGAGGCAGATTGTGGGTAATTTGAACTTTGGAATGTGAACCTATAGATAAGGGGGCTACTTAAGTTGGGGTACTGTATAGGTTATTAGGTTACTAAGTTTAAGCTAATGGATGTTTTTTGTCCAGTACCTCCATTTTATCCTGGCAGGAGTCAGGAACAGGTAGAAAGCTCAGTTGTAATAAGGAAATAACAGGTAGCAACTTTGGTTGGCATACCCTGTTCTGGTCACAAAGCTGGCTTGTTTCCTGGTAGATTTGGCTTCTGTGTTGCTGTTTCAAGTGTCATTGAGCTGCAGATGGGAGATGATAGGAGGAGTAGGATTGGAGTTTTAGCAATCCTCTGGCAGTTTAGTGTGCTTGGTCGTATTTACTATGGTAAAATTTAGCATCCCAGATGTTCTGAAGTTTTTAGAATCTTTGGGGGCGGGGCTATTACATTTCTTTCTGATGATCTGCTCCAGAACTGAACCGTTTGATCCTATTGCTTACCTGTTTGACTTTTGAGACCAAACTAGGTTAAGGCTCTGGGATTGCCTTTTCTACTAAATGTCCAGAAGTTATTTGTTACAGGTTGAGATCAAAGAGTACAAGAAATCATTAATAAATTCTGGACATGTAAATGATACTTCCTTGTCCCAGTCCTCAGAACCATCAGTCATCTCAGACAGTTCTTTTTTCAGGCAGTCCTTACTGCTTATGAAACAGTGTTTTACATTGTAATAAATACTTCAGCCAGGGCCATGGAGCACACCTGTAATCCCAGCATCTGAGAGGGTGAAGCAGGAATGCAAGTTGACAGTTTAGTGAGGCGCTCTCTTCAAATATAAAGTAGAAAAGGGTAGGAGTGTAGCTCAGTGAGAAGGCCCTGGACTCAAGCCCCAGTACTGATAAACAAGAAACCCCAGAAAACTTTCAACAACCTGTTACACTTACAAAGTCCAGTTTTAATTCTTAATCCATATCACTGGGGGAACATAAATATATATTAAAGTAGGAGACACCTTGCATCACATATATATGATGTTATATAGAGACAACTAGGAACTGTTAGCAAGATTGCACTTTTTTTTTTTTAATCTGACTCAGACACAAGAAGGAAAGCAGAACCTACTTTTGGAGGTCATGACCCTCGTACAGCTGTTCAGCTTCGAAGCCTCAGCACAGTATTAAAACGTCTCAAGGAAATCATGGAGGGGAAAAGCCAGGTACTGCTGGGAGATTTCTTACTAAGCACTTTTGGGGATCATTCCATACCAACTGAAAATGGCATAATGCCTCTTGAAGGAAAGTTTATTACTTTCTCCATCTATGAACGCCATATTTTTTACACATAAGTTCTTAGTTTTACTGTATTCTAGTTTACCAGTTTCCTCCTTTTTATAATTAGTACTTTTAGTGTTCTGTTTAAGTGTTTATTAGGTCAGAGTAATATATATTTATTCTTTTTTTTTTTTTTTTTTTGGTACTGGGGATTGAACTCGGGTGCTTGCATGTGCGCAGTAGGCGGCGAAACTACTGAGCTAAATCCCCTGGCCCCAGATATTTATTCTTTTATGTTTTCTTTAAGAAGTTTTATTTGTGTGACTAGGTTTCAGCTTTCCTTTTGTCCTCATGGATGTCCTGTTGGACCTAACACTGATATTTTGAAATAACCACCCTTTTCTGATTTTGTTATGAATCTCACATATGTGTGGAGAGGATACATGTGGAGAGAGAGCTCTCTTCTGTTCAATAGCTCCTTCTCTGTTTTTTTAAATCTTTGCACCAATACTCTGTCTAAAATTATTTTAGCTTTAGAATAAATCTCAATGGTTAGTAATAAATAAATCCTTCAGTTTTTCAAGATTGTCTTATTTTGGTCTTTTGCATTCTATATAAATTTTAGAATTAACTTGTAGTTTTCTACAAAAGAAATCTAGGATTTCATTTGCCATTGCAGCTTAATCAGTGTTTTCAAGAAGACTTCATACATTTTTATTGTTATAGGATAGTGACCTGAAGCAGTACTGGATGCCAGATAGCCAGTGTAAAGAGTGCTATGATTGTAGTGAGAAATTTACAACCTTTAGACGCAGACACCATTGCCGATTGTGTGGGCAGATCTTCTGCAGTCGTTGCTGTAATCAAGAAATCCCTGGAAAATTTATGGGCTATACAGGTAAATGAATTTTATTGACAGTATTAAAATTTTTAAAGGTCATGACTTTAAGATAGTTATAGTTAACTATAAATGGAAAGCTAATGTTTATTTTGGGCTTTATGTGTAAGACATAGGGACACAGTGGTGAGGGGGACATAGCTTTGCTCTTAAGAACTTTACAGTTGAGTAATGAAGTAGATGAGAGTGTTCATAAATAGAGTAAAAACCAGTATATCATACATACTAGCAAAACACTATAGCAGCATTAGAAATTCTTAGATAATATAGTTATAGTAGATTTCTAATTTATGTTACTATGAGCATTTTCATTTTACAAAATAAACATCTTCCTTGACTTATATGATACTGTGTTTTGGCACATTGTGTCTTACATCTTCTATAAAGAACACAATCAGGTTTTAGCAGTACAGAAAATTAAAGTTATTTGTTGAAACATTGATTTGGGCGTAGAAGGTAGCAGAAATTACCCAGAAGAGAACACTGAACATCTGTCTTATTTTTGTTATCATACAAATCTTCCTGTTGCTCCCTTTTTTTTTTTTTAATCTAAAATGCTACAGCTTTCAGAATTTCCATTATTTTTCACCCCAATTAAGACTCTGGCTTTAAAGAGACATTTTTACCATTGGTTTTCTCTATATTGAATTGATTTTTCATATTCTATGAAATTTTTCATACTCTCATTTCACTTTGAAATGCTAATTTGATCACCTTAGAAACTGTTCTGAAACAATTATAGAGGTACAAGGTCTAAGGGCCTTGTATGGTAATGGCCTTCTTCCTGGCAGAATCCTGAGGATGTGCAGAATGTCCTATAGTGAGAGACGGGGAGTATGGGTGTGTATGTGGTAATCCACTCTTAACAGACCATTCACCCTGAGCCTTTGGATCCCTTGCTCTGTAGTACACTAGGGCAGTTGTGGCCTCTTAGCTTCATTTTATATAGTATGCTTTTTGGACCTATTTTAACCAGTCAACCAGATAGAATATTGGAATTCTTTTTAACCTCTTGAGGTGCAACATTAAGCCTGGAGTCTCTGCTTTGTGTGCCCATACTATTATATTCAGCTTGATGCGACTATATGTTTTTTTCACCATTATACCCACACTCAATATCCATTCCCACACATTTTCCCTAGGATTTTGTTGATATTAATTGGAAAAATCAGGTAGTTCTTTTGGAGTACAGCACACATCCTAATGGGTTATACTTTGTATCTAATTCTTTAGTGCCAACTGTAACTTGAATCTTACACTGCTAGCAAAAGGTGTGGATAGTGGGAATGGATTCTCAGGAGAATTAGAAGTATTTTGCAAAGCAGCTGACTCAGAATTTCAGATTCCTCAGGCAAAGCAGGGTTAATCTCTAATGAGGTGGAATGACAGCTTTTTTTTTTTTTTTTTAGCAAAACGTTCATTGGTACATTTTAGATATACATAGTGATAACATTCATCTTAGGGAATTTTACCTGTACATGATTTATCTTGCTTCTTTTTTCCATTCCTTTCCCTCCCTCTGACCCTTTTTCCCCTCCCTATTTACAGAAGCTTTGTTTCCTTTTTTCTTTTTGTCCTTTTTGTTTTTGTCCCTTCTTTCCTTTCCCCCTCCCTCTTGCCTTGTTCCCCTTCTCTTTGAACATTTTCTTCTCATTTCCCAATATCTATTATACATTTTGGTCCTTATTTCCACTTTTGGTTTCTCACACCAGAGAAACAATGCAATATTTAAACATGTGTGTCTGATTTATCTCACTTAAGAGTATGGTCTCAAGTTGTATCCATGAGCTAGAAATGTCTGAAGCTCATCCTTCTTTATGGCAGAGTAGTATTCCATTGTATAAAAAAATCACATCTTTTTAATCTATTCATTCGTTGATGAGCATTTGGGCTGTTATCAAGATTTAACTGTTACAGACAGTGCTGCTATAAACATGGGAGTGCATATATAGTTGTGGTATGATGCTTTTGTGTTTTTTTTTTTTTTTTTTTTTTTGGGTACCGAGGATCGAGCTCAGGTCCTTGCGCTTGTGCAGCAGGCAGTGAAAGCGCTGAGCTAAATCCCCGGTCCCTATGGTATGATGCTTTTAATTCTTTTGGGAAAATACCAAGAAGGGAAATAGCTGGATCTAATGGAACCTCTAGTTTTAGTTTTTTGAGGTATTTCCACACTGATGTCCATGGTGGTTGCACCAGTCTACACTCCACCAACAGTGGAGAAAGATTCCTTTTCCCCCACAGCCACACCAGGATTTGTTATTGGCTGATTTCTTGGTAGTAGCCATTTTTTCTGGAGATGGGATCTCAGTGTTGGTTTAATTTACATCTCTCGAATGACCAATGATGTTGAACATTTTTTCATATATTCACTTGCTATTTCTACTTCTTCATCTGAGAAGTGTCTTCATTTCAGATGCCCACTTTTGGATTGGGTCTTTAAATTAGGAGGGGGGGTCTTAATTTTTTTTGGTTCTTTATATATTCTAGATAGTGGTCCTTTGACTGAGGAACAGGAGGCAAAAATTGTTTCCCATGCTGTGGGCTGTCTCTTTACTCTGTTGGTGGTTTCTTTTGCTGTATGAAAGCTTTTTAAAAAGATGAGATCCCAGTTGTTAATTCTTTGTGAAAGTTCCTGTGCAATTGAGGTTTTGTTCATAAACTCTTTGGCTACAACTATGTCTTCAAGAGTTCTACCTATTCTGTCTTTCAGAAGATTTAGTGTTTCTTTTTTAATATTTAGATCTTTAATACATTTTGATTTTAGTTTAGTTTGTGATGAAAGATATGGGTCTAGTTTTAATCTTCAACACATGCAAAGCCAAATTTTCCAGCACCATTTATTAAAGAGGCTATCTTTCTTCCAGTGAAGGTGTTTGGTTCCTTTGTCAAAGATAAGGTAGCTGAGTATGTTTGGAGTTATTTCTGCGTCTTCTATTTTGTTCCATTGATCCTTGGGTCTTGTTTTTTGCCAGTACTATGCTGTTTTTGTCACTGTAGCTTTGTAGTATACTTTCAAGTCAGGGATTGTGATGCCTCCTGCCTTGTCTTTGTTGCCCAGAATTGCTTTTGCTATTCTAGGTCTCTTCTGGTTCCAGATGAATTTTAGGATTTTTTACTCTAACTCTGTGAGATATGCTTTTGGTATTTTGATTGGCATTGCATTAAATCTGTATAATAATTTTGAAAGTATGGCCATTTTCATTATCTTGGTTTTCCTACCCAAAAACAAGGGATATCTTTCCATTTTCTGATATCCTCTTTGGTCTCCTTTTTCAGAGTACTGTAGTCTTCCAGTAGTAAATGTCTTTTACTTCTTTTGTTAGATTGATTCCTAGGTATTTCATTTTTTTGGATGCTATTGTGAAAGGTGTTTCCCTAATTTTTCTCTCAGTTTGTTATTCATGTACAGGAAGATTTTTGAGTGTTGACTTTGTATCCAGCTATGCTACTGAAAATTTGGTTATTAAATCTAGAAGTCTTTTGGTGGCGGTTTTGGGCTCTTCTACATAGGGTATCATATCATCTGCAAATAATGATCATTTAACTTCTTTCTTTCCTATCTCTCTTCCTTTTATTTGTTTCTCTTGTCTTAATTGCTCTGGCTAATGTTTCCAGAACTATATTGAATAAGAGTGGTGACCGTGGACACCCTTGTTTTGTTCTTGATTTTAGAGTGAGAGCTTTCAGTTTTTGTCTGTTTAGTTTGATGTTGGCTGTTGATTTGTCATTTATCTTTTTTTTTTTTGGTACCGGTGATCAAACTCAGGACCTTGCACTTTTGAGGCAGGTGGCAGCACCACTGAGCTAAATCCTTGGCCCTGTTGATTTGTCATAGATGGCTTTTATCAGATTGAGATAAAAACCATCTATTCTAATTTTCTGTAGGGTTTTTATCATGAATGGGTGTTTTACTTTGTCAGACACTTTTTCTGCATTTATTCCAATGACCATATGGTTTTTGTCTTTGATTCTATTAATATGGTGTATTACATTTATTGATTTGCCTATGTTGAACTATACCTGCATCCCTGGGATGAATCCCACTTGGCCATGGTGTATAACTTTCTTGATTTCTTGCATTTTGTTTGCCAGTATCTTATTGAGGATTTTTGCATCCTTTAGGGAGATTGTCCTGTAGTTCTCTTTTTGGCTTGGATCCTTCTGTGGTTTTGGGATCAGCATGCTTGCTTCCAGGAATGACTTTGGGAGTATTGCTTATTAAAGAGTTTGAGAAGTAGCGGCATTAAATCGTCTCTAAATTTCTTGTAGAATTCCGCAGTGAATCCATCAGAGCCTGTGCTTTTCTTTGTTGGTAGGTTTTTAATTATATCTTTAATTTCATTGATTCATATTGGTTTATCTTCTTGACTCAGCTTTGGCAACTCATACATATCTAGGAATTTGGCCATTTCTTCTGTGTTTTCTTTCTTATTAGAATACTGGTAGGTTCTCAAAGTAGGTATTAATGATCTTCAGGATTTCTGCAGGCTCTGTTGTGATTTCGCCCTTTTCATTACTAATTGCACGGATTTTAGTCTTTTCTTTCCTTTTTTGATAAGGTGGGCTAAGGGTTTGTCAATTTTATTCACTCTTTCAAAAAACTAACTCTGATTCATTGACTCTTATATTGTTTTCTTAGCCTCCATTGCAGTAATTTGTACTCTGATCTTTATACTTTCCTCCCTTGTACAAGCTTTGGACTTGACTTGGTCTTCTTTTTCTAGACGCTTGAGGTTCAGCATTAGGTTGTTTATTTGAGCTTTGTCTGTTTTCCTGATATGCAAATTCACCACTATAAATTTCCCTTGTAGGACTGCTTTCAGTGTGTCCCATAAAATCTGGTATGTTGTATTGGCATTATCATTTAATTGTAGAAACTGTCTGATTTCTTCTTTAATCTGTGACCCATTGGTTGTTCATGTTTTTGTGAAGTTCTTGTAGTTTTTTTTTTTTTTACTGTTGATTTCCAATTTCATTGCACTATGGTTTGATAATATGCATGGAATAATTTCAGTTCCTTTGTATTTACTTAAGCATGTTCTATAAACTATTATGTGGTCTATTTTGGAGACCGTCCATGTGCAGCTGAGAAGAATGTGTATTTTGATGTTGTGGGGTGGAACACTAGACATCTACTGAGTCCATTTGTTCAAAAGTTTGGTTCAATTCTGATATTTCTTTGGTGATTTGTTATCTAGTTGATCTATTTGTGACAATGGGGTATTGAGGTCCCCCATTACAATTGTATTAGTGCTTACTTGATTTTTCATGTCTGTTGTTATTTGTTTTATATAGTTGGGTGTGCTGGTATTTGATGCATGTATAGTTATGACTGTTATCTCTTCCTCTTTGATTGTCCCATTTACAAGGATGTAGTGACTTTCTTTGTCTATCCTGATGAATCTTGGCTTGAAATCCACTTTGTCTTAAATAGAATAGCTATACTTGATTTTTTTCTGGGTTCCATATTGTGTGGAATATTATTTTCCATCCTTTGAGTTATATGAATCTCTTTTTTTTTTTCTGGTAGTGAGGATCGAACTCAGGACCTTATGCTTGCCAGGCAGGCGCAGGGCCACTGAGCTACCTCCTCGGCTCTGTATGAATTTCTTTTTGAATTAAATATGTTTCTTGTGTGCAGCCTATTGTTGGATCTTGCTTCTTGATCCATTCTGAAATGGCAGCTTCTATCACAAAGAAGACTCAGAATTTTGGGTTTCAATATTCCCAGCTTCATCAGGCTGTTGCCATGTATTTCCATTCTAGTTTTCAGGATCCCATCCCTTCCCAATCAGTGCTGTTATTTTAATAGCAGATGTACTACTATGTTGTCAGTTCAATTTGTGTGTGTGCTTCTTTCTCTTAAAACAATGGCAGTTTGTGATATATTTCTGGAGGTCAAAAGTCTGAAATTTAGGTGTTGACAAAGTTGATTCCTGCTGGAAGCTCTGAGGGAGAATGGTCTAGACTTCTAGTACCTTTTTGTGGTTGCTGGTAATCTTTGGTATTCTTTGGCTTGTAGGCAGACCTATCACTTCAATTTCTGTTTCTGTCTTTGTGTGGGATTCTTCTGTCTCAATTTGTGTTTTAATGCAGCCACTTACAGTTTGAGACTCTTAGATTTTCAGCAGTGTTGAAGCTGTAGGAGGTAAGCTTATTTTGTTTTTTGTTTTCAAGGAAGGCAACACGTGCTGGTAGTTTGTACAGTTATTGAAATGGCAATTTGAATCCCTGAGATCATCCTTTTCTTTTCCCACTTTGTGTACTGCTACTAGGAGCAACTACTGGTAGCTAATCTGTTTATACTACTTGGTAGTTTGACAGAAATGTTTTAAGATATTAAATACATGGTCACCCAGAACCTTGATTCTTGTTTTTTTTTCTTCTTTTTTACTAGTACCCAGGATCAAACCCAGGAGTGCTGTACTACTGGGCTATGTATCTCTAGCTCTCCTTATTTTTTATTTTGAGATAGAATCTAAGTTGTCCAGGCTGGCCTCAAACTTGTGCTCCTTCTGCAGGGTTCAGAGTAGCTGGGATTACAAATGGGCACCATTGTGCCTGACTCCTTATAAATATTGATTAGGTATAGCCATAGATGATGTTTCGTGTGTCTCTATTACCATAGTGCACCACAGACTATTGGTGGTCTCTTTGCTACTGGAAATAGTCATTAATGCCTTAATAGCTATTCTAGTTTAGAGAACTGGTTCCAGAAACTGAAGAGCTAATTCAGAAAACTTACCCTTAAAATTCTGTTCTTCTGGGACCATTCTTAGTACCAAAATCTTTATTCAAGTTCCTTAGGGAAACAAAGCCATGCACACAAGGACCATGCATGCATGTATGCATGCATGCACAGACACACGTGTACATACACATATTGGGGAGGGAGGTATTTACCTATATCTTAAGGAATTGGCTCAAGTGACTGTAGTGGCTGGCAAATCTGAAATTTTCAGGGCAGGCCAGCAGGCTGGAAATTCCTTCGGGATTTCTGTTTTGCAGTGTTGGGAATTTTTTTTGTTTTTGGAAACTAGTCTTTGCTTTTAAGGCCTTCAGCTGATTGGATAAGACTCATTATGAAGGATAATCTGCTTTACATAGAATCAACTGATAGTAAATGTTAATCACACCAAAAATGAGAAAGAGATCGGGCCTGTAACCTCATCATGATCTCCTGCCTGATTTCAAACACTTGACCTTTTAGATCCTTGTTCTACCACTGATCCAAATCCCTAGCCCTCTAACAATATAGTGCACTATAAAAGCAGACCACATGGTGACTTTTAAGTTAATGACAGGCACATAATACAATGGTGGTAGAAAAGATTATCATGGCATCAAAAATTCTTATTGCCTAGTGATATTGTAGCTGTTGTAATGTCGTTAGTCAGGTGTTCATGATGACACTGATATAGATAAACCTGTATACTACCAGTCATGTAAGATTATAGCATATATAATTATGCGTAGTACACAATACTTGATAGCAATAATAAATGACTGTCACTAGTTTATGCCTTCACTATCCTATCATTTCTATTGTTATTTTAGAATGTACTCTTTCTCCTTATAAAAAAAAGTTTACCATAAAGCAGTACACCATGTTATGTTGGCTGGACCCTCACATGTCATGTTTGCTCTTGATTGATCAAGAAGTCATGTTGATAATCAGATGGCTGAGGCAGTAGGATCACTTAAGCCCACAAGCAAGACCAACCTGGGTAACATAGCAAGATTCATTCATTAACTGAAAAGTCATCATGTGACATATAACTTTGTGTGTCCTGCTTTTATGGAGGGCTGGGGATTTGGATCGTGGTAGAACAATTGCCTAGCATGTGTGAGGCCCTGGGTTCAATTGCCAGCACTGCAAAACAGCAACAAAAACTCTCAGGATCCCAACCTCCCTAAAGGGTCAAGTGTTTGAAATCAGACAGCAGATCATGATGAGGTCACAGGGCCAAGCTCAGTCTTTGCAGGTGGCTTGAGCCTCTCTTAAGAGCATGGGCCCAGCTCCCTGGTTCTTCAGTGCTTAGTGCCTGGGATAAAGTAATGTACAAAGCTGTTTGTTGAGGGCTGGGGAGGGAGCTCAGAGGGCAAAGCTCTGGGTTCAATCCCCAACACACACATGCACATACAGACACATACACACACACACACGCACACACACACAAGTTTGGGAAAAACAGGATGAAAATGAAAATTTGTTTTTGGGTAGGACTGCATCCCTAAAAATACATTTAGAAGTATTAAGTAACCTTATTTGTCCTTCCAGGAACATTTCATTTCATTCACTATAAGAATTTCTTTTAGTTTTTATCCCTATATATCATATTGCTTTTAAGACTGTTTATTTGTTTTAAAAGTTCTACACCCTTTGGGACTCCATTCCATAATAGAGACCTTAATAGTATTTTCTTCTTTACTTGAGGCCAAGAAAAATGTGTTTGTTCATATTTGTGTTGGTATATTTACTCTATTGAAAGTAGAATTTTCTGGTACTGTTTGGTCAACAATAAAATTTTTTTTTTTTTTTTGGTATTTTGAGACAGTATGGCTGCATAGTTCAGGCTGGTCTTGAACTCACTATGTAGCCCAGGCTGGCCTTGAACTCCAGGTGATCCTCCTATCTCAGCCTCTCAAGTGCTGGGATTATATTATATTTTACCATGCCTGGCTGGTCAAATGTTAAAGAATTTTTTATTTATAAATTTTTATTACTAATAGGACATGTTTGCACTACATGATGATTCCATTCATTGTGAGGAGTTGGTACATGCACATAACACACATTCTTTTTACTTCCCTTTCCTTTCTCTTCCCATTTGAGGTAATTTGGGTGCTTGGATTAATTTATCATAATGATGATTCTTAAAATAGATAACTGAGCCAACGAAAGTATTTCACTTCTTTAAAATGTTAGTAGGCTTTATTTGAAGACATTTCTCTGTTATTACATTACCTATTAACCCAAAGATTTAAAATAATTTTGTTGAGTAATGTATCACTGCTAAGCTAACTTTTACTTAATCTTCTTTTTTTTTTATTTATTTTTTCTCTTAGGGGACCTCCGAGCTTGTACATACTGTAGAAAAATAGCCTTAAGTTATGCTTACTCCACAGACAGTAATTCCATTGGGGAAGACTTGAATGCTCTTTCAGATTCTGCTTGCTCTGTGTCTGTCCTTGATCCAAGTGAACCCCGAACACCAGTTGGGAGTAGAAAAGCCAGTCGTAACATATTCTTAGAGGATGATTTAGGCTGGCAAAGGTACTGTCACTTGAATATAATTTTATTTCAACTTGAGAAATACTGATAGTTTTGTGACCCATGAGTGTTTTTGGTTAACATTTATTTTCTTTGAATTGTTTTCTGAAAATTCACTGTTTTCTCTCTTCTCCTCAGCTTACCTCCTGAAGGATCACACATGTTTATGAATAGTGATGATATTAACTAATTAGAATCTAAGCTTCATGAGAGGAGAGACATTATATATTTCTTGTTCAGGGTTCTGTTGTTGGCACCAAGAACAGTGCATGGCATGTGTACATCCTGGGAATATTTGTTGATTATGCAATAGTGGTCATTGAGATTTATAATTCCAAATATTTTCTTTGAGAAGGAACATGCTCATAAGACTTTTATAAATATTTTCAAATGAAATTAGATTTTTTTTTTCCCTTCTAAAGGGACATTTCCTGTCTTTCTATATGTCTAAATGTGCCACAGTGCCTGGTAGTGTGAGATGCTATGAACTCTTTCAGGGAAGTTACCTAGAATTGTTTGAATTAAAATCTTAGATTCACTAGTTTCTGAGTAATTATTCAGCTAAATAATTTTCTTACACATAATACTAAATCTGACCATATGAAAGAGCTTAGAGTTTTAATGTTTCCCTGATGAATTATTTTTTCAGCTCTTAAGGGATTGAGGAATAAGTAAATGATGTATTCAT
Source organism: Heterocephalus glaber (assembly GCF_000247695.1). Next base: position 7,770,258 of record NW_004624765.1, on the reverse strand, counting down.
TCAAACAAATAAAAAGCAAGTTCTGTAGTCACTCATCCAGCTAATTTTATTGGCATTTCAGATACAAGCTTTCATTATCATCTTTTTGGTATTTGATACACTTAAGATTAAATGTTATGCATTTTCCATCTTAATTAAAGGGAGAACAGAAATGGCTCATAACCTCACTGTCACAGCACTTCCACTGAAATAGGATTTTCCTCTTGCTGTCCCAAATGATCTCAGTATCTTCCCATTTTCTTTGTAGTTTGATTCATCCAGACTCCTCAAATACCTCCCTCTCAACAAGACTTGTGTCTGTTCAAGAAGATGCTGGGAAATCTCCTGCTCGAAATAGGTAAATTGCCAAATAAAAACACTGTATTCTGTGTCATATTTTTATTTTTTTATAATAAGAACATATATTTTTGAAAAAGTTAGATTGCTTCCTAGCTCTAAAAAGCTTAATCATTTCTTTTTGCATGTCAGCTGTTGCTTTCATTCAATGGCTCTTTTCAGGATTCTTCCCTGGCTTTAGATATCAGAACCTACAACACTGTCTGTCTTCTAGTTTGGTAGAAAGACCTGGAGGATATGAGAGAATGAGCCATATGGACATTTTGTGGAAGAGTTTCCCAGTTTTAGCAATTATGAGTAAGATTGCTGTAAACATCTGTCTTAGTCACTTTCTCATAGCTGAGGCACAGTACCTGACACACACAACTTGAAGAAAGGTTTATTTTTTGCTCATGGTTATTAGAGTAGTCGGCGTACAGTTGGCTGCCTCTCAGGCAGGAAGGGCATGGTGGAAGGGTTCGGTGGAGGAAAGTTGCCTATGTCACAGTGGTGAGGAAGCAGAGGCAGGAAGAAGAAACCAGGGGGACACACCTTTCCAGATAATGCGCCATGACCCATCCCATAATGAAACATGTGGCTCTGGACTCCTCTGTGGATGAACCCACTGATGTGTACATATTGCCATGATCGAGTTGGCTTCCAAAAGCCCCACCTCAACATCGGAGGCTTCTGGGGGACACTGGGATCTAAACCATCACAACACTTGTGTGCAAATTTTTGTGGTGATATAGTTTTCAGTTCATTTGACTGAAGGGCATGATGGCTGGATGTTACAAGAACATGTTTGGGTTTTAAGATCTAACCAAATTATCTTCCAAGTTGCCTTTGTGATTTTGTATTTATACCAGCATAAATGAGAGGTTTTTCTTGCTCTACATCATTTCCGGAATTGATGCCAGTGTTTTGGGTCTTGGTCATTGTAGTACGTGTGTAGTGGTATCTCGTCATTATTTTAATTTGCTATTTTAAGTAAAATATCTCTTCATGTGCTTACTTAATGTGTTACCTTTCTGTCACTGTGAAGGAATACCTGATACAACTTAAAAGGAGAAACGATTTATTTTGGCTCATCTTTTCAGAGGTTTCAGTCAAAGGTCACTTGGCTTCATTGTTTCTGGACTTGTGGTGAGACCAAGGACAAAATATACCCATTAAAGACACATTCCCTCCAACTAGGTTTCTCATCCTAAAGTTTCTGCCACCTCCCTGTAGTACCATCAGCACTTCCCGGGACACATGAGCCTCTGAGGAATGTTCCAGACCCAAACTATAACACTTAACATCTGTATGTCATCTTTGGTAAGGTATCTGCCCATTGTGTAATCATGTTTATCTTCTCAATTTTGGGGGGTGTTTTTGTTTTTTTAAAAAAATTTTAGATAAGAAGCAGAGGACCGTCTTGAGTTCGAGGGCAGTCTGGGCTACATAGTGAGTTCAAGGCCAGTCTGAATTACATAGCGAGACTGTCTCAAAAGAAAAATTTTTTTAGATAAGTTTTTTGTCTGATTTTTTTGGTAAATATTTTCTTCCATTGTATGGTATGTCTTTCCATTCTCTTGTCATTGTCCTTTATAGGGCAGGAGTATTTAATTTTCTTTTTTCTGTTTTCTTTTTTGGTACCAGGAATCGAACCCAAGGCCTCATGCTTGCCAGGCAGGCGCTGCGCTGCTGAGCTACATTCCTAGTCCTGCTTTGGGTTTTGAGACAAGGTTTTTGCTATGTACTTCAGGGTGGCCTTGAACTCACATTGATTTTCCTGCCTTAGCCTGAGATTACAGGTTTTCACCATCACTCCTGGCCCAGAAGTATTTAATTAATTAATTAATTAATTAATTTATTTTTGGTACCGGGGATCGAACTCGGGTCCTTGTGCTTGCACATCAGGTGGTGAAACTACTGAGCTAAATCCCCGGCCCCAGAAGTATTTAATTTTAATGAAGTTCAGATTATCACTTGTTTTTTTCATGAACTGTGCCTTGGTGTCATCTCTAAAAATATTATCACCATATCAAAGATCATCTGAGTTTTCTTTCATATTATGTTGTATTTCTGCGTTTTACACTTAGGTCTATGATCCATTTTGGATTAATTTTTTTGAAGGGTGTAAAGTTCTTTGTTGAGAGCTTTTGTTTTTGTTTTATAGATGTTCAGCTATTCCAGCATCATTTATCGAAAAGATTATCTATTACTCCATGACATTTCCTTTGCTGTTTTGTCAGAGATCAGTTGACTCTTTATCTAGGTCTATTTATGGGTTTTCTACTGTCTTACTAACTTGTCTGTTCTTTTTCCAAAACCATATTGTCTTGATAGCTATATAGAATAGGTTTATAATAAGTCTTGAAGTCAAGTTATATTAGTCTTTCCACTTTTTTCCTTCAGTATTGTGCCATTTTGGGTATCTTGCCTTTTATTATCATCTTTAGACTCATTTTGTCAATATCTGCAATAAATTATAGGGATTAAAAACAAGATCTGACATCTTGACAAAGTTGAGTCTTCCTGTTCATGAACATGGAATATCTCTGCATTGTTTGATTTCTTTTAGTAGAGTTTTGTTAAGTTTTCCTCATTTGTATCTTGTACAGATTTTGTTAAACTTGAGTTGGTTGTGGTGATGAGCACCTGTAATCCCAACACGGGGGAGGCTGAGTGAGGCAGGAGGATTGACTCGAGTTCGAGGCCCAGCCAGGGCTACATAGTAAGTTTAAGGCCAGCCTGAACTACATAGCAGGAGTCTGTCTCAAAAAACCAGGAAACGAAACAAAAACCCTCCTCCCAGAAAAGAGATTTTGTTAAATGTATACCTAAGTATTTAATTTTTTGGAGGTCCTAATGAAACATATTTTTAACTTTAAATTCAATTTGTTCATTGCTGGTATGTGGAGAGAGGATTAACTTTTGCATATATATTTTGTATCCTGTAACTTTGCTATAATCACTGATTATTTCCAGGAGTTTTTTTTTGTTGTTTTGAATTTTCTATATAGATAGTATTGTCATCAGCAAAGAGAGTTTTATTTCTTTCTATTCAGTAAACCTTTTATTTCTTTTTCATGTTGTATTGCATTAGGTGAGATTTTCAGTACAGTGATAAAAGGAATGGTGAAAGAACATCTTTGGATTGTTTTGTGATCATAGTGGGAAAGCTTTAAGTTTCTCAATTAAGATAACTGTAAGGTTTCTGTAGATACTCTTCTTCATTGAATATCAAGAATGCATTAAGAATTGAAGGAAGTTTCTTTATTCCCACTTCACTGAGTTTTTTTTTTAATAATGAAAGGGTGTTGAATTATATCTTTTCCTGTACATATTGATTTGCTTTTTCAGTATATATTCTTCAGCCTGTTGATGTGATGGCTTACATTTATTGATACTTGAATGTTGTGCCATTTTTGCATATCTGGGATAAATCCCACTTGGACATGGTGTATAATTATTTTTATGCATTGTCAGATTGGATTTGCTCCTGTTTTGTTGAAGATTTTGTATCTATGCTTTTGAGAAGTATTAGTCTGTTGAATCTTTATCTGGTTTTCTATTACAAGAATGCTGGTTTTATAGAATGAGTTAGGAAGTAATGTATTACCTCTGATTCCATCTTTAGGAAGACAGTGTAAAGACTTGGTGTACTTTTTTCCTTAAATATTTGGTAAAATTTATTAGTGAACCCATTTAGGCCTGGTGCTTTTATTCAGGAAAGTTATTAATTATTGATACAGTTTTCTATGTAGACCTATTTTTAGTTGTTCTTGTGTGAGTTTTGGCAGCTTATGACTTTCAAGAAATTGTTACTTTTCATGTCCATTAGATGTTTAGTGAGGCTCCATCTTTCATTTCTGATATTAGTACTTTGTGTTTTCTCTCTTTTTTCATAGCTAGAGCCTTATGGATTTTTTTTTTTTATCTTTTCAGTGAACTACAGCTTTGGTTTCATTGATTTTGTCTATTGATTTTTTTTTCCTCAGTTTTATTGACTTCCACTCTTAATTTTTATTTACTTTCCTCTGTTTACTATGGATTTGCTCTTTTTCTAATTTCTTAAGATGGAAGCTTAGATGATGAATTTTAGATCTTTTCTAATGTGTATATTTAGTTCTGTAGGTTTGTCTGTAAGTTCTGTTTTTGTTACATCCTATAAATTTTGATGTGTTAATTCTCATTTACTTGAAAGTTTATTTTAATTTTCCTTGAGATTTCTTGTTCAACTCAATTTTTTTAGAAGTTTGTTGTTTCATTTCCGAAGTATTTTGGAGTTTTTCAGCTATCCAACTCTATTGTCGTTTTTCTATTTCTTTAAATTTCTTTTTCTTTTTTTTTTTTTTTTTTTTGGTACCGGAGATCGAACTTGGGTCCTTGGGCTTGCGAGGCACACGGCAAAACCACTGAGCTAAATCCCCAGCCCTCTATTTCTTTAAATTTGAATATGGTTTGAGTGTTGCTGAGAGGTTGACGTGCTGGAAACTTGGTCCCCTGTAAGGTAGTATTGGGAGGTGATGGCATCTAGAAGAGGTAGGGCCTAGTGGAAGGTGATTAGTCCATTGAGGGTGCCACCCTGGAAGGGCTTCACGTGGTTTTCTGGGATTCTGGTTAATTTCTGTCTCAAAGATTGTCATAACAATAGCAAGCCTGAACCCTGAAAGTTTTTGGCTTTCTTGTCATGATTTTGGCATGCATGTTCTCCTACTGTGGTGCCATCTGACATATTGTGATACAGCCAAGAAGGCCCTGACTAGAGCTGAGCAATATCAACACCATACTCTTGAATTTCCAGAACATGACCTAAATATACTTATTTTCTTTACAAGTTCCCAGCCTCAGGTATTTTGTTATAGCAACAGCAAATGGACTAATACAGTCCAATATGTGGCCTATATTGGTGAATATTCCACGTGAAATTGAGAAGAATGTGTAATTATGTTTTGTTAGATGAAGTGCTTTAGGGCTGGGGATTTAGCTTAGTGGTTCTGCTGCCTGCTTTGCAAGCACAAGGTCCCAAGTTTGATCCCTGGTATCAAAAAAAAAAAATGAAGTGGTTTGTATTGTATCCAGTTCATTGATGTTGTTAGATTCCACCTGGTTCTTACTGGTTTTCCATCTGCTGTATCTGTCTCTGATAAATTCTCCAGTTTGGCCTTGTGTATTTTAAAGCATGTTGTTTACTTTTTCTGTTAACACCCTTAGGATATTAATCATAGTTTAAAAAAATCGCTGCAGGCCCTCAGGTATATTATGATAAGGTGTGGGATGAGGGGAAGTGTTTTATAGGCCTATGATTAAATATTAGCCCTTGGACTGTGAACTTCATAGGCCTTTCAGGTTTTTTTCTTCCTCTTAGGTGGGAGAATATGACTAGAGGAGGCTGGAGTTACATATTTTTCTTTTGCCACATGGAAAGTTTGGAGGGACTAGAGTTTGGTAGTTCCCTTCCCAAGTGGGTTAGTCTCTGGTATTTTACCTGGTTAGGGTCTGATAAAATAGTTCCTTCTTAGGGCAGGACTTGTAAAGAACAGAACTCTAACATATTTCAATATGTTTTCCATCCTGCTGCAGGGAAGTTGGAGAGTATTTTTCCTTGATGTCCACTGTGAGGACCTGTAGAGCTCCTCAGGGTCAAACTCAAAAGTAACATGCCTAATCTCCTTGCATACTTGGTCCACTCAGTTTTAAGTCTCTCAGGCTTGTTCACATTGAGTCTTTAGGAATTCACCAATTATTTTTTAGATTTTTCTACCCCAGGACTGTTTTCCAGGGAGGTTTCTATTTGCGAGTTTCTGCTCTAGTAAACTGTGAGTCTGTATCCACTAGTCTGTGTCTCTAATAATTAGGGTCATAGTTTGCTCTGTGTATCCATTTGTCTGACAGCTCTAAGAAAAGTTCCTGACTTTTCAGTTTGTTTAGCTTTTTAATTGTTGTTAGGACAGAGTAAATCCACTTTAAAGATTCTTATATGCTGGATCAGAAATAGGAAATATCATTCTTTTTAATATTTCACTGTTTTCTCTGAACAGTCAGGTTCCCTTACATCACCATAGTATAAATTCAAGGACTTGTAATGGTGGTAAATTTTTATCATCTGAATAAATTATTGTATTCTAATTTGGCCAGTTGTCTTACTAATGGCCTTTGTACTGATTTCTCCCCAGTCTGTGATCTAGTCCAGTATCATGCATTATAGTTCATTGTCATGTCTGTTGGACTTCTTTACTCTGTAACACTTTTTTTACTTTTCATGATATATATTAGTGTTTTTGAAGCAGATAGGTCAGTTGACAATCTCTTGGCTAAGGTTATGCCTTGGGTTTCTCCTCTGAAAGTAAAGTTACCATTTTCCTCTTTGTAATCAATAGATGATATATGGGGGAGATACTTTGACTACATAAATATCTTGTTCCTTATCAATATCTCATCCATTTATGGTTCTGCTCAAATCCAAAATGGTGATTTTTTTTGTTTGTTTGTTTTTTTGAGACAGGGCCTCACTATGTAGTTTAGGCTGTCTTGAACTCACTATGTTGCCTAGGCTGTCCTCGAACTCACAGTGATCCTCCTTTCTCAGCCTCTTGAGTGCTGGAATTACAGCCATGCACCAACATGCCCAGCCAAAATAGTGATTTTTCTGACTCTTTCATTCCTTCTGTACTTAACTAGATAGCCTTCTACTCTATAAAAGCTTTTCCTTACTAGAGAGTTTTGAATGGGGAGTTGGGAGGATGCCATGATCTGAATTGTGTTTTGAAAGAACCACTGTGGCTGCTCTGTTGAGTAGATTGTAGGACATTACAGCAGAAGCAGGAGAATTGAATTTGATCAACATAGGAGAAGCAGGAGGTAGAGGTGAGTGGATAGATGAGAACAGGTCAGGTTCTAGGTATACAAGGTATGATAGAAAAATATGACAGTAAAAATTTTAAAACAGTAAAAAGACACATTGCCTTGAATTCCTCATAATACTTCGCTTCAAATACTTATCCTGTCATTCTTGTCACTTCCTGAGGCATTTCTGGAGGTCCTCTTTTGTATATACAAGATGTGATTAAAAAAAAAAACTGTGGTAAATACTGCTGCCAAGTACCATTTAGTGGAAAGATAGGCTTGTGAAAACATCACAGTGTATCTTCATCTACTGTATTCACCATATCTGGCATCTGTGTGACTTTTGGCTTTTCCCCAAAGTCAAAATGTCCATGAAAAGTAAACATTTTGAATTGATTTAGGCTATTGAGGCAGCCAGGACAGCTCAATGAAAAATACTTATGAAAGAGAAGTTCTAGAACTTCTTCAGAAAGTTGTAAAAATGATATGTGTTTGAAGTCAGGGGGTGTACTTTCAGGGGAATTAATAGCAGTGTGTCTTTCACTGTTACAAAATTTAAAAAAATAAAAGCCATATTTTTCTATCACACCTTATATTTTGATTGCAGATATGACAGGATTTGCTAATGACTTGCAACAGAGAAAGAAGCATCTAAGATAACTCAGGTTTTTGGCCTGAGCAGTTGAAAGAATGTAATTGCCATGTACAATGGTACTTCAGTTTACAAACTCAATTCTCTCCACCATCTGGTCTCAAACCAAACTGGATGAGAACTGAATCAAATTTCCGCATAAGGTGAGCATTGAACCTAACCATTGAATTGAATTCAGATCTCGACTTGATTTGTGACCAGAATCGTGGAAAGAATCAAGTTCATGAACCAGGGCACCACTGTATTGATATGAGGAAGATGAGATGTAACAGTTTGGTTTCAGACATGTTGAATTTGCAGGAGACTAATATTGATTATGCCCAAAGCAGGCTGGCTGTAAAGAGTTAACCCCACAATTGGCTTGTTTTGAGAAGCGAGTCTGGCTGAAGCCGGAGGTCAGAGTAACTCGCACCCAAATTCTGTTCCCACAACTAAAACCTTCTTACTAGGACAATCTTCTAATTACAACCATGTATTTTGTCTATTCTGTTTCTGATTCGAGAATGCTTTGTCTTGT
>NW_004624765.1:7728232-7761837 GCF_000247695.1 Heterocephalus glaber | reverse complement strand
TTTGTTGGTTGCACTGGCATTGGTCGTCCTGACACCCTACTTTCTCTCTCCTAGTTCTGTCTTTTAGTGTATTTTTTTCTTAGGCCTGCATCGTATACTGGGCAGGACACTGGAACCTAACTGCAGGAGTCCTTAGTAGAATTTGAGATACCTGCTAGATAGCCAAGAGAAGTTAAATAGACAAGTATATATATGAGCTCACAGTTTAGGGGAGAGGTGCAGGCAGGAGAGACAGACTTGCATGTTGTCATTATGTGAATTGTATTTAAGGCTGTGAACCTGGATGAAGATGAATAAGAGAGTGTGAAAAGAGGAAATAGGAATGAGGACTGAAATTGGAGAAGTGCAGAGGAACCAGAAATAGAAACTGAAATAGAGGTTATTTGTCTTACTAGCCAAGTTAAAAAAGGTTTTCAAGGAGAGACAAGTTATATTGCTGACATGCTAAGTAAGGTGAGTTAATAATTTTAATAGGTTATTTGGGGTTTGAGATAGAATGGAAGAATAAGTGGAGGTGAGAGTTTTTAAAAGCAGTTGAAACACAGAGGTGGAGTCAAGATGGTTTTATGAAAGATAAGACAAATTAGCAATATTTCTATTGGCATGTACACCATTGCCCAGATAACTGCTAATTTGCAATGTATAACCATGAGTTTTGCATTAATGCTAAGGTTGATGGTCTTCAGCAGAGACGTAATTTAGTTAGTGAATGCTATTTCAAAATATAATTTTTTTTTTTTTGATACTGGGGATCGAACTCGGAACCTTGCGCTTGCGTGGCAGGTGCTGGAACCACTGAGCTAAATCCCTGGGCTGTCAAAATATAATTTTAATCAGCGTTCTTGCCACTGGCATATTTATCAGTGATTTGACCGTGAAATTAACTAATTCACTTTTATTCTCATTGCTGCTGTATTGGAATATGTCCAGGGATGTTTAGAATGTTAGAGGAGCAGGATGAAAGAATGCCTTCATTGGAAGAGAAGTTTAAATTAAATGAATAGGACATAATGATAATCTTTTACTAAAAGAATATGCCAGGAAGTGAATGACATCATTTTTTGCTCATAGACCATTTGATATCAGTGGCTTCCCATGAACTTTTTTTTGGTACCGGGGTACCGGGGATCAAACTCGGGTCCTTGTGCTTGTGAGGCAGGTGGCAGAACCACTGAGCTACATCCCCGGCCCCCCCATTAACTATTAATAATGACTTTCTGCTAAACTTATGAATATTTTCTTAAATTAATTAAAAATATATTTACCTTTATACTAGAAACTGGATGTTTTCAGTTGAGACTTAGTTTTGAATGGCAGCCCTTATGTTGATTAGTTGAGCTACTCTAGACAAATTACTTGTTGATTCTTGATTTCTTTATCTGCAAAGTGAACTAGTAATACCTATCCTACAGAATGCTGTGAGAAATAAATGAGAAAGTATATGTTAATGGTTGAGTTACATAGTGTGTAACACAGATGCTTCTGCCTTTTTTTATATGGAGCTGAAATTGCATTTCATTTTATAGGGATAAGCTAACTAAATGTCTGGCTAACTTAAAACATTTTTTAAAAAATAAAAGCTTACTTGATCTTGATATTCTACTTACAAGTTATTTTTCTGGTAGAGGCAAAATTATGAATATTTATGTCTATACTGATATATAATGAGAGAAGACAAATTTCCACTAATATTTTGTTAATGATCAAATAAAAATACATTTTAAATATAGGTCTACTAAAGGGAAAAATGCATTATTTTTGGGGGGAGAACAATGCTTTGCTTTGCTGGGGCTCAGAATTAGTGTTCTGTATCCTCAGATTGATTGCAAGATAAAATGAGTGTTAGCTCCTGGGCTGTGCAGAAACAGGAGGCAAGCTGGATTTGGCTGTGGGGTGTAGATTTTTGACCCTGTTCTTCAAGATGATTTCAGCATTTACTTGTTAGTGTTTACTTCATTTTTAGTATTTTTAATAGAGTTTGTACCCATTTTCTTTGAACTAATACTGAATCATGAACAATGTAACTCTTTTCCTGTACTTTCCGTAACTACTTTCATTAACTGTATTTCCAAGTAATTTTAGATTCACCAAAAAGTTGCAAATATATTAGTTTCTGTGCATTCTTTCGTAGTTATAAAATACATAACTTTATAACCGCTTTTAAAAATGTCCTTAACATTGGCAAGAAAGCATTTATTTAAATATGACTTTTCTTTGTAATTATGTTTATTGATGAAGAATTTACGACCTTGATTTTACTGTTTGTTTTCGTTTCTAGATCAGCCAGCATTACTAACCTGTCACTGGATCGATCTGGTTCTCCTATGGTACCTTCATATGAGACATCTGTCAGTCCCCAGGCTAACCGCACATATGTCAGGACAGAGACCACTGAGGACGAACGCAAAATCCTTCTGGTACCAGTCCAATATCTTTGACCCATTGCTAGTTTTGAGCATAAAGAATGGTTTCACTAGCATTTTTTTTTTTTTTTTGTACTGGGGATCAAAATCAGGACCTTGTGCTTGCAAGGCAGTTGGTGACACCACTGAGCTAAATCCCGGCCCTTCACTAGCATTTTTAAAAAGAAACATATAAATGGAATAGTCAGCATATCAATTTAGCAGAGAAGCCAGGTGTGGTGACACACCCCTGTAATCCTAGCACTCTGGAGGCTGAGGCAGGAGAATCACTGCAAGTTTGAGGCCAGCCTGAGCTACACAGTGAGTTCAAGGCCAACCTGAACTACACAGCAAGACCTTGTCTCAACAACCCCCTCCCCCAAAAAAATTTAGCAGAGAAATAATTAGCTTAACTTTTTACTATGGTCACCTGAAAAATTGGTCAAGTTTCTTTTTGTACTCATTGCGTTAATATTTTCTTTAATTCTTTTATCTGGCAACATCAGAATTCAGTTGCCTGTGTAATTTTAGTTTGGTCCCAACCTACTGTTTAAACTTTGAGACATGTTTCTCATACATAGGGAAAACTTTTTATATATTTAATTGTTTACATAAGGTAATACTCAGTTTTTTTTGTTTACTTATATATAACATACTACGTTTAATTTTAAGAGTGTATGGTTTCTGTCCTCACACTTGCAATTCAAAAGGTAGAAATCAGATCAGTGGAAAGTTTTTATTAGTAAAGGCAGTAGTATTTTCATAGTAAACAGTATCAAATAATGTGACTATGTCACAGGAAAATTTTTAAAAGTGAAAAGATTATTAGTAACAAGGATTTCAGGAAATGCTTTAAAGCAAAAAGGCTTGAATGTGTCTTTAAAGGATGGAATGATTTTGAATAGGCAGTAAGGAAAGTGAATCTTATTAAAAGGTGTAAGGGAAGGTGGAGGGAGGTAAGAATAAATGTGGCATTTTCCATCGGCTTAAGTAGGAATTATTAATTAGGAGAGAGTTCAAGTTGGAGCTATAGGCAAAGAAAATGGCAAGTTAATTTGGGACTACTCTATGGAAGATAATAAATCCAGTCCTTTGTAAGTTTAAATTTCCACTTGTACTTTTTGAGAAGAGTTGAAAGATTTTTTTGAGCAGAAAGCAATTCACTGAAGACTTTCCCTTAGAAAAATTCTCCTGGCAGTTGAGTATACAAGGTGAGAATGGTTAGAATTTGGTAGAGTGAAAGCTACTAGAAACAGAGACATGCAATTGGCTATTGTTTCTCATGTCCTTGTCCCTTCTTCAAAGGAGGAGATATTTTGCACTTAACTAGGAGACTTATAATATGTGCCATTAACTGAAAAAGATAGTACCTGGGAAAGTTCTCAAGAGAAAAAGTTATGCTTGGAATTACATGAGTCAAGTTCAAGCTATTTCCATGTATGTTTCTTATTACATTGTGTTGTTAGCTGCTATAAAAAAATCCCAATCAACATTTCTCTTATGAACCTAAAAATTCTAGGAAGGCATATGAAGAGGTATACAGCATTTGTCTCAGGAGTAATTACTTGCTTTTTAATGTGATTGTAGGACAGTGTTCAGTTAAAGGACCTGTGGAAAAAAATCTGCCATCACAGTACTGGGATGGAGTTTCAGGATCACCGCTACTGGCTGAGAACACATCCCAACTGCATTGTGGGAAAGGAATTGGTTAACTGGCTAATTCGAAATGGGCACATTGCCACAAGGTATTGTGAGCCTAAGAAGGGAGTTTTGATATTATTTATTAATTTTTAAGTAGGGCACATATTTGACGATATAAGGTAACACATTTCTTTGTGAGTTAGGGTGCTTTTTTTAATGTATCTGATGGTTTGGGGAACTAATTAGTCAATCCTCCATGTGGGTTTTAACTTCATAGTGAATAATTATGAAGAACTTAATAAGGGTCATAATTTACCTTATTAAAAGTACAAGTAGTTCTCAAAACATAGAACTCTCTGATAAAGCAGGATTGGAGAATGTAGCTCAAGTCTACGGTCAAAGGATTCTCCTGCTGCTATTTTCTAGCCTAGACACTGCAACCTGTGTTGAGAATGGAGTCTAGGCCATGCCTCAAGGGGCCTAGCCTATATCACAAATCCTTGTAATAGGGAAGTGGGAGGGGTAGGGGAAAGGAAAGAAGGAAAAAGAAAAAAATGTGAGAAAAGGAAAAAATGGAAACAGTGTCTTTGTAAATAGGAAGGGTGGAGGGGGCGAAGGGAGGATAGGGGAATGGGGAAAAAAATAACCAAGATACATCATGTAAAGGTACAAGTTCCCAATGACGAATGTAATTGTACTGTATACCTAAAATGTACCAATAACCTTAATGAAACAAAAAAATCCTTGTAATAAAGAATAACAGGCAAGGCCTTTTGAGTTAACATATGTTGTAGTCTTTACCACTTGCTCAGATGAGCTGCTTTTCCTTTCATGGGATGAAACAAACATCAAACAAGTAAGAGAGAGACAGCTTTCATCAGGGAAGCCCTAGGTTACAATTTTGCCGATCTCTTTTTAGTTATATGCCTTTAGTCTTTTGAGACATAGTTCTAATGTGGGGGAAATTTCATTCATATATAGATATTCATTTTATATTATATATGTAACATTTGACATTGTCTTCTCATCAAGACTGAAAGCTCTTTGAGTAAAGGAGCCATGCTATTTTCAGCACTTTTTACTCCTCTGTTAAGAACAGAGGTATAGCTGGGTATGATTGTGCATGCCTGTAATCCCAGCACTTGGGAGTCTGAGACAGGAGGATCGCTGTGAGTTCGGGGCCAGCCTGAACTACATATGAGACCCTGTCTCAAAAAAAGAAAAAAGAAAAAAAACAGTGTGCGTATATTGAGTACTCAGTAAATTCTTGATGTAATGTGATGGCGCACACCTGTAATCCCAGTACTCAGGAGGCTGAGGTAGGAGATTTGCCGTGAGTTAGAGGCTACACTGGGTTACATTGAGTTCAAGGCCAGCCTAAACTACATGGTGAGACCCTGTTTAAAAAAGAAAAAAATTAGGTTTTGTGAAGACACATTACCAGTAGGTTTTTCTCTTTTACTGTGGTACCTGGAATAATTTTATAATTTGTTTCAGGTTTCTCTTATTATATCCCTTATCTATCCAAGAACCATTTGAAATTCCAACTCTGATCAGAACTGAAAAAAAATTATGTTTTATCTTGTTCCTGTAAAATTAATTTTGACTGTTTTCATTGGTCTTGATTCAGGGCACAAGCTATAGCGATCGGACAAGCAATGGTGGATGGACGTTGGCTGGACTGTGTCAGTCATCACGACCAGCTCTTCAGGGATGAGTATGCACTGTACAGACCATTGCAGGTAGTTTTTAGTGTTTACTGCTGATTAGAATATGGCTTAAAGATACTTTTTTTTTTTTCCTGGTACTGGAGATCAAACTCAGGACCTTGTGCTTGTGAGGCAGGCATGGTGCCACTGAGCCAAATTCCTGGCCCTGAAGGTAATTTTTATAACATGATTTCCCTGTTGTTTGAGGAAAACGAAAACACTTTTTTATTTTGATGTTGGGGAAGGAACCCAGGGCCTGGTGCATACCAAGCAAGTGCTCTACCACTGCCTTGTCCTACTGCTGTCTTTCTTCTTTTTCTTTTTCTTTTTCTTCTCTTTCTCTTCTTTTTTCTTTTCTTTCCTTTCTTCTTCTTCTTTATTGTTAAGTGCTTTTGATTTAGTAAGTAGTGGTGTTGAAGACCTGCTGTAGGATCAAACATTTTATTCCTTTGATGTACCTTTGGTTAACCTTGGCACTGTGGTATCATGGTTTCTTGTCATTTAATTTTTTTCTTGTTATTTAATTTTAATGGTTTTTAGTTTTACTACATCTGTTTTTAGAATTAAAGAATGACATACACATTACAAAATTATTGAAAAATTTAATATTACCTATCAAAATAGATTTTAACTCTAGTACTGTTCAATCATGTGAATTGTACAGAAATGAGTATCTTTTTAACTTTAGAGAAATGGAAATTACTTAAAGGCAGGACTTTTAAAAAAGATATACTTCTGCCTGCACGCTGGCCCTGCAGAGCCGGCTGGCCGGCCTGGCTCCCTTCCCTGGCCCCAACTGGCAGGCTAGTGGGCTGCCCGGAAGAGGTGGGGAGGGGAGGAGTGGGCTGGCCAGCAGGTGGGTGACTGTGCCGAACTTCTGTGCTAACTGCATGTGGAAGACCATGCAATCCAACCTGACCTTCTTCAGGTTTCCATGGGATCTGGCCAGATGCCTGAAGTGGGTGGAGAATTGTAGAAGAGCAGACTTAGAAGATAAAACACCTGATCAACTAAATACACATTATCAAATATGTGCCACAGACTTTGAGACCTCTATGATCTGTAGAACTGTACATTTTGCAGAGGCATTAGAAAACTAAAGAATGATTGGGTTATTTTATTTGTCAGAATTAATTAAAGCAGATACTTGTGAAGTCATTGGGAGAGAGTCCTTACAGGACTGTTCTTCAAAATAATGCAATACCAACAAAATTTGATCTTGCTAGTCATTTGAACAATCGCCATAGTAGACACACAAAAAAATGAATAAAAGAATTGAGTGAAGATGAAATCAGGACACTGAAACAAGTAAGTGATAGTGTTAATGACTTAGCTTCTGAATTCCTGTTAAAAAGGCCTTGACCTGTTGAGAAAACTTTTGAACAGGAACAGAGACATAGAGAAACAATAGCAATGCTCAAAATTCCAGTGCAAGAGTGGTGGGTGATGAGAAGGATGAAGACATTTTACCTTTAACCCTTGAAGGAAAACAAAGAATACTCAAAGTCTCTATTTGAAATTTTGATTCTTATGGGAAAACAAAACATACCTCTGGATGGGCATAAGACTGATGAAATCCCAGAAGGTCTCTTTACGCCTGATAACTTAAGCATTGCTAGAGTGCTGGATAAATTCTGGTGAAGAGGTCCTGAGAAAGTGCTTTGAGACCACAGCCGTAACACACTGTTCTATTCAAAAACACAGCAGAAACAGATCTCTGAAAGCTGTATTTGGGAAGAAACCCTCAGGGAAGTGAGGACTCCTTTTCTGCCATCCCTGATGATGTGATGGACATAGCAGGGGAAGAACACTTACCTGTCTTGGTGAGATTTGTCGATGAATCTCATAACCTGAGAGGAGTTTGTGGGCTTCCTGCCTTATGAAGCTGATGCACAAACTTTGGCTGTGAAATTTCACACTACAATAACTGAGAAGGGGGGACTAAATATGGAGTTTGGTCATGGTCAGGCTTATGTTGTATCCAGCGGACTTTCTTCTAAAATGACAGCTGTTGCTTCCAGACTTTTAGAGAAATATCCCCAAACTACCTACACACTCTGCTCTTGCTGTGCCTTAAACTTGTGGTTGGCAAAATCAGTGCTTGTGGTGGAGGTGTCAGTTGTATTACGAACAATTGAAGAAGTTTGTTCTTTTTTCCATCGATCACAACTACTTTTAGAAGTAGACAGTGTAATTTCTGTTCTTTTTCAGAACAGTGAAGAAAAGTGTAAAAAACTGAAGGAAATATGTCATTTTCAGTGGACAGGCAGGCACGATGCTTTTGAAGTTTTAGTGGACTTCTGGCAAGCACTTGTTTTATGCTCAGATGGTGTCAATAGTGACACAAATAATAGATAGGATAATTCTATAGCTGGGTGAGCATTTGTACTCTGTAGTGCAGGGACAGATTTTGATTTTATTATTACCATTGTTGTTCTTAAAAATGTCTTATCTTTTGCAAGGGCCTTTGGGAAAAATCTCCAGGCACAAGCTTCTGATGTCTTCTTTGCAGCCAGTAGCTTGATTGCTGTATTACACTCACTCAGTGAAGTGATGGAAAATATGGAAGTTTATTGTGATTTTATCGAGGAAGCTACAAATTTGGCAACCACACTTGATAATTCAAATGAAACTCCCTGGGGAATTTAGTAAGGCTCAGAAAGGTAACCTGGAATCTCAGTTAACCTCTGAGAATTACTATAAAGAAATCATGAGTGTCCTAACAGAAACACTGTTCAGGAACTTAAAGATACATTCTCAGAACACCATCTCAAAGCTCTTAAATGCTTATGTTTGGTACCCTCAGTCATGGGACAGCTCAAATTCAACACAGAGGAACATCATGCTGACATGTATGTACAGAAGTGACATACCCAATCTTGACACACTCTCAGCTGGACTTCATTGTTGGAGAATCAAATGGAAACAGAGGGAAAGACATAGAACTTCCATCTACCATTTATGAAGCCCTCCATCTTCCTGACATCGTTTTTTCCTAATATGTGTGCCTTGCTGAAAGTCCTGTGTATTCCTCCTGTAATGAAAGTTGAGAATGAGCACTATGAAAATGGACGAAAGCATCTCAAAGCATATTTGAGGAACACTTTGACAGTCCAAAGGTCAAGTAACTTGGCTTTGCTTAACATAAATTTTGATATAGAACATGATCTTGATTTAATGGTGAACAAATTCCAAACTGTACAACTAAGTCAAAGCTTTTTACCGATAATTCAAAAACTGTTAAAAATACCTAAGAGACTTTTAAAATGGTCTTTCTCTTATATTTGCTATTTGGAAGAAAAGCCATAAGGGGTATGTAGGCCACCTAATCACTGACTATGTTAGCCTATGGACCTGTCCGTGAATATATTAGCCATTGATAATCTCCATATTTAAAAGGCCCCTCTGAACTCTCATGTACCTGAGACCTGTCCTTTCAGAAGATAGCATTGGAAGTGCCACTCTTCACTTTGGTGTGACCTCTGCTGGTGGCACTGTGGAATTGTTTTAGTTAAAGTCATTTTAGACACATTTGTCACTGTGGATCAGCTTTCAGGTATTGAGTTGTCAATTTTTTAAGAAATGAATTTTGAGGTGGTGTGGGAGAAAGGAATTTGTCTTAAAAATCTTACGGTGAAGCCCATCATTGATCTGTGATTAGTAGGTGTTTTAAATGTGTTATTAAAAATCTGTAATGGTCAGTTAAAGGGAATTAGTAGAGAGACATGTATGAGCTCACCAGATTTCAGTGTAGATTTTGTCTTTATTAAATGAACTTAAAAGAAGGGGTTATAGTTAAAATTTGAATGAAGTGCTTGCCATTGTTATTCCACATCTGGTTATTGCTGTTTATATTCCTTTTGTGAGCCTACATCATCATAAGCTTATTAACAGGCAAATGTTGAAGACTTCTGCTTCATGGTCCAGACAGAATCGGAGACCATCCATACAGGAAACTGACTTGTCTATTTTCTTCTGTCTTTTTCCATGACTCTTATCTACTGCCATGTCTTGATTTATAAGCAAAACCTGAAGAACCCACAAAATGAATGTTTTGTGGTTTATCTAGAAATAATACAGAAAATATTGCTGTTATTCTTTGTGAAAAAAAGTTTTTATAGTTTATTTCAATCTAAATAAAATATGAATTTTTGTTTAAAAAGATATACTCTTATTCTTATGGTAACTATAGACAATTATTTAAAAATAATAATATATATAAAACAGCTCTGTGAACTAAAATTGGAAACTCAATAGAAGAAGATGAAGGACTTCAGAGATTGGTTTGATGTAACTTGTTATAGTTGTACAGTTACTTCCCAAGGTTTGTCCTAGAGTTGGCCCAGAGTTAGACTAAATTAAATGCAATTTTCACTCTCAGGACTAAAGGATGAAATGAAACTTGTAAAAACTTTATCAAAGAAAATGTTTTGTTCATAATGTGCTACCTAAGCCTTCTAGTTAATGAAAATTATAATTTTAAGAGTGGAATTGTCAGTTTGATGCTCTTGAGTGGTTTAGTTTTTATATAACCTTTAGTTCTTATATAAATTTACTGTTACTAGATTTGTAGAAATATCAGGCTGCAGTTAATTCATAGTGCGATAGCCTCAAAGTTGTTGCTATCTAGGGTTAATTGATCTTTTCTTTCAGAGTACAGAATTTTCTGAGACACCTTCTCCAGACAGTGACTCGGTGAACTCTGTGGAAGGACACTCTGAACCATCCTGGTTTAAAGACATTAAGTTTGATGACAGTGACACAGAACAGATAGCTGAAGAAGGGGATGATAATTTGGCTAGTGAGTTTGACTTTCTAACATTTTTGTTTTTATGAATCATTACTATATATGTATGATAAAATGAGTGTCCTGTTTAGTTCAAATGATTCTACTTAACAGTTTACGGTGCCTACTAAATGTAACATCTGGTAGCAGTCGTTGTTTTAGATACAGTATTTTCTTATGAAATCAACTCGGTAGGCAACTGACATTTCCAGATTTTATTGTAGTATATAGTATGCAGCAGCTTAAAAATAACTCTGAGCTAATAATATTGCAGCAACTTTCTTACTTCTTCACTATGATATCAGACTTTTCTCTCTGCAGAACCTCCAATATATTTCTTCAATTTTTCAAATTGATTTTATATTTAACTTGTTCAAATTTTATATGTATACACAGAAGTACATGAAAATACTGTATCCATTTTGGTATTGCACATTGGGCTTGTATATTAAAAAATTTTTTCTCCTTTCCTCCAATACCCTGATAAAACCCATTTTTACTCCCCTCCTCTCCCTGTATTTCTTTCCCCGCCCCAAAACTAAAAGATTCTGCCAGTCCTAGCAAGCGCACCTCAGTCAGCAGTTTCCAGTCCACAGTGGACAGTGACTCAGCCGCTTCTATCAGCTTGAACGTGGAGCTGGACAACGTGAACTTCCATATCAAGAAGCCCTCCAAGTACCCACATGTGCCCCCTCACCCTGCTGACCAAAAAGGTAGGAGGGAGTCACCATCTGGAATCCAGACAAGCTGGAGAGCTGGGCATAGGATCTTATGCCAGCCTGTCCTTCTGGCTTCCTCTGTCCCATATGGCTGAGGGGAATTGGTATGGGTTTTGTTCCACCCTTTCTCATTTTCCCTGCACCTCCTCCCCACACCTTTATTGGTTGGTTCCTTGTATTTCTTATTTTCTCCCTCAGCACCACCATGCCCAGTTTAAAGCTTATATATAGTCTTTCAAAGGAGCTACATCTGATTACTCTTCCCATAATGTGCAACTTCCAAGGTGGCATTTCTTCACATTTATAACATGGATGTTCTGCTCTAGTTTTTTCTCTTCCTTCATTTAACATTTTAAAGCCTGTTTGCCTGTGCTATTTTGCAGTAACATAGTATGTCTCTAAGCCTGTTCAGTTGCTTGAACTAGATTGGGGGAAGTTGTACTTTTAAAAAAATCTTTCACTACTTTTAAAAAGGCCTGAGGTGGTATATATAGTGTATTTACTTAAAAAATTCTTTTCTAATTGATACAAAATGAATTCATTATTTATAGCTATTTTGTTTGATGCTTTAGTCTACTGACTCAAAAATAATGCCTTATTTATTTTGTTTGGTATAAAAGGAAAAATAAGGTAAACTGTTTCTAAAATCTAACATAGCAGCACGTAAGAAATGAAATGCCTTTTTAAAAAATGGATGGTAAGGTTTACATTATTGGATGCATTAGAGACTAATTTAATTTATGCCCATAATGTGGCATTATATAAAAGCAAATTGAATGAGCAAATAATTAGGGAGTTTATTTTGTGTCATAATAATTGAAAAACTATTATACAGATGAAGCACATTATTCTATGATTTTACCTTGAGTTTGAATTTGAAACATTCAGCCCTATAAAGTTATCTCTTAGATCTGAAATGCTTGCCTAATTCTTTGCTGCTATTTTGAGCCCAAAGGTAATAGAAACAAGGAAATGTTAAACCAAAACACCTATATTAACATAATTTGAAAAAATTTACATTTCTACAACAAATTTCTCATAATTGTCAGTATAAGCTATCAGCACCATGTTGTAAAATGCCATTAAGAGTTAGAATAATAAAAGGGTGTGTCTCACTTAGAAATAAGGAATTTAGAGAGAGAAAATGGGAAAGGAGACTTGATTATCAGTGAACATAGATAAGACACATCTTTATGAGAATCCATAAAACAGAAATTGGAAAAAAAATGGAGAATGATTGAGTATGAAAGAACAATGAAGCACATGTCACACTGGTGTGATAGTTTACTGTAGGCTGTGGTCACACAGGAAGTATTGATGCTGAGGCAGTCTATATCATGACAGAGGATGTCTGTGCTCTGTACATACCTGTTGGCAATTTCATTTTGCTGAAAGCAAATTGTAAAATATGCATATAACTTGCTGATGATTCACCTCTTGGGACATTAAAGAAATTTTGAACATCTTGAAAGTGGTCTGCCATCATAAAATTCATAGTGGTAAAGGATAGACTGCTGAGCATAGTCACACATTTACTTGAGGAAACCTAACTCCAGACTGGTAAGAAAGGGACTAGAGGTTCACAGTGCAACCTCAACTTACATCTTCAGGGAAAGCAAAAACAGAAGCACCTACAGTTAAAATCCATCATGGGTCCTGATCTCAAATCTTTAAAAAGATTTTCTGCACAAGTTATGAGTGGCAACCTTCATATGATGATGAGTCTGAAAGAGGGACCAGCACTTTTAAGAAAAATGACACATAGCAGAAGTCCAGATTGCACTAAAGGTTGAAGAAAATGCCAAGGATATCTGAGAACAGATTCAAGTTGCCGTAGAAAGAAAGAAAAATCTTAGCAGGAAAGAATATGGTTGAGAGGAAAGTGAAGTCTAAAGAGAGTGAAGAGATAGGGAATACCTGGTTGTTAAAAGAAGTCTGTGGCCAGGTTTAGGCAGACTGAATACCAGATTGTGGAAAGAATTTAGATCTGTAATCTTTGAGCTGGAGTTTGTTATCCTTGAAGAATCATGTAAAATAGGAGAAAGTCTAGCTGACTGTGGTGATAGATGCCTTACACTTTTTAAAAAGTGGCTTCTTAATGTGCCATTAAAAGCCAGCAATATTACAGAAAAGCTTAGTGAATGGAGTGTATTGTGGTATTTGGAAAAGGATTAATGGTGATTGGGGATCTGGTTTGTTAACTAGAGTCATTCTGAAAAAACTTCATTTCCATCTTAGGTTGATATGAGGTTGGTAGATCAGGATATCAGAAAATGGAAAGACATCCTTGGTCCTGGGTAGGAAGAACCAACATAGTGCAAATGGCCATACTTCCAAAACTGCTATATAGATTCAGTGCAATCCCAATTGAAATTCTAGCAGCATACTTCATGGACCTTGAGAAAACAATCCAAAAATTCATTTAGAACAAAAAGAGACCTAGAATAGCAAAAGCAATTCTAGGCAACAGAGACATGGCAGGGGGTATCACAACCCCCAACTTGAAACTATACTACAAAGCTACTGTGATAAAAACAGCATGGTACTGGCAAAGAAACAGACCTGAGGACCAGTGGAACAGATTAGAAGATGCAGAAACAACCCCAGACACATTCAGCCATCTCATCTTCAATAAAGGAGCCAAACACCTTCACTGGAGGAAAGATAGCCTCTTCAATAAATGGTGCTGGAAAAATTGGGTTTCAACTTGCCAAAGATTAAAACTAGACCTATATTTCTCACCATGCACTAAACTAAAATCGAAATGGATCAAAGATCTAAATATTAAAACAGAAAGACTAAACTGGCTGGAACAGAGGTTAGGTAGAACTCTTGAAGACATTGGAATAGTTTTCTTTGACGTTAACTAGACATTTGATAGTCTTTAATAGCTTTGTAGGCAAAGATGAAAGTTTTGTACTTGAAGTGTGTTGAAGACAGTGGTCATATTGTTAAAATCATAGGTTCTGGAGTCTTTGTGAGCTTTTTAAAAATTATAAGTTGACAAATTATTGTATATTTATGGGATACAAAGTGATGTTATGACCCATGTATACACTGGAATGATTAAATCAGGCTAATTAACATTATCTGTTACTTTAGATACACTACTTAGGGTTTGTTTGTTTGTTTTTTGAGATAGGTTCTTGCTGTATAGTTCAGGTTGGCCTTGAACTCATTGTGTAGCTCAGGCTGGCCTTGAACTTGTGTGACCCTCTTGTCTCAGCCTCCTGAGCGCTAGAATTACAGATGTGCACTCCATGCCTGGCAATAGTTAAAATTTTTTTGTGATGACATTTTCTTAGCAGTTTTAAATATACATTGTACTATTATTAACCATAGTCATGTTGTATAATAGATCTCAAAAAATGCATTCCCTTATTTAACTGAAACTTTCTATCCTTTGATCAACATCTCCACACATCCTCTACCCAGTCTCTTGCCACCACCATTCTACTTCTTATGAGTTTTTTTGTATGAAAAACAAAAGAGAATAGTTTGGTGATGTAAGAGCTCAGTAATACCACTATTAATACATGAATTTGTAGCTTGTTTTAATAGTAGTACAAAATACTGAAATGATAAATAATAATTCGTTGTCAACAGGAAGAGTCCAAAGTTATGCCATGGGATTTTATCTGTTCAACACTTACTTTTAGTGTTTTTCAGATCCACAAATCATTAAAATCTAGAGGGAGGGAATGGCTAGCATATTAGAGGAAGTAGGATTTTAAAATCTGTATTTTCTTAAGCAGTAGCTGTGACTAACAAGATAAAATTTAACACATAGTGTAATTAGCAAAAAAAGGTCTCTTTTTTTTCTTTTTTTTTTGTTTGGTTTTCTGAGGCAAGGTCTTGTTATGTAGTTTGGGCTGACCTCGAACTCACTATGTAGCTAGCCCAGGCTGGCCTCTAATTCAAGGTAATCCTCCTGCTTTAGCCTCCTAAGTACCGGGATCACAGGTGTGCGCTACCAAGCCATTTGGCATTGACAGTTCTTGCTTACTAGTTTGTTGCTTACTAACAATAATTATTATTTTTTATGTATCTTTTGAAATTGGATTAAAACAATTTGCTGTTTTGTAGTTAAGATGAACACTGACCACCAGAAGAGTAAAGATTTTGTGAGGGGCCAAAGGTTTATCTGAGAGGATAGAATTCTTCCTCTGGTTTTTATTCCTTTAAATAAATACAAAAGGGAATGGCTCTCCTTTTAGTCTTTCCATTGAAATAAAGGTAATACTGAATCTTTTTTTATGGATTGTCCTCTTGTCTTTTACAGCTGAGGAAATTGGGGTTTATAAAATTTCTGAAATACCTGTACTTTTAAAAAAAGACTGCTTCCTGAATGTCCTGGCATACTGCTGTAAGCCCAGCTACTTGGGAGGCTGAGGCAGGAGGATTGCAAGTTCCTGGCCAGCATAGGCAATTCAGTGAGACCCTGTCTTAAGATAAAAAATAAAAAGATTTGGGGATTCAACTGAGTAGTAAAATGCTTACCTAGGATGTTCTGGGTTCAAGGCCATTGCCATGTGCACACACACAAAAAATCTGCTCATAATTTTTATCTTATGTAGGAAAATCCCTTATTTTTAGAAGCTTTTAACACTTAAGTATGGTCTTTGGTTTATTAATTTCTCACTGTTGGTCTTGGAAAGTTGTGCAATTAAAATACATTGTCTCACTATATGTTGCAAGCAGGATTCTGAAACATTCTTGGAAAGTTAGCAAGTAGAGTCTAAAGAAGAAAGTGAAAATCATAACTTCTGTAAGCCTGTTGATCAGATTTCCCTTATATGTATAAGGCATAGAGCAAATTAAGCACTCCATGAAGAAATCAAATCCAGAATGTGGGACATTACACAGGATATTTGGCATGGATTTTTAAAAACTCTTCATCATGGAAAAGGAAAACAGTATACAGGAAGTCTGTTCTAGATTATAAGAGAGTGAAAAGACACAGCCAGTAAGTGCTATGGATGAACCTTATTAGATCTAAGTTTGAGGAGAAGCTATCAAAGACATATTGAGGACAATTGGATTAATTTCAATAGATAACTAATTCTATGATATTAAGGTATATGATATTAAGATACAAGAGATACATGTTGAAGCATTAGTGGTAAAGTGTTGTGGTGTGTATAACTTTAAATGATTGGGGGAAAAAAGCATATGTATATGTAGAGAGAAAAGAGGTGTGGCCAGTCCTTAAATTGTTGAATCTAAATAGAAATGTACACCATTGTATGTTAGAATTTTTTTTTCATAATATTGGGGAAAAGTCTTATCATTTCTGAACTCATATTTAATCTTCAGTGTGAGAAGTAAGGCTTGTGAAGAACAATAAATTAGTTGAACAGGATTTAGCGTTATCCATTTCTGCAAGGGAAATACAGAAATAAAATACATCTAATCTACATACTTGATTTTATTATATAGTACATTTGTATATTCTAAATAAAGTATTTTTTCTACTTTCTGGTTGGAAGGATGAGTACATTGGCTTATAAACATATTGACTTTTTTGGGGGGGGGGTACCGGGGATCAAACTCAGGTCCTTGTGCTTGGGAGGCAGGCAGAAGAACCATTGAGCTAAATCCCCGGCCCCATAAACATCTTTACTTTTGAAGTCCACTTGGTTATACATGAACTTGGAAAAATTTTTGTGGGGAATTTTTACTTTAAAGGAGTTAAAATACATTGTGGCTTAATTTGCATATTAGAACCTCATTTAAGCTATGCTTGGTCATCTCTGTAGAGGAACTTTCAAGGGGAAATGAAAAGTAAGTTTCACTTGAAAAAAAATACTTAATATTTTAAAAGCATTCAGAATGTGTTTAGCAGTTACCTTCTGGCAAAAATTTGGCAGTAATTGGAACTTTTGAAAACTCAATAATAAAAAAATTAATGTTGTATCTTTGTTCTCTGCTAATGTTACTTTCATATAAATTTGTTTTATACTTATATTCTTAACTCTAAAATGTATTCTATCAAGTAGCTTCTGTGTTAACTACCTTGTATATAGACAAATTGATTATTAAATCACAGTTATACATAAGAAAAATTGTGTAATATTTTAGGCTTGTCATACAAATTACTGTCACCTTCAATTTTCATAAACTGATTCAGTTTTGGTAACTGAACATTTACCATTTGGTAAATGCTTAACATTTGAAGTAAGGTGAATTGTTTTGTGGTTCTGTTGAGTTATGAATTCAAGCCTATTAAGTTTAATGTGAAGAGTATAGAACAAGTATAAAGAAGCATTTTAGCTCAAAGCTTTGTTGAGATTGGAGCAGTGATGGGTTATTATACGTGACATGTTGTATGTGGGTGTGTTCTTTGTTCATTATGCTGGCCTGTTGTAGTCATATATGTTTCCTTTTCTTCCTCCTCTTTGTTCTTTCCCTGGTATGCAGAATATTTGATTTCTGACACTGGAGGACAACAACTCTCAATAAGTGACGCCTTCATCAAAGGTAATTTCACCAACAGTTGTACAGGGGATGGTGTTTCTTGTTCATGAAGGTATTCTTAGGGATTGACACAGAGTAGTAGGTGCTGAGAATATATTTGATTATTTTAGTATCATAGGAACACAGTTTTGGATATGTGTAATAACTGAGAATGTTGAAAGACAAGAATGTAAACTTGTACTTGAATTGAGAGAAAGAAGTTTCTGACCTGAAAAGTAGTTTGAAAGCTTTTTAATACAATTTCAGTTTCATTTTTAACGACGTTGATGGTTTATATTTTCTTACATTATGAATATAATATTAAATATTGATACACATATCATCAAGGATTGTCGACTTTGTCCAGAAGCCCAAAGGCAGATCTCTTCTACTTGAGGGTGCTGCTTGCTGTTGTACAGTTGGGAATAGAAGTTGACAAAAGGATGCTCGTCAGTTCTTTGCTTCAAAAAGAATATAAGCCATTTCTTACCCCTTCCTTACTTGCCTTACTGTGGAATAAAAAGACACACCATGCTTGTCCTCAACGTTCCACAGTTTTGGCCTCAGATAATGGCTGACGCTACTTCCCAGTGTCTTTTCTTGACTCCTGGGGTTCAGATAGTAAAGGTGGGGTGCTTTGGAACAGGGAGCCACTGTAGCTGATCTTGTCACTTGGCAGGCTTTTGACATTCATCTCTAGACATCTGGTTCAGCTGGAGTGTTCAGTAGAAAAGGATTTTTCAGTCCTATTATTATTAGTATTAGTAATAATATTCAGCAGTTACTTAGTGAGCATCTTTTTTTGCAAAGCATTTGCTGTCAAATTTTTGTCTTGATCTATCTTCACTCTTTAAAAAATGTAAAGATTTAATAAAACTTTAAATTACTGTGTATTGTATCATATTTTAGTATTTCCTTGTAGTTTATTTTTGGGTCAAGCTTGCTAAAATTTTGTTAAAAGCCTTTGTGCCAGTACTGGAAAAAAAAAAAACCACACTAAGAAGAATTGTCTTAGCTGGGTATGGTGTCATATGCCTGTAATCTCAAAACTTGGGAGGCTGAGGCAGGAGGATCACTGTGAGTTTGAGGCCAGCTTGGACTACATAGCAAGACCCTATCTCAAACAAAAACAAAAACAAAAATTTCTGGTTAGACTTTCCACACTGTCACCTGTTCAGAGATATCTGAGCAGAACTACTGCCTTGACAGTTCAGTGCCCGCAGTGTCTATATTAATTCTGCAGGGATTTGGATTTTGGTTGAATGCACTTTTCCCTTTGTGATTTTGTGGGGAAAATAAATAGTTTCTTCTTTTAATATTACAAAATGTGTTAAAGTACAGTGCAAAAAAGTCATTGTATTTGTCTTTGAGAAGCCATCTTTGTATTCTTGGCTTGATTTTAGGCATTTATGTAAATTTGCTTTTTTCAGTTTTATTTTGTGTTTTGGCTCTTATCAATTGCTTCTCTTTTGCTTTTCCTTTTTGCAATGCTGGGAATCTGGGGTCAAATCCAGGTCCTTGCATAGGCCAGGCACATGCTCTAACACTGTGCTACACCCCAGCCTCTGCTTCTGTATTTTTAATATGTTTGTGTATGTACATATGTATTTATGTATTATGAAATTTTATGTATTTATTATATGTCTTTGCCATTTTAATACCAATAATCAATATTGGCCAACACAAAAGATTTAAAAAGAGAAATTGATAATTTGCAGCTACAACATGATGATGAAGTAATAACTTCTTTTTTATACTTAGAATCCTTGTTTAATCGTCGAGTAGAGGAAAAATCCAAAGAACTGCCTTTCACACCTTTGGGTTGGCATCATAACAACCTGGAGCTCCTGAGGGAGGAGAATGGGGAGAAACAAGCCATGGAGAGGTTGCTGTAAGGCACTGAGCTTTTTAATTTTAATTTTCTATTTTTATAACCTTCAGTGACTTAGGCAAGTGCATAGTTTCTCTTTATAAAGTAAAAAAAATACTTAGGATATAAAGCCTATTCTTATTTCTGATGAAATCTCTTATTAAAAAGAGTCTCAAACTGTCCACATTTTATATCTTAAAGTTTCATTTCAGCAAATTAGTGGAGACATCTTAATTGACTATATTCACAGATTTCATTTACTATATGTGCAAAAACCTCTAAGGTGCAGATAGATATATGAATGAATGAGATCTTATTTGAGAGACATAATTAAGATACTTCATTGTAGACTGCTTATTGTTTTTAGAAATTATGTCTAGCAGTATTAACTATGCAAACTTCTTTTTTGTAACATTTTTGTAGTTCAGCTAATCATAACCACATGATGGCACTTCTCCAGCAGTTGCTCCATAATGACTCATTGTCACCCTCTTGGAGGGACATCATTGTGTCACTGGTCTGCCAGGTTGTTCAGACAGTCCGACCTGATGTCAAGAACCAGGATGATGACATGGATATCCGTCAGTTTGTCCACATCAAAAAGGTGAGCTCTCCTAATGCTCTGTAAATACGAGGAATGGGTGAGGCAAGCCCAGTGGCAGTTTGTCTCCTACTGGTAATCTAAAAACAAAGTCATTGCCGTACGGGTTGCTGGGTGATTGGTGGTGTTTTGCTGTCTGCTGTGTTAGCAGTGCACTTACGGCTGTGGGAGCCACTCAGGAAATGAGAGGTGGATGGAAGGGGCGAGTTGCGTGGAGGATAAGGTGGAAACCCAAACAAATATAGTTGTTTTCTTTTTCACTTCTTCTTCTTGACACACTAGTTATGAGAAAGCCCGTTCTCACCAGTCTGTCACTGTTTGGAGGAAAATCAGTGGCAAATTGCTTTAATTCAACAGTAATGGAGTTCTGTGTGTATTTTTCAAATATTTTACTTAAACAATATTGGTTTTAATTGCTGTAGACTCCAGTTTATTCAGTCACTGAATATTTTAGAGTCAAATATTACATTAGCGAGTAGGGATAGGAAAACAGACCATCATGCATAGATGCCAGTAGTCATCGGCTAAAAGGAATAAAGATATTCTGGAGCTTCTTGTTCTTATTACATCATATAATAGTTAAAATAAAACAAGTAAAGAAATAAGAACATCCACCCAAGTGGATTTTAAGGATTTATCCTTGAATTTTGTTTTCTTTATTACTCCATTAGATTCCTGGTGGAAAGAAATTTGATTCTGTGGTTGTCAATGGCTTTGTTTGTACGAAGAACATTGCACATAAAAAGGTAATGTGATTCAGTTCAAAACTGAAGTAAAGCAGATCATGACTATGAGCTCAGCTAATTAGTATGTGTATGTGTGGTACATAGTGTTTACATTTCTTTTTTTGTTTTGTTTTGTTTGTTTTTTTTGGTATTGGGGATCGAACTTGGGTTCTTGTGCTTGCTCAGCAGGCAGCAAAACCACCGAGCCAAATCCCCGGCCCCGTGTTTATATTTCTTGTGGGAAGTTGGTACATGTACATAACACATTTTAACTCCTTTTTCATTCTCTTTCCCTTCCTTCCATCTCTTCAATGGAAACATGCTGTCAATCTTGTGTAGTTTTTGAAATAGCCTGTTTGTAAGCCCCACATGATGTCTTCTTATAACATTAGAGTTTTGAATAAAGTTAAGAGTATAGAGGAATAGACTAAACCACATAAAAGCCACAGTTTTAAAGAATTTTGCCTTGGTCTGAACAAATTATTTATTTTGAAAAGGAATAAAGAGTAACCCATAAGCACTAAATGAGAATATATTCACACTGATAAAATGATATACTTTAAGTTAGTAATTATGAGCAGTGGGAATTTAAAGTTATGATTAAGAAAGGTCTATAAAATGCAAACTTCAGCAACTTTAACAACTGTTCATTTTATTGCAGATGAATTCTTGTATTAAAAACCCCAAAATTCTTCTGTTGAAGTGTTCCATCGAGTATCTCTACAGAGAAGAAACTAAGTTTACTTGCATTGATCCTATTGTGCTTCAGGTATTATTTAGTACTGAAAATTAATAATTTGGAGGGCTGTGATTTTAAAAATTAATTTTATTAGTATACTTTAGATCTACATAAAGGTCATTCATCATAGAGAATTTGTACTTGTGCATGATATATCTTGATTCTTTTTTTCCCATTCCCTTCCCCTCCCTTCAGCTCTTCTTTCTCTCCTTATTTATGAAAGCTTTGTTGCCATTTTTTTCTTCTTTTTTTCTCCTTTTGGAGGAATGTGTTTTACTATGATACTTGCCATCTCTTAATTATTTTTAAAGGAAATTTCTTACTCATGTTGTATTTTAAAAATTCATTGTAAGAGATACTTATATGTATTATTTAGAACTAGCTTATGCAGCCCTCTGTCACATATTTTTTAAGTGCCAAATTGTTAAAGGGAACACATGACTGTTGGGGAATATATGGAAGAAAAAATGAAACCCAAATACTGGTTTCCCTTTCCCAATTGGGGCACTGATTTACTGGGAAAATTTCTGGAACTTTTCAGGTCCTGATAGAATCTCCAGCTTATAATGTTGTCTGTTCTACTGAAACATATTTCTGGAATACCGTTTAACTTGTATATAGTTGGTGAGAAGGGAGTGCCAGATGGAAGTTGTGCTGGCTTCTGTGTGGTTTTTCTAAGCAAGAGGGCCTAGAATAGCTGCAATAAGATTATAATCCTCATCTAGAAACAAAAACAGCATCAGCTCAGCTGTTATACAGGCAAGAGTCTTTTCAGAGCTGTTTTTTTATTTGTTTGTTTGTTTGTTTTATAAGATAGGATGTTGCTATATAGTGCAGGTGGCCTTGAACTCACTATGTAGCCCAGGCTGGCCTTGAACTCGATGTGATCCTCCTTCCTCAGCCTCCTGAGTACTGGGATTACAAGTGTGCACCAGGATGCCTAGCTTCAGGCTCTGTTTTAAGAAGTTAAAAATGAGCATTTCTTGCAGGCCGTCTCCCTAGGGAGGTGTACCTGAGCCCTACATGTCTGTTGGTAGCTTTACTGCTCAGGGCTCCATGCCCAGCTGTATGGGTGTACCTTTTGAATTTCCTTTGAGGAAGCCCGGATCTCTGCTAGCTGGCTGTCTGGGCTGTCCAGGTTCTCTGTTGAGGTATTAGTGCTGTGGATATGAAGTTGTATAGGTTTGAAGTTTCCTGCCCATTTGTTTTTCTCAGAAATGCTGTTAATTTTAATTTGTGGTCATTCAAAACGGGAAGTTTTTAGCAGTGTAAATGTCATATTACGGGAGAAATTTATGTCCAGTTACAGAAATATTTAGGAAAAGCTTAGTTGCAAATTCAAGGTAATCACATTTTCCCAATCATTTTTGTTCTGAATTCATAGATACCAGTAAGCAAAACTGAGCTGTGCTTAAAGGCGGCATAGTGCATTTTGAAACTCTGCTCTGATCTTAAGCCTGTTACCCTGGGCTCAGTCTTTTTGGAATCAGCTAATGTTACCAGTAAAAACGTGAGGCTTTGACTAGATTTAGTTCTAGTTTTGATTACTATGACTTTTCAGTAGAAAGCTTAAAAGGAATGAGAACAGCTAATATTGTTTACAGAATGTAAGAAACTTTGATGTTGGGTTTTTTGTAGTGCTAGGAATCGGGTGCACACTTGTTCATCATGCCCTGAGCTCTAACACTGAGCTCTGCCTCCATCCCCTGTGCTGGGGTTTTTCTGACCTCATGGAAGATTTTAGCAGAGGACTTTAACAGGATTAGATCACAACTGTATTGATTATAAGATGCAACCTGGTTGTAGAGATATTAAAATGAACTAGGGCAATTGAAATCCATAGATACTATTTAAATTTGTCCATTTTATTATTGCAGTCAGCTTAACAAAATAAAATCTTTTCATATTAGAGAAGTGTGCTGTGGGTAGACATGTAATTAAGAAACATGATTTAGCTGGGTGTGGTGGCACATGCCTATAATCCTCACACTTGGGAGGCTGAGGCAAGCGAATCTCCCCACATTCGAGGCCAGCCTGGGCTACATAGTGAGTTCAAGGACAACCTGAACTACATAGGGAGACCTTATCACAAAAAACAAAACAAAACAAAACAGACATGATTCAGCTCAGATAATGTAAAGCATCTGGTTCATCAGCGCTTTTAGACAGTTTCATGATGCTTTTAACTCCTGCCCTAGTAAACAATTTGAATTGAAAGTTTCAGCTGATATTTTTCTTTCTTTTCTTCCCTTCCTTTCCTTTCCTTTGTGTTTTCCTTATCTTTCCCTTCCTCTTTCTCCTTTCCTCCCCTCTCCTCTCCTTTTGTTTTTGTCTACCCAGGGTGGAATTACTAATTAGAGAAGAATCGGAAAGGTAGATAGTGAGAAAAAGGGGAAAGAGGAACAAAGGGGCAAGGAGATAATAGGTTGTGACTTTAGACTGCTGGGGCAGGAGCCTGTGAACTCTGTTGGTCTGCCAGGCTCTCCTCTGTACTCATGGCCTACCTCCTGGTACTCTTTCCCGGCAGAGCTTGGACCAGGGCATCTTTTTTATACAGTGTTTCATGTGCAGTCATAGTAGTTAATTGGAATTAGAACGGAGAAAAATTTATTTGCCATCCATATTCTAGAGGCAGAAACTTAAAAAAAAGTTTAATTATACTTTATTGGAGCTGCACAAATAAAAACATTTTTAGTGCTATTAAATTGTAACTGAGTCAGCAGAGTAGAAAACTAATACATTTCAGGGGGCAGATTCCATCATGGAAGAATTTGATATTATAAAGTTTGTCTCAGGAAAGCAGGCAAAGACTAGAAGAAATATACTCCATAACTGGTCACATTCATTGCAGGAATGAACTCATGCATCGCTAGTGGCTGACATGAATACAGTCTTGCTCAGATAACACGGTTGGTACATGAAGCAGAAGTTAGAAACATGCACATATTCAGTTGTCTCTCATCTGGAGCCCAGAAGTGTTATAAAATAGTTAACACATTGAATTCTTTTAACTCTGGTTATTATTTAAAATATTCATTTGCTTTGAAAGTAAGCCTTAGTGATGAAGTTGTATTAACTTATGTTTTAGATCGCTAGCTGTTCAAGGTAGATTATGATTGGTTGGGAGTTTGGAACTAGGAAGTAGCTGAAATACCGTCAGTTGAAGAGCTAGTTTTTCTAATACTCCAAAGAAGAGATGCTTCTGGGAAAGAGAGAATTCATAACCATATTAAAAACATTTAGAAACTGTTTTCATTTTTGGGGGTTGTGAGGTTAGATTTATTGGTTGCTTGATGTAGTCTTTTAACCTCTGAGAGCTAGCTAATTGGAAGTTCAGTTTTTATAATATAGGCTATTAAAGGATTGAAATTCTTTCAAAGTAAAATTAGTTGGAGAATGGAATTACTCTTGAAACTCTTTGCAGCATAATCAGTAGTTTAGAATGATGACTGAAATTCTTGGTTGTATTTGAATTAATTTTGTGTCAGACTTATTTGTGGGCAAAACATTTAGGCTGAGATTTATATTAATAATCAAGCTGTCCTGATATTTTAATAAATCCAGGTCTTGAGCTGTTATAATATTTCTGATTTATCCGACTTAGGAAAGGGAATTCCTGAAGAATTATGTTCAACGAATAGTTGATGTTCGACCCACGTTGGTTCTGGTTGAGAAAACAGTGTCTCGGATTGCCCAGGACATGTTATTGGAACATGGCATTACATTGGTCATTAATGTAAAGTCCGTGAGTGTTCTTATTTTTATATCACTGTAAAAATGAAAGCTTTTAGATTGATGATACACACACACACACACACACACACACACACACACCTATGGCAGGTACACAGGCACTTTTATTTCTTTGCTATGTCATATATATTGATAGTGGGGCAAGAAGGCATAATAGCTATTTCATTATGAAGACTGGAGAATCTCAAATTGGAAGAAAGTGTTGAACGCTCATATAATGCTTATTGTAGTTGTCTGTAAGACCAGAGGTGGACTGAGCATTAAGTAATCAGCAGGTATTTGTTGATTCTTCATTTTGTTGGAGAATTTTATAAGCAGAAAAATGTTCTCTCCTTAAAAAGCCTACTTTTTTGCAGAATAAAGGCTAATTCTAGGAATTTTTCCCCCCACAGCATTTTGATGATACATGGTGCTCAAATGCCTTTTGATAATGTTAGTATGCATGTGGTTTTATTTTAGTGAACACATACTGATTACTTAACAGTCAGCTTATCTAAAAGTTTAAAAAATTTATCATATTATTAAAACTAAGGAAATCATTTTATTTTTTCATTGTTTTTCTAGGTTAAATTTAGTAAGATTTTTATTTTATAATATATTTTCCTTTGTTGTAGCAAGTTTTAGAACGAATCAGTCGAATGACCCAAGGTGACTTAGTGATGTCAATGGACCAGCTGCTCACAAAACCACACCTGGGCACTTGTCACAAATTTTATATGCAGATATTTCAGCTACCTAATGGTGAGTGCTTTAGCATGGGTTCACTTGCAGTTGGAGAATCTCAGGAAATGAATTAACTCCTCAGTTCTGTAATGGTCATGTAGTAGGAAATACCTATTAGTTGTGGTTAAGTGAGGATAGAAACTGTGGTCTTATTCCCTTAAGAATTTTTTTTGTTTTTGTAGGTACTAACCTGTGAATTAATTGTGTCTGGACTTCTGAATTGTTTCCTTGCAATAAATGTAAACCTTCTTAACGTTTTGTTTGTTTATTTGTAGAACAAACCAAAACGCTGATGTTTTTTGAAGGTTGTCCCCAGCACCTAGGCTGTACCATCAAGCTCAGAGGAGGCTCTGATTATGAGCTAGCTCGAGTTAAGGAGATCCTGGTATTTATGATCTGTGTAGCTTATCACTCTCAGCTAGAAATCTCCTTCCTCATGGATGAATTTGCTATGCCTCCCATGTTAATGCAGAGCCCTTCATTCCATTCTCTGATTGAGGAACAGGGAGATGAGGGGACTGTACAAGAGCAGTACAGTGGGAGCTCCCTTCCCCGGGATCCTGACTGCCCACCTGAGACACTGCCCTCTGAAGAGAGCACCTTATTGGAATCATGGATTGTATTTGAGAAGAATGAGCAGGAAAGTAAAAGCATTCCACAGGCTGCTACTTCTTTGAAGCATCAAGAGTATGCCACAACAGCTTGCCCGGTGGGTATCCCCTGTGCTCTCTTCCAAGAAGTACCAGAGTCATTGTTGCCGCTCCATATGGATCAACAGGATGCTGTAGGCAGTGAGCAGCTAGAGCCTTTGGAGCAAACAGAAGAGCAACAGGACCCCAAAAGCCAAATGAGAGCCTTTAGAGACCCTCTACAGGATGACACTGGATTATACGTGACTGAGGAAGTTACCACATCTGAAGATAAGCGAAAGACTTACTCTTTGGCCTTTAAACAGGAATTAAAAGATGTGATCCTTTGCATCTCCCCAGTAATCACATTCCGGGAACCTTTCCTTTTAACTGAAAAGGGGATGAGATGCTCTACTCGAGACTATTTTCCAGAGCAGATTTACTGGTCTCCCCTCCTTAGTAAAGAGTTCAGAGAAATGGAGAGCAGGCGGAAGAAGCAGCTGCTTAGGGATCTGTCTGGACTTCAGGGCATGAATGGAAGTATTCAGGCCAAGTCTATTCAAGTCTTACCCTCGCATGAGCTAGTTAACACTAGGATCTCAGAGCATCTGGGTGAGAGCCAGAGCTTGGGAAGAATGCTGGCTGATTATCGAGCCCGAGGAGGAAGAATTCAGTCCAAATATTCAGACCCATTTACTCACTCAAAGGATGCATCAGATACTGCAAGTGGCAAACCAGGAAGCAAAACCGAGGCTAATGAAGAGAGAGGGTTGATTCCCAGTGATGCAGTATGGTCAACAAAGGTACGCCCAATCCACTTTCCATTTTCATGTAAACTTAGAATGTTTGAAAAACCCCGCTATGGTGGTGCAAAAGAAAAAAAATCAATATGCCAAGCTGCATGCACATTTATTAGATATTTCTTCTATACTCTTTTTCAGTCTCTAGTCTCCTGACATATATTTGAAGTAGTCAGATAGGGTTGCAAAGTAATAAAACTGGGTTTTGGGGTATAAGATGAGCTCATGGTGAGGTAGAAGGAACCCTGCTGTAAGAGGAAGTGATTGCTGCTTGAAGTTTCTGTTGGTATGCTTTAGATGTGTCTCAATGCATCTTTGATCCTTTTGAAGCAGTGACGAGGAGTGAGACATGGAAGCTTATTGTAGGAAATGGATTTCGTTTTTAAAAAATGGTGGATTTACTTGTAAAATTTTAAACAAAAAAACACTGTGAATATTGTTATTTAACTGTGACAGTGGTCTTGTTAGAAATAAGGGTAATTAAGGAAGATTTGTTTATGGTTACAGTGATAATGGTACTAATAAAACTAATGAACTCTAGATGAGGAACTATAATTGTTTAATAAAAAAAAGACATTCAGTTTCACTGGTACTCAAAGCAATATTTTTTTTTATTTGTAAGACTGGCAAAAAGGAAAGTGATAATAGAGTCATGGTTAATGAGGGTGTAGAAAAATACCTTTCTAAAATTTTATATACATTTATATAAATTTATAGAAAATGATAAGGAAATCTCTTGATTTACACATATATTTTTATGCCTATGACTGGAACTACTGCTCTTTATAATGTATTCCTATGGAATTAAACCAGTGAAACACGTTTGTATAAGGTGTTTGCATTTTGTAGGAATATATGCATGAGGATGCATTGTGTCCAGTTGTTTGCTATAAAAGAGATGTGTTGGATCTCATTTAATGACCTGGATAAAGCTCATGATGTATTTTAAATGTTAAAAGCAAGTTTGAGGGCTGGGGATTTAGCTCAGTGGCACCATGCCTGCCTCGAAAGTGCAAAGTCCTGAGTTTGATCCCTGGTACCAGGGTATCTAAAAAATCTAAAAAAGAAAAAAAGGAAGTTTGGTATTAATATATGTAGCATCATTCCATTTTTACAAAACCAGTATTTACTAAGTGTACTTATGTGGGTGCTTGTGTGTGTGAGATCTAGCAAAAGGAACAGATTTTTAAAAACCATACAAGCTAGTCATATTGAGAGGTGTTGTGGCATCAAAGAAGCTTCATGTATTTCATAAACTTCATGTACTAATGTATGAATTTTAACAGAGATCTGGTGTTACCTTTGTAAGGATCAAAACTAGGTCTAAAGCACAGGTAAATAAATACCTTAGAATTTTGATTTCTGGGTGTCTCAGATTGATGTTATTATATCCAGCCATTTTATCACACTGTTTTATGGGGATATATTTAGTTAAATTTTTCTTCCAAAATAATCTAATGTAGTTTTTTTTTTAAATAAAGAATATTTAATGTGAGAAAACCAGCTATTAAGGATTGAACCTAGGGCTCAAATATGCTAGGCATACCACTGAGCTAGGCCCATCATTTTTTACATTTAACTTGGACTTTTGAGATTTTTCTTTCCTCAAAAATCAACTTCCCTTTTCATATTTAGTTTCTTGTTGTTTTAATCTTCACCAGGTTAAAACCTGCAAGTTTAATCTGTATCACTCCTGCAAGTGATGCTAGGAGGCTGTACTCATACAGTGGAACGTGTTGGATGTTAGAAGCTTGC
The DNA here is from genome assembly GCF_000247695.1 of Heterocephalus glaber. The sequence goes on along the minus strand of NW_004624765.1, from coordinate 7,732,529 downwards.
GGTGGTGTCACAGTGCGTTAATGTCCAGGTCCTCATGTGTCCCTTCTCCCTCAGGTGGACTGTCTGAATCCTGCTAACCACCAGAGGCTGTGCGTGCTCTTCAGCAGCTCTTCTGCCCAGTCCAGCAATGCCCCCAGTGCCTGTGTCAGTCCTTGGTAGGATTCTTCTTTCCCTATGCTATTGCACTTATGAGCAGACTTCTAGAAAATTTAAACAAAAAAGGAAATGCAGCTAATAGGATAGGATATATTTTTAGGTACTGCTGGCAATGTATAAATTGATAGAATATTTAAACTTAGAAAGTTAATAGGAAATTTATACCTTAAGGGTGAAAATAATAGGAAGGATGACATAGGAATTTATACTTATAGAGTGATGCAGTAGTGCTCACAAGACCCTCAGTACTCAGAGATGGGGTGGGTAGGGGTGGGGTGGTAAACAAAAAACTAAAACACAGGAAGGAAACTTGAGGGAGAAGCCTGCCTGATGAATTCCAGTATCAGGAGTGTTTAGAGAAAGAATCAGGACTGCCCCTTGATCCTGGCACTGCCTACAGCTCAGGTCTGGTGAGCACACATCTTGAGAAAAAGTCTTAACATCCCAAAGGAAGAAGCTGAGTACAGCAGCAGGAACCAGACTCGTGCAGTCGGTGCCCAGCCTAGCACACAGATAGACTTGTTGATTAATGGAGTAGAACTGAGGCTGCAGAAGCAACTCCATGCCCCTTCAGCCATCTGATTTTTGACAAAGGTACCAAAAAACATGGTGGAGAAAAGATAGCCTCTTTAACAAATAGAGCTGGGAAAACTTTCTCCATGTGCAGAAGAATTAATCTAGACATATCTGTCTCACCCTACACTAAAACAAAATCAGAATGGACCAAAGACGTAGAAATAACAGCACGAACACTGCATCTGCTGGAAGATAAAATAGATAAAACTCTTGAAGACATAGGAACAGATAAGGACTTTCTAAACAGAGCCCCAATAGCACAAGAAATAATAGCAAGAATCAATAAATGGGATTATAACCAACAGAGTAAAGAGACAGCCTACAGAATGGGAAATTTTTTTGTGTGTCAGCTACTTTCTGAACTGAAGACAAATACTTAGAATATATAAAGAGCTCAAAAAAATTAGACCCCATGCAAAATAAAAGACCCAGTAAAAAATGGGCAGTTGAAATGAACACACTTCTCACTCGAAGTTCAAAATGCCAGTAAGTACATTTAAAAATGTTCAGCATCTTTTGGAGTTAGAGAAGTACATATCAAAACAGTACTGAGATTCAGTCTTACTCCAATAAGAGTGGCTATCATTAAGGACTTGTAAAACAAATGCTGGGAAGGTTGTGGGGAAAAGAAACCCTCTACATTGTTGGTTGGAAGGTAAACTACAGCCACTATGGAAATCAATAGAATGATTCCTCAAAAAATTAAAAATAGAAATCCCATTTGACCTAGCTACTATACCTTTCCTGGATGTTTTCCTAAAAGAGTTAAAGTCTTCATGTTATAGTTATGCATGCATACTTATTTATAGGAGCAGAATTCACAATAGGTAAATTATTGAAATGCCCCATAGAGTTAAAGAATGAATAAAGAAAATGTGGTACATGTGTCAGTGGAGTACTACTCAGTCATAAACAAGGATACATTTGAATCATTTGTAAAAATGATGGATCTTGGGACCATAATGCTTAGTGAAATAAATCTAACACAGAAGGTTAAATATCACATTTTCTCTTATATGAGAAATATGAAATATAAATAAAGAGCCAAATGAATGAGATCGTGAGAAACAGACTGTGGAGATGGGAAGAAGATCTTGAGAAGGGGTGAAAGAGGAGGTGAAAGGGGAGTAAAAATGATCAACGTAATATATATGTACCAGTTTCCCAAGATGAATATAATTGTGTGTCACAAACATACACTAATAAAGAGTGAGAAAATGACATACAAAAGCTGGTTTATAAGTATTATGATTTTAGCATGTACAGTTTAGGCAGGTTTTCCTTAAGGCATCATTTTTGTAAAAGCTTATGATTATTGGTTCTGGGGATGGAACCCTTGCTCAGGCTAAACATGTGCTCTACCACTGAGCTACAATCCCAGCCCAGCCTTTTGCCTTGTTAATGGGTTTTACTCTAAAATTTAATTCTAACCATGTAACAGTTTACCCAAGTGTCACTCGGACAGTGCGTTTGTTTAGGTACTAACTGTCCTGAGCATTGCCTGGGCAGGTGTCACTTCAACCAGTTGATTCTTATATTGAATAAATTTGATAAAATTGTCATTTTATATTTCCTGTTATAATTATAAAAATTATATTATTAAATATAATTATATTAATTAAAATATCTTATAGTTATAAAAATTAATGGGAAAAAGCAATTTTTGGTTATCCTGTATTTAAATAATTGGACCGGTAAGTGGTTAATTTGATTGGTATAAATATAAACACATTTTATACTGTTATAAATTACTATCCCAAATTATAATCACAAAAATCTTGTCACTTTACATTATTATGTAGTTTACCTATAGTTTAGAAAGCCCTATGGAGAGGCTGGGGATGTAACAGTAGAGTATTTGCTCACCAGACCCTGAATTCAGTCTCTAGCACCACACACACACACACAAACACACGCAGTGCAGAACATTTACACTTTTTATAGTGTTGTTTCCATGACAAAACACTTATTTTCAGCAGTGAGATCAGGAATTCTTAGAAATTGGATAGCTCAGCAAGTAAGCCTGGGGCTGGGGAAACTCATACAGATTCTCTCTGGGAATTTATGGGCTCCTCAGGACAAAGCTTATGTATATGTATGTTTCGAGATGTATGTAGCCAAACTTTCTTATTTTGGGGTATTTGTAAGTTAGATATAAAATTAGGAATTGGCTCATTGGCGAGAATAAGAGTGGCTTTTCTTCATCCTCGGGAGAGGTCTGGAATAAACAGCAGAAAAGAGGAGTCCTTCTATATGTTGATGGGCTTAAGACTTTCTAAGAGAATTTGTACTTATTCATAATGCAGATGAGCGTTACTGTTAATATTATAGTGTCTGTATCCTCATCAAATAGTTCATAAGATACTAATGGACTGGGAGAGAAAGAAATGCTATAGTGTGGCTGATCTAAACAAGATGTTGCAAAACTGATTCTGTAACAACAAATATTACCAGCTCCAGGGCTTCATGATAAGCACATTTCATAATCAGAATGTGTAGTCTCATGAAGTGTTTTTGCAGAGTGGTACTTCTTACAATGTGTTTTAAGTAGTGATCTCTTCTTTTAGGATTGTAACAATGGAATTTTATGGAAAGAATGATCTTACATTAGGAATATTTTTAGAAAGATACTGTTTCAGGTAAGAATTAATTTTCCTCTTATGTTCCATTATGAATTTTTGAAGCCCAGAATTTCAACTTAAAATGTAAACAGCAGTTGGATGTGGTTGTGTGTTTCTTTTGCATCATATATCAGAATATACTTAACAAAGAAGTAATCTATTTCATGCTCAAACTGGGATGTTTAATCTGGTACATTCTTCATATTTGCCCATCTTCTTACCTGTCATCTCTAAGACTATTTCAGGATGTCTGTTTTTACAGTGATTTAAGTCAGCTAGACCTTCATTTAAGTCTTAATGCTGTCACTCACCACTTACGTGACAAAGAGCACATACTTTAATATCAGTCATTTTCCTTGATAGACAATAACAATTCCTAAAAAGGTTTTAATGGTAAAATGACATGTTTTAGAGTCTGAGAGATCTGGATCTTTTTTGTTGTTGTTGTTATTGTTGTTTTGTTTTTTTGAGGCAGGGTCTCCCTTTGTAGTTCAAGCTGGCCCTAAACTCAGTATGTGGCCCAGGCTGGCCTCGAACCTACGGCAATCCTCCTGCCTCAGCCTCCCAAGTGCCTGTGAGGCATGCAACACCATGCCTGGCTAAATGACATGTTTTAAAATTGTTTGGCAAAAGACTTCTAGACTTAATCGACAGATTCAGTAGAGTAGCTGGATATAAAGTCAACACTCAGAAAACAATAGCCTTCTTATACGCAAATAGCAGACTCACTGAGAGAGAAATTAGGGAAACAATTCCTTTTACAATAGCATCCAAAAGAATGAAATATCTAGGAATCAGTCTAACAAAGGAAGCGAAAGACCTCTACACTGAAAACTACAGCATCCTGAAAAAGGAGATCAAGGAGGATATAAGAAAATGGAAAGACATCCCTTGTTCCTGGGTAGGAGGAATCAATATAGTGAAAATGGCCATACTTCCAAAAC
>NW_004624765.1:7709036-7721486 GCF_000247695.1 Heterocephalus glaber | reverse complement strand
CTCTTAAGTGAAATAAATAGGACACACGTGTAAATACTGAATAGTTTCTCTAGTGTGAGAAACTGAGTGTAAATAATGATTAAAAGAATTAATAACTAATAATTGATAACTTTGAAATAGGAAAAGGTCCAAAGGGGTAGGGGTGGTGGGAGGAGATAGGGAAAGGAAAGAATGAAAAGGAAAAATTATGAGAAAAGAAAAAAAAATGGAAATGAAGTATGTAAATAGGGAAGGGTGGAGGGTTGAAGGGCGCACAGGTAATGGGGAAAAAATAAGAACCAAGGTACATCATGTACAGGTACAAGCACCCAATGATAAGTGTAAACACATTGTATATCTAAAATGTACCAATAAAAGAATTTAAGCAAAAAAAATTGTTTGACAGTAGAAGGCACTTAACAGTTGGAAACGATCATCATGCTGTATCTGGAGATATGATGTTTATGTGTAGCTCAGAGCAGCACAGGTCCCTGTACAGACTGACCACCAGTCATCACGGTACTTCTTTGACTGTGGCTCTGATTAGCCCCATGTTACCTCGGTTCAAGAACTCAGTTCTCCCCATAATTCTGGTCACAAACCGAACTGGATGAGAACTGAATCAAATTTCCCCATAAGGTCAGCATTAAACCTAATCATTAAATTTAACTCAGTTCTTGTCCAATTCAGTTTGTGACCAGAATTGTGGAAAGAATCAAGTTCATGAACCAGGGCATCACTGTGTTCCTTCTTCATGCTTTTCTGCTTCATACTTAATGTGAGAAGAGCTCTCTTGTTTGTCAAAGGCCTTCTTATCAGTGTCCTAGCATGTTCTGCGACACCCCCATGGTGCATCACATTCGTCGCTTTGTCCATGGCCAAGGCTGTGTGCAGATCATCCTGAAGGAGTTGGATTCCCCAGTGCCTGGATACCAACATACTATTCTCACATATTCCTGGTGCAGAATCTGCAAACAGGTAAATACACCCTGAAGCAGGGCATAATATTGCTAATGAAATTTATTTCTTTATTTGTATAACTCCTTTTTTGGAAGTGAGTGGCCTGTATTATTTTGGAATTTGTTATTCATTGGGTTCTTATCCATCTTCTTATGTATGTTCAGTCTAGTATTTAAGTTTTGGTAATTTCACTTTAGGACTATATCAGTCATGAAATAAACTACAGGAACCTGTCCAGTATAATATATTGAGATTGAGACAGTTCTCAGTTATCTTTCTTTATTCATTTAGCAAATACCCAATTTATTTATTTATTTATTTAGTGCTGTCTATGTGCCAGGTACTGTGCTAGGCCATAGGAATGAAAATAGATGAAGACTGGCATCTGTCCTCCAGGGGAGGAGATGTATTTACAAAGCAATAATTACAGTGTATTAGGATATTTGTTTAATAGATGTGAGCCTATGTCAAGATTTCTGTCTGAAGAGACATAGATGACACCATGTTGAAAATAATTTCTACTGATTTTCATATACATTTTTGAGAAAAAGGCATGTGTTTGAGAAAAAGGCATCTGTATGTCTTTCTTTTTGTTACTCTGGGACAATATTTGGAAGCAATATTATATTTTTAATAGGTAATTTTTATTCACATTGCAGTGACTCCATTGTTGTCTTGGCATTTTTAGTGTGCTTTTCAAAGGCTTGTATGAGAATTACAGATAAAATAACATTATGATTTGTATTAATATTAGTAGTTGAGAATGGTAAAGGCAAAATTAGTTCCTCCTGAAGTCCCAAACATACCAGCCTGAAATCATTTCTAGCCATTGTCAGTCTTTCATACCTATTTTTACAGGCCTTTAGTTTCTATTAAATAGCTGGTAGCATTTTTTTACGAACTCTGTAGATTGACCTTTGCCTTGAATGAATAACTTAAATTTGATCTTTATGTCTTATAAGATTTTGTATATGCACTTTATTTTTAAAACAAAACCTGCTTTGGAGAATACTAGAAAGGAAAAGATAATTTTGTTACAAAAAACTTCTTGTGAAAGAAAAGTCACAAATTGTATGACCAAACAAATATTCTATATTTAATGTTAAATTTCCATACACCATGGCATAGTAATAGAAAAAATGAGCAAAAGGCATGACAAAACAATTTCATACAAATGGCCAGTGTATGTGCAAATTTATTAGTAGTCAAAATATGAATGAAGTCAAATGTTACTAAGGTCTTAAAATACATTTTTAAGAAACACATTTCAAATTTTCAGGATTGATAAGAAAGTGGGGAAATTGACATTTTCAAGTACTGTTGATGTGTAAAACCAGCACACCTGTTTTGGAAGCCAGTGTGCCAGAAAGTATCAAAGACCATATATATATATGTATGTTCATGCTCTTTTAGCCAATTCCAACTTTTATTCATTCCAAGGAAATAATTATGGCCACTTTCTAGTATGAATATACAAAGATGTTTATCAGAGCATCATCTAAGGAAAAATTTATACTTTCTTAAAGGTACATCAATAAGAAGTTGTTAAATATATGTCCATATGATAGGATGTCCTGCAGCCATTTAAAAAGTTGTAAAGAATATTTTGTGCTGGAAAACATTCATGTTATATTTGCTATGTAAAGAATAAAAGTTACAAAGCTACGTATGAAAAGAGTTTTATTTACGAATACACTGGCTTTGTGTATTTGAATATTTCTAAATAGAAAGTAAATATTTGCAGGTATTTTGATGTTGGTGGTAGGATTATTAGTGATACTGTTTTCTCTCACTACCCCCACCTCCACCTACCTTTGGACTTTTTTTTCCTGTTTACTGCAATCAGAATGTATTAAGTTTGGATTAGAAAATACATTTAAAAATCATATGTGGTTAGATAAATTACTTTTGCTGAATTCCAGGTAACACCTGTTGTTGCTCTTTCCAATGAATCCTGGTCTATGTCATTTGCAAAGTACCTTGAATTGAGGTTTTATGGGCATCAATACACACGGAGAGCTAATGCTGAGCCATGTGGTCACTCCATCCACCACGATTATCACCAGTATTTCTCTTATAACCAGATGGTAGCGTCTTTCAGGTAAGGCACCAAAGGGATCTTGTACATTGTCACATCCCTTGGAGGCTTTGTAATTTCCTTATTGTGGCTAGATTGAATTAACTCATGAGCTCCTGTCTTTCCCCATCTCACTCTTGTAAATGTGAGTGCTTCTTCTGCTGAGAGCTTCTGGTGTTACTTACTCCATACTCTCAGAAATAGGTATTACTGTTATCCTTGCTTAGAGACTTAATAGGCTTTCTAAATGAGGTTAATCATATTGTGAGTTTACTTGTAGTGCTAGCTAGTGATGAAGTCAAAATTTGAACCCTGGTTGATTTTCAATTCTTGGCCTCAATCTTTTTTTAAGTAAAACATTTATTGATATATTTTAAATATACATAATGATCACATTCATCATAGGGAATTTGTACCTATACATGATATATCTTGTTTCTTCTTTTTATCCTATTTCCCTCCTCCTTTTGACCCCTCTTCCCCTCCTTATTTATAAAAGCTTTGTTTCCATTTTTTTCTTCTGTTCTTTTTTTCTTGTCCCTTTTTTTCTTTCTCCCTCCCCCCCTCCCTTGTTCCCTTTTCTTCTGAACATTTTCTTCCCATTTCTCAATATCTATTGTATATTTTGGTCCTTATTTCCACTTTTGGTTTCTCACACTAGAGAAACAATGCGGTATTTAAACATGTGCATCCGATTTATTTCAGTTAAGAGTATGTTCTCAGGTGCATCCATTTAGCTAGAAATGTCGCGGGGTTATCCTTCTTTATGGCAGGGTAGTACTCTATTATATATTAAAAACCCCACATTTTTATTCATTCGCCGATTTTATCCATTGATGAGCATTTGGACTGTTTCCAAGATTTAGCTATTACAAACTTTCATGGCCTCAATCTTAATCACTGTTTTGGCATCTGAATATCTGTCAGAAGTTTTGCTAAGGCATTAACTACTATAAAAATAATCAAATATTTCCAAAACAACTAAAATTACAAGTTCAAAGAATAGTTGCCACTGTGGCATTAAATAATGTGAGAAAGCTCCAGGCTCTGCCTTTAGAACATGTGCAGAATTTGAACACTTTTCATGGCCCTCAGCATTAGCATTGTGGGCTAAACCTCTTTTTTCCCTGTGTCACTGCAGTAGCCTCTGCCATCCTTTCAGCCTTGCCGCTGCTACCTGTGCTCAGCACAGCAGTCAGAGTGAACCTGTGCGAGGAAAATCAGCTCAGTCACTGAGTGTCTATAGACACGCCAAAGGGTGTCTGCTTCTCCCTGAGTGAAAGCCAGAGAAAGCCAGAGACCTTTTCCTGGCCCTCAGCGCCCACACGCCAGGGCTGCCCTCTGTTCTCATCTCCTACTACTCCCCTTTTGCTCACCCTGCTGCAGCCTTGCTGGGCCTCAGCTGTGTCAGGTAGGTTTCCTGCCTTGGAACCTTCCGCTTGTTCTTCTCTGGACCACTCATTCCCTAGGTATCTGCTTGCTCTTTCCTTACTTCTTGTGGTTTGTTCACATTTTACCTGTCCCAGCACCCTCTTAGGCCTAGCAGTACTTGCTTCTCTTTCTTGCTTTTTCTTAATAGCTCTTAGACCATCTAAAATATGTTTTAAATATTAATTTGTTTTATAACTCAGTATTCTTACTTTTTAAATCATGAGGAAAGGAGTTTTAGCCCTTGTTTTAGTGCTATGTCTTCACCTAAAACTGTGCCTGGCATATAATAGACTTTTGGGAAATATTTGCTAATTAGAACTTATTTCTTTACCTAAGGAATAGCTTTTAACCATGAATCTAGGAGGTAGATGGGTGTAGCATTTACTAGTCAGTACCTCAGATGGAAAAGAAATAAAAACTTCTGAAGACTCCTCAGGACTTGGTAAGGTACCAATGAATTCCTATGTCTAACGTAATTGTGTGGAGTCCCTTTCCTTACTGAAAGTTTATGTCAAAGCCATTTTTGTTTTTATGGCAGATGAGGATAGCATTAAAGGATAAATGATGGCATCACAATGCTATGATAAAACAAAATCCTATCAAAATTGGAGAAGATATAATGATTGAAAATTACCTTCAGTATTCTTAGGATTGTTTTAAAATGCTATAAAGTTTATAGAAACTTTAATTTTTTCTTATGCCTCATAGGATTTAGTTGACCATCTGGATATACCTTTACTCAAGGTTTTAAAATAGTTTTTCATTTTTCTGTTGTCACTTGTATTTTCTTCTCATAGTTATTCTCCCATTCGGCTTCTTGAAGTATGTGTTCCACTCCCTAAAATATTCATTAAACGTCAGACCCCATTGAAAGTATCTCTTCTTCAGGATCTCAAAGACTTCTTTCAAAAGTAAGTTTCAGTTTCTTTGATCATCCATTTTTGTTTAATAATGTCTATAGTCTGTAGATATTTTAAGTTTGTTCATTTAACTTTCTTTGAAAAGGTAAATAGCAATTCTTTTACCTGTATCCTATATATGTCTTGTGTGAAAAAGGAAAAATTAGACAATATAGGAAAGTATTAAGGTCAAACTTTCAGACATAACAAATTACTGTTAAAATTTTGAAGCATGTCCTTTTTAGGTCTTTTTTGCTCTGTAAAATTATATGTGATTTTTAATTAGAATATATTTGTTATAGTTTTGTATATCACATCTTTTTTTTATTTGGGTAAAACAAAATTTGATTCCACCTTCTCTAAAGATGTTCCCTTTTTTCTTAGAGTTTCACAGGTATATTTAGCTGTTGATGAAAGACTTGCATCTTTGAAGACTGATACATTTAGCAAAACAAGAGAGGAAAAAATGGAAGATATCTTTGCACAGAAAGAGGTAACTCATTTCTTCGCTAGAAATTCTAAAGCTAACTATTAAAAGTTTCTTTTGAGGTAGATCTATATAATGTCTCGATGTACTGAAATTTTATCTTTTGCTTTCTAGATGGAAGAAGTTGAGTTCAAGACCTGGATTGAAAAGATGCAAGCAAGGCTCCTGTCATCCTCTGTTGATACCCCCCAGCAGTTGCAGTCAGTCTTTGAGTCACTCATTGCCAAGAAACAAAGTCTCTGTGAAGTGCTGCAAGCTTGGAATAATAGGTATGACTTTGCAGTGTTTTTTCTTATTCTTAGTGCCAAATTTGCTGTGCCCTGATATTTTTAAATTTAAAAGTTATTATTAATTATAGATTTTTCATTTTATTCTTAAGTTATAAAGAAATTTTTGTTTATCATTTTTCCCTCCTCTTCATCCTTTCAAATTGTGCTAAACTTTAGGTTATAAAGTTATAAGAACCAAAATGGGAACAATCTGCAGTGCTGTATGAAGTGTGTGTGTTGTTCAATGGAATTTAACTGAATTAGTAGGCCATGACTCATAATTGCTTTGGTTAGGCAGGAATTTTATCTTTTCATTTTCCCTGGTACCAGGACTCCAACTCAGGACCTTGCCCTTGCCAGGCAGGCATGGCTCCACCGAGATACATCCCTGGGCCCTATATCGCTTATCTTATATCATAATTTAATATTTATTTTTAGAAATAGTTTTGTTTATATAATAACTTGCTATTCTTTTAAAATTATGGTCTATCAGTAAGAGCTCTTGATTGGTTGATTAGATAAGACAGGAACTTAGTTCTAGTGATATACAACTTTAAAATCTATCCAAATAGGAAAATTTAATTAGGGAAATTTCATAGTTATAAAGAGAAAATTTATATACATCATTTTTTTTTTTTTTTGCCTTTGGTTATAGGTTGCAGGAACTATTCCAGCAGGAAAAAGGCAAAAAACGACCTTCAGTTCCTCCAAGTCCTGGAAGATTGAGACAAGGAGAAGAAAGCAAAGTAATAAAATGCATAATCTTTGGCCCTTTGTTGATAGAAATATAATTAGCTCCATTTATAACACTTATTAGTGGTAGTTTAGTACATAACATTAATATTGAATAGGATTTTCCATCTTGAAATTGTGAGGTTTCAAGGAGATAGGACCTGGATTACTTTTATATCCTAGCCTGAAATAAAGTGATATATTATAATCAGTTCATTTGAAATATCAAAGAGCTGCTACCCCCTGGCATCAGGAAGGATACTGTCATGGTGATGACAAGTACTACAAAAGAAGTGCATGCTCAGAGTGTAGCAGAGTCCTCATTTATCTTACTGTCTGTGCAGTTTTGGGTGATCTTTGTGCTTAAATGAGAAGCCCTTATAAAAGTGTCTCAACAGGTAAGTTGGCCTAATTGCTCTTTTCCAACTGTATTAGTTTTCTCTTGCTGAGTAACAGATTACCACACAGTGTCCAAAAACATGAATTTGTTATTTCAGAGTTTCTGTGAGCTGGAGATCTGGCTTGGTTGGCTGGGATCTCTGCTCACAATTTCTCAGAGCTGAAATTAAGGATTTGGGCAGGGCTTCATTGTTATTTGAGGCTCGAGGTCTCCTTCCAAGGTTAATGGCAGAATCCAGTTTCTGGTAGTGACAGGGCTGACTTCTCTTTGAGTTGGTGGCTGTAGACCAAAGGTCCTTCCTAAACCCTAAGATGCTGTCCATGTTTCTTGCACTGCAGTCTTCTCCATCTTCCGACCTTGAAACAATGGCCAAATCCCTCTTGTGGTTAAGATCACTCACTTTCTCTGATTTATGGACACAGATTTTAGGGCTCATATAATTACTACAGGGCCACTTGGATTTTTCCATTTTAAGGGCGACTGACCCAGGACCATAATTACACCTACAAAACCCTTCACAGCAATACCTGCATTAGTGTTTGATTGAGTAACTGGAAGAAGGTGTGTTTACACTGAGGGCTGGGAGCCTTGAGGCCATTTTAGAATTCTATCACCCTGGCCAAATTTCACATGATTTGATGTCAGTGTAAGGGCCTTATGGTATATTACAAAGGCTTTTGAGGCAGTATTTTCTTTTTGTACAGTGTGTAGTATTTGTTGAGGAATATTTTCATTGGTTGATGGATCCAAGTTCTTTAAATGTTTTTGTTATTTAGTAATTGATAATGATTCTTCCCTTTTGTCCTTTTGTCTCTTACTGTAAGAATCTCCTTAAAGTTTAGGTGAGAGCAAGAATAAGTTTAAGCAGTTTGTTTGCTTTTGTCAACTAGTCCAGCTCTATTGATGACTAGCATAGATTTCTGTTTTCCATTTGCCCACTGAAGATACTACAAAGCTAATGGTATAAAACTTTTAGGTTATAGCACTTAGAAACAAAATTAAAAATATAAGATGAATAAGCAGATGGTCATCTTTATGAAAGATTGATAATTGATTTGAAATTTTGTTGTACCACCTTTGTATTTATTCACTTGATAAATAGTTCTTGAGTGCTGATTATGTGTCAGGCACTTCTCTAGGTTATAAAGCATGCAGTTGTAAATAAAGATCATAGTTACTAAACTAATAACATCATAGTTATTAAACATTTGTTTAGTGAATAGACTGATCATAAACATTTGAACCCATAAACATTTAACAAGTATAAGGTATAAAGAAAAAAGATAAGGGAGATAGTTTTGATAAGAACAAGGAGGTGGTTGTGGTGGGTTATTTTATGTAGTATTCCTGGGAGTGTTTCTGTGATGTGGTGATTTTTAATCAGTGAAATGACTTGAAATGACCTTGAAAAAATTTTATGTGAGGCTGAGTCATTTTTTTTTGTTGGGGGGAGGGTACCGAGGAACCGAACTCAGGACCTTGGGCTTGTGAGGCAAGCTGAGGCACCACTGAGCTAAATCACTGGCCCTGAGAGTCATTTTAAATACATCTTATCCATAGATAATAGAACTTTAGTAGGTTCAGCAATAATAAGAGATTACTAGCCTCAGTGGATAATCTTAAGTAGTCCTAAATGCTTTAATGCCAAGAAATGAGCTGGTGTTTAGAATGATATTCTTAAAGTGTGGTTCAGGAACTCCTGAGAGTGCAGTGTTCTTTTGCAGATTCTGCAGATTTTTCTGTTTTCCTAACTGTATCTATATGAAGCCAGAACTTTAATCACAGCTATATGGCAGCAGATTAATTGCAGATACCAGATTCCTAGCTATCATCTGTAGCATTAAAGAATTTTGTAAAAATGTAAAACAATTTCACTCTTATCCATTATATTTTAAATTTTGGAGAATAGATATATTTTTCTATAATTGATTACAATATTCATGTTAATATGTAATAAGTTCTATTATTTTTAAATGAGTTAATAGGTGCATATTTTAAAATGTTTTCAGGTTTAATTTATAATGTAAATATTCCTAAAAAGTTAAAAACTACTTTAACTTATTAAGGGAGCGTGTAGTAATTTTTAAAAGTATAAACAGGTCCTGAGACCAAAAGGTTTAAGATTCACTGGGTTAGATAATTTAAAAAATGTAATTTAAATATTTCCTTAATAATGAAATATTTATTTCTCTACAGATAAGTGGAATGGATGCATCACCACGAAATATTTCTCCAGGACTTCAAAATGGAGAAAAGGGTTGGTCATTGACTCTACTGATCATTTAACATTAGATTTTACTGGATGAGATGTTTTCAACTGCTAATTTTGAGCATTTTTTTCCTAATGCAGTTATTCATAGACTTTGTTTTTCTTCTTGAAGAGCATTTATAACCTTATCAGCTTAAGGTGATCATGCAGTGTATTTTTAAAAGATAAATTAGGATATAGAAATACGTATAATATATATGTGCTGCCGAAGCGAGCACTAGAAATACGTATAATATAGAGAGGGCTGCTGTTAGGGAAGAAGAAACAGGAAAAGGAATGTTTTCTGTCTTATTCTAAAATCAAGTGCTATGTGTCATACAAAAGTCTTAATTTATTTATGTGTGTGTGTGTATGAAAAAAATAGTTTTTGGGCTGGGCAATAAATATGGCCTCTTTTTTTTGGTACTGGGGATCAAACTCAGGACCTTGCACTTGCGAGACAGGCACGGTACCACTAAGCTAAATCCCCAGCCCATTTAATTTATATTTTCAGTGTCACTAAAATCATTTTGAGGATTAAAATGTCTTTCACAGTATTTCATTGAATAACTTGTCATTGTAGAAACTTTGTAGGAAAGTTTATGTAGAATTGAGCAAGTGCTCAACTCATAATTCTTGATACTTTCCTGTAATAATTATAATTTAATTTTTTTTCCTCCCCAGCATAAGCACATCATTTTTTCCATAGTGTCCTAATTTCATCCTCTGTTAAGCTGAATAATAGTTAGGTAGATATTGTGGTTTAGAGAGAACAGTATTAGATTAGCCTGTCAGAATTGGTTGATAGTCATAGTAGTGCCATCAAGACTTGATTGTGGTCAAGTCATGTAATTGCTCTGGATTTTTGTGTCTATTTCTGTGACATGAGCTACTTGATGTAGATGAATTTTAAATAACAAATTATATGTTTTAGAAGTAGAAATATGAGTTGGAATTTAAAAAACATTGATATTGGGTAGAAATGGATTTACTGTTTTTACCTTACCTTGTATAAGACTGTGCCTTTCTTTAGAGGATCGCTTTTTGACAACACTGTCCAGCCAGAGCTCCACCAGTTCTACCCATCTACAGTTGCCTACTCCACCTGAAGTAATGACTGAGCAGCCAGTGGGAGGACCCTCTGACCTGGATACAGCCAGTGGTTCTGAAGGTACAGTACAAGTCACTTTAACCACACTTAATTGAATCTAAAATGTTACTTTGGAATTGTTTTATAATTTTTAGCTACTACATTGGTATGATGATGATTTATTTTTTATTTCTTTTTCTTAAAAATTTTTAAAAATTTTATTAGTACATGTATTCAAAATGAATACACTCATCATAAGGAGTTGGCCCATGTGCATAACACATCTTAATTCTTTTTGTGTCCTTTCTTCTTGTTCCTTCCTCCCTCTTCCATCTATCTCTTGTTCCTCTTCCCATTTGCAAAAGATCAGTTTCGTATTATCTGTCTTTTATTTTGCTCTTCAATTTACTTATACTTTGGGTTTCTCATATAAGAGGAACCATGCAATATTTAGGCTTGTGTTTCTAATTTATTTCACTCATGCTTTGGTTTCAAGGTGCATCACTTTCCTAAAAGTGACTCATTCGTTTATCCTTCTCTATAGCAGAGTAGTCCTCCATTGTGTATAAATGCATTTTTTTAATCAACTCATCTATTGATGGACATATAGGCTGCTTCCAAAATTTAGCTGTTATGAGTTGTGCTGTAAAAATTAGTATGTATGTATCACTGTGATATGATGTCTTTAACTGTTTCAGGAAGATAACTAGAAGAGGAATAGCTTGGTCAAATGGAATTTCCAGTTTTAGTTTTTTTAGGAATCTCCCTGTTGATTTCCATAGTAGTTGTACTAGTTTACATTTATACCAAAAATGCATTAGGATTTCTTTTTCCCTGCAGCCTCACTAAAATTTATTTGATTTTGTGAGGATAGCCATTCTTTCTGGAGTAAGGTGAAATCTCAGTTTTGTTTTAATTTGCATTTCTGTAATGACCAGGGATGTTGAACATTTTTTCATGTATTTATTGGCCATCTGTACTTCTTCTGAGAAGTGTTATTCATTTCAGTTTCCCATTTTTTGATTGGTCTGTTTTGAAGAACTCTAATATATTTTAGTTCTTTATTCTAGATATTAGTCCTCTGTCTGATGAATAGCTGGCACAATTTCCCCTTCTGTCGGTTGTCTCTTTGTTGGTTGTTTCCTTTGATGTGAAGAAGCTTTATAATTTGATATGATCCCATTTGTTGAGTTTTGGTATTATTTCTTGTACAGTTGGTATTTTAGTCAGAGAGTCCTCACCTATGCCTGTGTCTTCAAGAGTTTTACCTGTTTTATCTTTGAGCAAGTTGTTTCTGTTTTAATATTTAGATCTTTGATCCATTTTGATTTAGTTTAGTATATGGTGAAAGGCTATCTTCCCTCCAGTGTATGTTTTTGGCCTCTTTGTCAAATATCAGATGGCTGTATGTGCCTGGGGTTGTTTCTGAATCTTCTCTTCTGTTCCACTGATCTGCATGTATGCTTTTGTGCCAGTACCAAGCTGCATTTAGCACTATGGCTTTGTAATATAACTTGAAATCCAGTATTATAATTTCTCCTGCCTTGCTCTTGTTGCTCAGGATTGCTTTTGTTATTCTGGATCTCTTCTGGTTCAATATATGTTTTATGATTGTTTTCTCTATTTCTGTGAAGAATGCTGTTGGAGCATTCTGAAAAAGGACATTGAGGAGGATATAAGAAAATGGAAAGTCATCCCTTCTTCCTGGTTAGAAAGAACCAATATAGTGAAAATGACCATACTTCCAAAACTGCTATATAGATTTAATGCAATGCCAATTGAAATTCTAGCAGTATACTTCACAGAACTAGAGAAAACAATCCAAAAATTCATCTGGAACCAGAAGAGACCTAGAATAGCAAAAGCAATTCTAGGCAA
>NW_004624765.1:7684575-7707898 GCF_000247695.1 Heterocephalus glaber | reverse complement strand
ACATGAGTAAATACCAAATGGTTTCTCTAATGTGAGAAACTGAAAGTATAAATAAGGATTCAAATGATTAAAACAAATAATTGATAATTTGAAATAGGAAAAGGTCCAAAGGTGTAGGGGTGGTGGGAGGGGAAGGGGAAGGGGAAAGGAAAGAAAGGAAAGGAAAAATTATGAGAAAAGAAAAAATGAAAATGAAGTCTATGTAAATAGGGAAAGGTGGAGGGGTTGAAGGGCGCACAGGTAACGGGGAAGAAAATAAGAACCAAGATTCATCATGTGTGGATACAAGCACCCAATGATAAATGTAAACGTATTGTATACCTAAAATGTACCAATAAAAAATTTAAAAACAAAGAATGCTGTTGATATTTTGATTTGGATTACATTTAATCTATGAGTCAGTTTTGGAAGTATGGCCATTTTTTTGACAATATTGGGACTTCCTGTCCAGGAACAGTGGCTATCTATTTTCTAATGCCTTGTTCAGTATCCTTTTTCACAATACTATAGTTTTCATTATAGAACTCTTTCACTTCCTTTGGTTAGGTTAATTCCTAAGTATTTAATTTTTCTTGAAGCTATCTGTTAATGGTATTGTTTTCCTAATTTCTCTCTTGGTGGGCTCATTATTGGTGTATAACAGTACTACTGATTTTCACATGTTGAATTTTGTAACCTGCTACCTTTGCTGAATTTATTAGTTCTAGGAGTCTTTTGGTCCAATTTTTGGCGTCTTCTATGAAAAGAATCATGTCATCTGTGAATAAGGATAGTTTGGCTTCCTTCTTTCTTATACATATCCCTTTTATTTCTTTCTCTTGTCTTATTGCTTTGGCTAAAGTTTCAAGTACTGTGTTGAACATGAGTGGTGATAGTAGACATCCTTGTCCTGTTCCTTGTTTTAGAGGAAAAGCTTTCAGATTTTTCCCTTTTAATATAATGTTGGCAGTAGGTTTGTCATAAATGGTTTTTATCAGATTGTGATAAGGTCCTATACCTATTTTCTTCAGGGTTTGTTTTTTTTTTATCATGAATGGAGATAATATTTTGTCAAAGGCTTTTTGTATCTCTTGAGATGATGATGTAATTTTTGTTCTTCTGTTTATGCAATGTATTACATTTATTGGTAATGTGTTGAACCATCCTTGCTTCTTAGAGGTGAAACCTACTTGATCATGGTGTATTATCTTTTTGATGATTTGTTGCATTCTGTTTGGAAATTTTTTGTTGAGGATTTTTACATGTATGTTCATTAAAGAAATTGGCTTATAGTTTTCTTTTTAGTTGGGTCCTTGTCTGGTTTTGGAATCAAGGAAATGCTGGCCTCCATGCATGAGTTTGATAGTACTCCTTCCCTTTCAGAGGATTAGAGCATGAGGAATATTAGCATTAGATCTTTCCTGAAGTGTTCGGGGAATTTGGTGAATCCATTGGGTTCTGGGCTTTTCTTTGTTGATAGAGGTTTTTTTTTTTTTTTTAATTTACATGCCTGTTATAGTATTATTCAAGGTTTGTATATTTTCTTGCTTCACTTTTGGTAATTCATGTATATTTAGGAATCTATCCATTTCTTTTTCATTCTTCAGTTTATTCAAGTATAGGTGTTTGATGTAGTTACTAATAATCTGGATTTCAACAGTGTTGTTTGTGATTTCACGTTTTTTCCTTTCTAATTGTATTGATATGATTCTTTTCTTTGCTTCTTTTGTTAAGTTTGGCTAAGGGTATATCAATCTTGTTTATTCCTTTGAAGAAGCAGCCTTCAATTCATTGATTCTTTGTATTTTTTTTGTGTGTGTGTTTGTGTCAATTTCATTAATTTCTGCTCTGATCTTTATAGTTGCCTTCCTTATGCTACCTTTGGATTTGGATTTTTCTTGTTTTTATAGGACCTTGAGATGTAACAGGTTATTTATTTGGGCTTGCTCTGTTTCTCTGATGTGGGCATTCACAGTTACAAGCTTTAAGTTTAGGATTGCTTTCATTGTATACCATAGATTTTGGTGTGTTGTGCTGGGATTATTGTTTGATTCTAGAAACTAATTTTTTCTCTGACCCATTCATTCTTCAAGAGTATATTGGTTAATCTCCATGTGTTGCATAATATCTGTGGAGTTTTGGCCACTGGTTTCCAGTTTCATTGTATTATGTTCTGATGATATGTGTGGGATAATTTTGATTCTGTTGTATTTATTTAAGCTTGCTTTATGGGCTAGTATGTGTTCTAAAGTTCCATGTGGTGCTGAGAAGAATGTGTATTCTGTTGTTGTTGGGTAGAACACTTTGTAGATATCTATTAAAATTATTTGTTCAAAGGTAGTTCATCGAGTTCGATCCCCAGTACCAAAAAAACAAAAAACAAAAGCAAAGATGTGGTTCAACTCTGATGTTTCTTTGTTGATTTTTTTTGTCTGTTTGATCTGTCAGTTTGTCATAGTGGGGTATTGAGGTTCCCCACTGTAATTGTGATGATATTTGTCTGATCTTCTCTGTCCAGTAGTGTTTGTTTTATCACGTTGGATGCATTGGTGTTTTATGCATATATGTTTATAATTGCTGTTTCTTGTAATATAAAGCCTACTTTGTATGAAAATAGGATAGCTACTTCCACTTGTTTTTGAGCTCCTATTGCATGGAATCTTGTTTTCCATCTTTTGTCTGTGAATTTCCTTTTGGATTAACTGTGTTTATTGCATACAACATACTGATGTTTTGTTTTTTGATTCGTGTGCCAGTCTGTGTCTTTTGATTGGGAAATTGAGGTCCTTTACATTAAGTTATTATTGAAAGGTATTGACTTATTCCTGTCATTGCATTGCTTTTTCTTGCTGATCTCACCCTTTCTTCTTAACTATTCATTCTACTTATCATTCCACTTGACTCTTTGCTATTGCTGGCATCGTTGTCTCTTTCTAGGATATCCTTCAGAATTTTTTTGGAGTGTAAGTTTGGTGGTCATGAATTTCTTAAAGTGCTCTTTGTCATGGGAAAACCTTATTTCTCCATCAATTTTGAAAGATAGTTTTGTAGGGTGTATTTGTCTGGGTTGGAAGTTGTTTTCTTTCAGGGCTTGAAACACCTAACCTCTTCTGGCTTTTAAGGTTTGTGTTGAGAAGTCTGGTGTAATTCTAATGAGTTTACCTTTACAAGTGATGTGTTGCTTTTCTCTAACAGCTTTTAAGATTCTGTGCTTGTGTCGGACATTTTGGATTTTGACTAGAATGTGTTGTTGGCTTCTTTTCTGATTGTGGGTACTTGGGATTCTGTATGTTTTGCTTATCCGTATGTTAAATTCTTTCCGGATCATTGGAAAGTTTTCTGCTATTATTTCTGTAAAAAGGCTTTTTTTCCCATTTGTGCTGACTTCTGATTTTTTTAACTAATTGTATCTATTCTTAGGTTAGTCTTCTTTGTGTCATTTTGCAGCTCTTGGATACATTTTCTGTGATTTCTTATTGTTCTTAAGATATCAGAGTATATGATCACCTACATCGATCCTATCTTGTTCTGACACTCCATTTTCACACTGGTAACTTCTGATGCTCATACTTTCAAAAGAATTTTTTATCTCCTGGATTTGTTTGGTACCTTTTCATGAACTTTGTTTACTAAACTGGTCATTCATGTTTTGTATTACTTTGTTTAGCTCAGCTAGCTTTATATTAGTATCCTCTGTGTCTCACTAATCATTTTGTTTATTAAGTCCATTATCTGCTTAGGTATGTCATGTTTGAGCTTGCCACATACCTCATTGATGTGTTCTTTTGTCTCCTCTTTTGTCATTTGGTATAATTGGGCTATTTGGCTTCTGATTTCCTCCCCATTAATGCCCCATGGATCAGCTTTTGTGGAGTTGGGACTTTTTAGAGGCATGTTATTGCCTTGTTTCCTCAAGTTTCTTTTTTGTAGGTTAGTTACAGTGGAAAGACTTTGTTACTAATATGAAGATCTCTTTAATTAGTGTCTACTTTCCAGTGATGTGCTCTGGCCATGGCTAACTAGGGTAGAGCCCTTTGTTGCTGTCTCAATATATGACAATTTGGCATGTGCAGAGTGGAGTGTAATTCACCCAGCACCCAGTTTCCCTGGAACCGCAGTATTGTTGATGACATAGACAAACCAAATATTAGCATACAGTAAAAACTAGTCAGTAGCAAGTACTGTGCCACCCTGCCATAGAAACAATAATATAATCAAAGACAAAGTGGTTATTGTCACACCTTAAGAACCAAAAAAGTTACCACTGTATCACCATTAACAATAAAAAGAGATTATAGACACAAAGACAAGCCAAATATTGACGTACAATAAATATGTACTAATGTTCCAGAAATCTCGGAAAGAAATACACGGAGACACAGAATTCGGATAAAATAATAAAATTTCTTCTCGTGAGCGGGCGGGAACACCAGAAACAGGTCTGATTAGTATCCACGCTCCCTTTGTTCAGCATTTCCCTTTTTATATCCTTTTTAGCCATTATCTCATCCCTAGTGGTCTTTGATGTGTAAATACAATTACAGTTCCTATTTTCAGACACAAGATAGGCACATATACATTGTAAATTCACCCTGGCATTGTAACTTTGTTAGGTTAATGAAGTTACTGGTTAAAGAGTCAGATAGCCCGTCACCTTAAACAAGGAGTTATGGGAAAAGCAAATCTTAACACATTACTTGTTTTGCTTCTACAACTGTCTTTCAATATTCAATCTATTAAGTTATCTAAAACTTTCCCTATCACTAAAATGAAAAGACTAGACCACCCAGAACAATAGAATTCAAGAATAATAGCATAGAGTCAACTAAATATATAAAGATTAATAAAGCTTAGTAGTAATACTAGTAAAGATGGAGGGGGTGGGGAAGGGAAATGGAAGAAGTCAAATTTGAAAAATAGAATATGAGAAAGAGTAAAGAAAATTGAGATAAAGGCTCCTTTTAACATGTTTATGATGGAAATTTCTCACTGCTGGATGGCTCTGATTTAATTTTATTAATAAAAAGACCAATAAAAGTGATTAGATCTATTTGTACCACCAGCGGTACCAACTGCCTGATGGGAGAGTAATGCATGTAC
The DNA here is from genome assembly GCF_000247695.1 of Heterocephalus glaber. The sequence goes on along the minus strand of NW_004624765.1, from coordinate 7,702,819 downwards.
CACCTGTGGTTCAAGCCTGTGGGAACATGTTAAGGCGCAAAGGATAATTACAGAATTAGATAAAGTGGCGCAAAAGAATAAACAAGGAAAAGAAAAAACAGAGAGCAAATGAAAGAAAAAAACAAAAGGAAAAAAGGAAAAGAAAAAAAACAATCCCCGAACCCCAAAACTCCAATGAGGAAAAAGAAAAGTGAGTCCAAAAATATTCCTGCATGTTTTTGGATGACTAAATGAGTAATTTCTTCCAGGGTCTGTACTTTTGGCATCCACTAGGTATGTGGGAGGAATAGTGAGTCATTTCTAAGACCTATTTTGTTCCACACACAATTTTTTTGTGTGTGAATGCTGAATCCTGCCTGTCCTTCCTCTGGGTTTGTTTGGTCCTAGGGCTGTATTCACTCTAGTTTCCATGTCCCTTTGAGCATCCTCAGTCACCCCTTTCTCTGCCTTGTTACATCCTGTGGGTTTGTGAGGTGCCCCCTGCTCCTGAAGTCCCTGTCTCTGTACACCCCAGGCTGTGGCAGTTGTCCAACCTGAGCTATATTCCTGATTATGTTGGCAGATGGGGAGAGCAGGCAGATCACTCTGAGTTCTGTGTTGAATATAGGTAGCAGGGTAGAGGGGTCAAGCTGTCCACTGGACTCAATGTCAGCACTTTCAGACCCCAGTGCCTTGGAAAAGCCACACATCCCTGACTTGGTTTCTCAACTTGGAGAGCGGAACTCCTTTGTTCTTCCTGGCCTGAGTTTAAATTTCTCTGGGCGTATGTGTCTAGCCTGTAGCCCTCTACATCTGTCTCTTTGTCCATCTCCCATCCAATCCCTGTGGTGGGGTGACCACAGAAACTCTGAAGTGTAATTGTTTTGTAGTTCAGTCTTAACCCCTTTCGAGTATGGCTCTTGATTAACACATTCATGATGGCGCCATAATTCATGTCTCACTGCCTAGCAGCTCTGATTTAATTTGTATGTTTTGCTGCTGGGCAACACTGATTTACTTTTATTAGTAAAAAGACTGACAAAAGTGATCTGATGGATTTGTACCATCAGTGGTACAGGCTGCCTGATGGGACAGTCATGTGCCACCGGTGGTTTAAACCAGTGGGAATGTGAAACACTGTCAAATATGGCAGATGCTGTGCTGGAATTCTTCTCTAATTCTAGCCCGTCGTGAGTTAGGAGTCACTTTTAGAGTAAAACCCCATACTATTTTTTCAGTTTACAATAACTAGGCTTTTTTGGTCCATTGTTTCTCCCTGGAGTTGCCTACCATCTCTGGGCTCACCTTGTGTTACCAGAGTCCTGGGAGCTGGGGCTAGCTTTGCAGACTGTTTCATTCTTTTCTCTGTGTTTTACTCCATTTTTTAGTTTGTTTTTGGTTTCTAGATTTTCCGTCAGCTTCCTTCTGATTCCCAAAAATCTACTACACTTTTTTCTTCACCAGGCTGTTTTTCAGCTCAGTTCTGTGTTCTGGAGGGGCTGTATTTTGCTGCTGGTCTCTATGCTGCCATTTTTAATTCTCCTACTTTCTGTTTTTTGAGGCAGGGTCTTACTGTATAGTTCAGGCTGCCCTTGAACTCACTGTCATGGCCAGGCAGGTCTCAGACTCTTGATTCTCGTGCCTCACCTTCTGGAGTTGTTTATTTGGTTTGTATGTGTCTCTGAGGAAAAAAAACCACTGCTGTTTCTTTGACATAATGCTTTCTTATCCCTTTGAAATTCTTATTTTATACTTATTGATAGTACTTTTTAAAGTGTAATTTTTTATTATATCAGTTCTTCCTTTAGTTATCTTGCTTGACATATAGATTTCTGTCTGACAAAATGTCATTCAGCATTATGAAGCTTCTGGGACTCTTATTTTCTTAAGTTTTTTGAAGCATATGGTCGTTGCTTTATAAAAAAATAAGAAAACTGATGCCATTTCTCCAACAAAAATATTTACTTCATAATAGCAAATTCATGCCTTTCTTCTTTCTTTTCTTGATTTCTAAGTAGTGACTAATTATAGCATAAACTTGGCATTAACGTTATGGTCATTAACTATACTCAAATGTAATAGCTACAGTGTGTGTAAGTGCATTGAAGTGGCATCATGAATAGCTAAAATGAAGTTTGTGCCTGTAGTTCATGAGTTGTTCCTTTGTGGCTACTGCCTGGCTCCTGTAATGATAAAAAAAACATTAATTGTAAGATTATCTCAATTTTATAGATGAGGAAATGTCAGGGAAAAAAATGTTCATTAGAGGCAATGCTGTGTATATTTTACTATTGCTTTCTTATTTATTCTATAAGCCATTTTTCCTAGATCAGAAATTTTAAACCATATTTGGTAAGTGTGGTTTGCATACATCTCTCTGTATTCCCAAAGGGAAAGAGAAAAAAGTTGACACTTTTGCTTGCTTTTTATTCTTCTTGAGTATATAAATGGAATATTTTTCATCCTAGATGTGTTTGATGGACATTTGCTGGGATCCACAGACAGCCAGGTGAAGGAAAAGTCAACCATGAAAGCCATCTTTGCAAATTTGCTTCCAGGAAATAGCTATAATCCTATTCCATTTCCTTTGTAAGTATTATAAATACCAGTGGCTATTGGGTGGTTTTGTATTTCCTTAATTAAAAAAAATCTCTCCCTAGAGTCTTTCCCTATATATTTAAGTATGTTTATCTGCAGATACGTAGTTTTCAATCCAGATTTCATATCATTATAGTTAGAGATGTCTTTTGATGTTTAATTTGTAGAATGTGTAATCATTATTATATAGTAGTGAATGAAGAAAGCATTAAATAATATTTAGTGTTTAAAATTACTTGTCTTGAAATTAATGAAAATAAAATAAAATAAAATTGTCTTTAAAAAATTGCTTACATGATATAGTTTAAACTATATGCATATATAGTTTAAAGATACAATGCTATGTGTATTGATCTCATGATCTTAAAAGCATATTGCTAGTTGTGTATGAGGATGTAACTGGCTCAATAATTCACTGGGCCCTGGCATTGTTCTAGCAGTAATGCTCAGGTATAATTACTCATGCAAGTTTTTATATGAACTTCTTTGTGCTGAGCTCACTTAGACCGGGAAAGAATATAAACTGACTGTGAAAAGGTTTTTCTTGTACTGGTTGACCTATGTGGCCATCAAATGCTGCTATTGTTTACCATGGTACAAATTCATCCAAAAGGTAGTCATGTGTTAACAAGGGGCTTTTGTTTTTTTCTTAACTGACTTATATATCTATATAGCCATTGTAGATAGTGCCTGCTCTAGTGCACCAAGGTACAGAACAAGACTCAAGGAAAAAATCCCTGCTTTTGGGAGCCCATGATTTTGGGGAGAATACATATAGATATTCATAGGACAGTGTGTGACATGTAACATAATGGTAGTTTATAAAAGGTCTCTGTTTTCTCTGTTTTATACTAGAAATCTAAAATCAAGATGTCAACATAATTGGGCTCTGGTGAGAGCCTTCTTCCATGTTTTATATTGTTTTCTTCTCTGTATCCTCACATGGTGGAAAGAGCTCCCTTGGATCCCTTTTATAAGGGTATTTAATCTCATTTATGAGGTCTCTACCCTCATGACCTAAATTATTTCCCAAGTGCCCCACTTCCTAATACCATTACACTGAGAACTAGGGTTTCACCATATGATTTTGGGTGCGTTCATAGGGGGAAACAAACATCTTATGATTTTCTCATAGCACTTATCACAGAGGAAGTGATTATATGTAGTTGTAGGATTATTTATCCCACTGTATTGGACATTCTACCATGCTTGTCATCTCATTTACATGAGATGCTTGTAACAGTTTTCCTTAATTCATATTGTATTCCTAGCAGGTGAGGTGCACCTAAATAAAGTGAATGAGGCCACATAACAGTACCTAGAGGAGTTAGAGTGGAAATTTGGGAAGCAAAATTTGGTTGAAATGGAGTCACCATTGAGTTCCTATGTGATAACAATGAAATGCTTATGTTGTGTTCTTCATTACTGAATTCATAATACAGTTCCATATTTTCTAGAAGACTTTCTCTTGAATTTTATAGTTGAACAAAATATTTTAGATTTCTATTTATTAGAAATTATTTTTGATATTAATATGGACAGAATCTTGGCAGTATGGAATACTTTGGAGTGACTATCCAAGAATCTTCTGATTTGAAACCTAATTCTGATAATTTTTCATTTGCCTTCAAAAACTTGATCTTTTTATTGTTGACTTGATTCACGTTCTTAGTATTAGCATACATTATAGCATACTTAATTATATTGTTGTACATTAGTTAAAATTGTTTCGAGATTTACTTGCATTAATGGATTTTATATTTGATTTTCTTCTAATTTTATTCTTATTTACCTCATTTATTTAAAAAATTTGAACAGTGATCCAGATAAGCACTATTTAATGTATGAACATGAACGGGTGCCTATTGCAGTTTGTGAGAAGGAACCCAGCTCCATCATTGCTTTTGCTCTCAGGTATCATTTGTGGGACTTTCTGCACTATGGTTATAGCTATGCTGTTTATGTATTTTATGTCTATTAGTCACTCTATTTTGGAGATCTTTCACATGAAGGAAAATGATTAAATATATTTTTAGGCTTGACAATCTGTTCTCTGTGTACCTGCAAACCTTCTCTTTACCCAGATGTGGGTATGGGGTATGGCATGACTCTCAAGCAAGCTCTCACTTACTGAGTTAACTAGATGAGTTACACACTAACCCTTAGATTCTCTGACCTATTATAATTCTCTGACTTCTCATCTATTATAATTTGTACCCATGTATCCTTTACTTTGATTTAGTTATTAGCATGGTGCTTCGAACATACCTACCTTATCTCATTTGAGTATCTTTTTTTATCACTCATTTCCTTCCTGCTTCCACACACGCTAGGTAAAATTTTCCTAATTAAAGAATGTTATCCTTATGCCTTACTGCATGGACACATTTAACTATTTAACTTATATAGTTATCCTTTGTCTTTAAAGAGGCGTCACACTTCAAGATATTTATATAATGTCTTTAAAAATGGGCTTTTTAGTCATAAAAATCTTGGCAGTAATTGAACTTACTTTAAGTAAAATCTAAGGTGTTTAAAATTTTTTTCCATTGTGAGGCATTAAAAGTTTTAATTCATTTTAGATATGCTACAAAGTATCCATTTATTCAACAAATACTTGAATGTCTATGAAATGTGGTATATTAGGTATGAAATATACAAGGGCAAAAAAGATAGATGTATACATGCTTTTGGAGTTTAGTGTTTACTGTTTGGATAAGAGCAATATTTTCCTTTAGAAGATTCCATATGATAATTTAAAATATCTTTACCTTTTAGTCTTTATGAAGATAGAATTTCCTTCTCACTTTTAGTGATTAGTCATGTTAATTGATAAAACAGTATCAAAATGAAAACTCTTTTGTACTATTAGGAAGCAAGTACAGTATTCTATTTGAGGTCATCTTCTTTTAATGTCTTAGAGAAATCATCTCCTCTTACATGATTCTCTTGTTTATGAGATTTAATTTATCTAAAGCATGACTCTCAGACTTCTAGTCCAACAATCAGATATTTATTGACTAATAGAACATTAAGAAAAATTTTATTCTTGAAGTTTAGTATCTTTAAGTAGAAATGCACTCTCTAGTTCCTTTACTGTCTGCTACAAAGACATTGTCTTTCTTATGATGCTTCTATTTCACTACTTTTGTTAACCCAAATGTATTTGTTTAATTATGGACATTTATAATGATTATGTTTCTGTAATGCAAAAATTACTCTAAAGCTTATGATTTATTTTTAGAGAAAGGATTAATGTTTAGCATTTTTCAACCTATTTCTACCCAAAGTTGTAAAGAATACCGAAATGCCTTAGAAGAATTGTCTAAAGCAACTCTGTGGAACAGTACTGAAGAAGGCCTTCCAACAAATAGGTGATTCATGATAGAATAAAATCTATTTTCATTTACTTATGTCATCATTTTCTGTATCCTTGTTCTTCAGTTCTCTTGCAGCATATTATTAGTGTAAAAGTTTCAGCCTATAACTGAGACAACAAAGTTCAAGTCAAAAGACCTTAAACAGCTCCTTTGGATATAGTTTTCTGCCAGTTGCCATGTATGGTGGAGATTTAAACTTCTAACACTTTTGACAGTTAAAACAAGTATTTAAAAATTAGTAACTCCAGGGCCGGTGACTTAGCTCAGTGGCACCACGCCTGCCTTGCAAGCACAATTGAGCCGTGGTACTGAAAAAAAATTTTTAAAAAATTAGTAACTTGTGAAATTAGTACACTGTTGTTTGGTTTTATAATTTTAGGTGTTTGTGAATTTTCCATACTAACTAAAGATCTTAATAGTAAAAAACACCAAAATCAGTTTTTTAGCATGTTGAATGTTTTAGACATTTAGACAGAAATTATCACACACTCCTTATTGCTGAAATAGGATTTCCTGTTTTACAAATCTGGAAAAAGTTGATCTGAATTATCATTGTTACTAGAATGAAAAAAATGAAATTGGTATTTTCTAATTGTTTGACTTACAAGTAGGTACTGATCTAGCTCTAATAGACTTGGGGAAAATATTAAACCCTGTGCTTTTGTGTTTTCCATAAAATTTTAGTTATAATATTTTGCTTTCTGAAGTCCAGTAGATATTTCAAGACTTTTTCTTCCATGTTCTAATCTGTGTTCATGTGAATTATGAATCAGATTTCTGGTACTGTGGGTAGGATTAGTTGGGGGAGTAGAGTAGTGTAGTGAAGGAATTAGAATATGTGTATATTCTATCTAAGTAGTTTAAAATCAGTTTTTCTTTTGTTTTTCTTTTTAGTACTTTCGATAACAGACCCAAGAGTAGTAGCCCTATTAGATTGCCTGAAATCAGTGGAGGACAGACAAGCCGTACAGCAGATGCAGAACCACAGCCAAGTAAGATTACAAATGGAGGAGTATTTATAATGGTTTTCTTTGTAATTGTGGTTTAAAGAAGAAAACACAGTAAGAAGTGTCATCTGGTGAGGATTTACTATGTCTGGTCCTTGAAATAGAATATGGATTTAAACAGTTTTGAGTATTCTGTTTCATAGATTTTTGCTCTTCTTTGTTTCTTACCTTAAATTGTTATTGAATTTAAAACTTAGAAATTCCTTGCTCTGCAAAAAGGAGGATCTGCCATCCTAGAGCTTTTAGTTTTAAAAGTATAACAAGAATTATAATAGAAAGTAACATTTTTTGTTTTAGTTATACAGTATTATTGGCACTATGAAAAGAAAATTTTATATGTTATGGGTTTATGTTGTATGTTTGTAATCCCTACAATAACCAGATAAGGATTATTTTATAATATCCTCATTTTTAGAAAGGCTGTTAAGATTTAGATTAGGTAACTTGGTCAACACTAGAATGTAGGGAACCTGGATTAGAACTCGGGTTTTGTTGACTTAGTTAGGAATCCATTCTGCTACGAGTAACAGAAAATTCAACTGATTGCAAGGGCTTAAACAAATGACAGTTTTCTTTCTAAGAACTATGCCTGGAGTTAGGCAGTTGCTGGCATTGGTTGGTTGAACTGCTAAGCATTGTTATGACAGTAGAGGGATAGTTTCTTCTTAATAAGTTTTTCTTGTAGTCAGGAACATTCCCTTTGAATATTCGAGGCAGAAAGAAGGGTGGTATGAGTTGCAACTGTTCTTTTTTGTTAGAAATACAGAGGCAGCCCTTCAGTCTCACTGGTCAGAACTGGTCTCATGGCCACTCTTAACTGCTGATAAAGGGTGGACAGCATTACCCTGGTTGACTTAGACAAATAATTCATTTCCTAGGATTCTACACATAGCTACTCCCACAAAAATTAGACTTCTATTAGCAAGGAACCAGGTAGAAATAAATATTAAGGAGGCACTAATAATGCCTGCCACTCCAAGTACGTAGTGTTGTAACTAACATTTTTTATGGATTTTGTTAATGGTAAATTTATAGTATTAAAATCATACATACTAATGATATGCTGAATGAAACTCAAAACTAGGAATAAAAGTAAACAGTAAGCTTTAGTAAATTCTTGGCCATCCTGTGGTGTTTATTTTTTAAAAGAGGCTGAAAACAGACTTCTATATTCCTGTATTTATAGGTAGAAACCCAAAAGATGCCAAGATGTTACCTTTAACTTTGAATTTTATAGCTTGTGGAATTGTTTTGTTAATGAGCTACATTATAATAATAAAGAGCTCAGTTGTAATCTAATCTTATTGCTTAAGATATTAAGCTTGCCTTTGAAAGATATTTTTGAAAGGCTTTCTGGAGAATTTCTCACATTTTGACATTCATCTAGCTGAGCATTGCTTTCCTTCTACTATGTTGCTGATAACAAAGGCACTTGGCTACTCAATAATGTTGACAACATGTGGAATAATACAGTGGTACTTTGGTTCATGAACTTAATTTGTTCCATGATTTTGGGAAAGATGGCCACATTTGTGTTTGCGTGGGAAAGATGGCTGTGGTCTTGTTTGTCACTCGATGTAGAGTTTGCAAACAAAAACCAAATTTTGCCAAACCCTTTTTGTGAACCAAATTATTTGCAAACATTTGTTTGCATGCATATGTGAACTGAGGTACCACCGTAGTCTCTGCAAGTGAAAGTATTGGTGTTTTTCAGAATTATTAGCCTCATGTAATGGTTACTACTAACAACAAAAAAAAGTTGAAAATCTTTATTTTCCACCTGCAGTAATTAATTACAATTAATTCATTACCTCTTATTTTCAGCCAAAAAGACTTCTGGAATGTTGTCCTTCTTCAGAGGGACAGCAGGGAAAAGCCCTGACCTCTCTTCCCAGAAGAGAGAGACCTTACGTGGAGCAGATAGTGCTTACTATCAGGTTGGGCAGACTGGGAAGGAGGGAACAGAGAATCAAGGCATTGATCCTCAAGGTGTGTTAAGTAGACCAAATTTATTTTCATTCATTTATATTAGTTTCTTATAGCTTTAAGTACGTAATTCCTACTATTGAAACCAGGGCATTTCCTCTAGTCCATGGCATTGGAAATTCCACCTAGTTTCAAATTTTGTTGCTATCATTTACTATGTGGTAGAATGAGAACTCCTTAGTTTTCATTTCTGTAAAATGGTAAAGCCAGTGTCTTCCAGGGTTAAGTGAAGGCTGAGTGATGTTGCATACGTAAAGCATCTGTCCTGCTGTTGAACTCCTAACAGGCACTCAGATATTTTTATTCTATTACATTTGCCTCCCAGATGTTTGTTTTCTTTTCCACTGTCTATAAAGTGTGGCTATTTGTGTTTACCTACATTTTGATATCTTAAAAATATATCTACCTGATTGTGTTTGGGTATGGGTTTAGACAGGTATTTGGCAGGTTATGCTGACCTGTTTTTGTAAATAAACTTCCATTGGTATACAGGCACACCCATTCATTTACTCTTGTCTTAGTGCTATGATGTTACATTGGCAAGTTGAGTAGTTGTATCTGAGTAAACTGTCTACTCTCTGGCCCTTTAGAGAAATTGTTTGGTGACCCCAGCTGAAGTCATGAGTTAGTAGTTTAAAAATAGCAACTCTTATAGTATGATTAGTAATCAAGATATCTTTAATATTACGTAGGCTGCTTTTGGGCAGTAGGTGTTTATAATGTGTTCTTGAAATCTTTGACGCTTAAATGATTTTGAAATGTGAAATTTAGGGGATGATTTGTCCTTCTAGATATTGAAATGTACAGTATTCCAAATCTGCAGTAGAGAGAGTGGGCCTGGCAGTAGTTTTACCAGAAAGATCAGTCAAAACATACACACACACACCTCTGCCTGAGCTAGTGGTGCATGCCTGTAATCCCAGCACTCTGGAAGGTTTGAGGCAGAAGGATCACAAGTTTGGGCCCAGCCTAAGCAATTTAATGAGTTAGCTGAGACTCTGTCTCAGAAAATAAAAAAGGTCTGGGGATGTAGCTCAGTGCGAAGACCCTGAGTTCATTCACCAGGATGACAAAAAAGGATGATAGAAATTAAAAAAGCAACCCTCTAAATTGGATTCTTAATACATTGGGGAAGCATTGCTCTGCACGTGTGGAAAAGTAGTCATAAGGGTCTGCTAAAGAAGTCATGGAAGGGCCGGGGATTTAGCTCAGTGGTGTTGCCGCCCGCCTCGCAAGTGCAAAGTCCTGAGTTTGATCCCCAGTACCAAAAAAAAAAAAAAAAAAAGTCATGGACGTTTAAGAGCTGAGTTTGTTGTCATAGGAATCACTGAAGAAAAATAATTCAACCTAAATTCTGTATTTTTAACCTAAGAATTGATATTTCAAGGAATAACACATTGCTGTTACAGTTGTTTACACAGTTTAATCATCTCATGGTTACCTGATAATGACTTTACTAGGGTTTCTTTTTTTTTTTTTTTTTTTAGCGCTAGAATTGAACCCAGGAATCCAAGTCCTTGAGCTACAGTCCTAGGTCACCCTGGTCCCCTGTGCTTTGTTTGTTTGTTTATTTTAGATAGGGTCCTGCTATGTAGTCCTGGCTGGCCTTAAAATCAACTTGTGGCAATTCTTCTGTCTCAGCCTTCTGCATACTGGGATTACAGCCATGCACCTCAATACTCTGCACACTACTAGGAGATGTTATTGTTCATTTACTATTTTTGTTGTTACATGGAGGGAAAAAACATAAACTGATAACTGTTTAAAACTTTGCCTTTACTAATGATATTAAACCTTTTAGATGAGGTAGATGGAGGAGATTCACAAAAGAAACAATTTACAAATCCTCATGTGGAACTTCGTAAGTATGAAATATAATATGCTTGTTTGGGGATAGGGACAGTACATGAACAAACTGTTACTAAGACTTCTAGCTTCATATTAAAAATACCCTGTTTTTTGAAACGAATATTAAATCTTTGCGGACATAGTCTTTATTTGAGCTATAATTCAGTTTGTAAAATACATTTTTAATTATAAAGAAATGTAATTATATAAATTTAATTAAAATTGTAATTAACTTATAAATTTATAAATTGCACTTTTAGTTAATTTCTAATTTTTCAATATTATTTAATCGAGAACCATAGAGCTCAACAAGCATATAGAATTGTATATATGGGTGTCAGAAATTTATTATCTGGAATAATATGGACAGTGAATCTAAAGATGTTTATTAAGATGCTTGCCTTGGCAGCACATATACTAAAAATGGAATGATACGAGAAGATGAACATGATCCTTGCACAAGAATGATGCACTAATTTGTGGAACATTCCATACTTTTCAAGATGAGGAAGAGCTGTTTACAGACCAAGTGCAAATTACCAGACTCAAAAGCTTACTTTAATTAACTAGGCTAATGAGAAGTGCAATAATTCTGCTAACTTGCTATTCCTTCCTGAGAGAAAGGGACTTATTAACAAGGCATGCAGGTGTCTGCTATTTATCTCTACTTTTAAACAGTTCACGATTCCATTTTTCCTTTTATTACTTTATAACAAGTTGGCAGTTATCTTGAATGCAATTTTTGTTTATTTTGAAAATATGTTTATAATAAAAATCATTGTAGAAGGAATAAAAAGTTTAATGTAATTGCTATAAAAATGTAATGCAGTGCAAAATTAGAACTGAGTCTTATTTTATGTTTGACATTTTTTGAAAATATGAAAGAGTTGTCATTGTCCTTGAAAGATACTTTAAAGAATTATGATAAACAGGTGTAGTATTTAGACTTAACTTGAAAGATGCCAACACGGAGTAGCCTGCGTGGTTGCATTTGGTGTGAAGGAGAGAGGAAAAGATATTTTGTGGTTCATAAAAGCTTTCTTAAATTTAAACTTCTGTTTATAGAATTTTCTGATGCTAATGCCAAGTTTTACTGTCGGCTCTACTATGCGGGAGAGTTTCATAAGATGCGTGAAGTGATTCTGGGCAGCAGTGAAGAAGATTTCATCCGTTCCCTTTCCCACTCATCGCCCTGGCAGGCCCGAGGAGGCAAGTCGGGAGCTGCCTTCTATGCAACGGAAGGTAGGACTTTTTGTCACTTACTGATGGAGCAGTCTCTGTCGTTTCCCTGAGATAACGTGCAAGTCATTTGAACTGAAGTACTTCGGTATTGTCTGTTAGAAAACCAAGTTTTCTGATTTTCTTTTCATTCTTCAGAGAATGGAATAAGATGAGACTCAGGCATTGATCAGGTCCTCACTAAACTCTCACTAGTTCTGAGTTCTCTAAATGTGAAAAGAAAACTTCTAGAAAACCTGAAAGGGTACTGATGAGAGAAAGTTAGTGCTGATGAGAGAGTTAGAAATATTTTGTAGGGAACAGGGAAAGGGGACATTACTAGAACCTCTGCAGTAAGTCCTGGTCTCCTGCAAGCCATGACAGCACAAGGCGAATTGACTTACTATTCACCAAAGGTAGAAAAAAATGAGACTGAGAAGAAGCTGAGCTTTGGGCCTGATCAGTGCTGCTCTGGGCAGTAAAGAGGAAACCAAGCTCACCGCACCTTTTATTGAGTACATCAGGAGAAACACATGTAACAGATAACTTGCAGAGAGTTCAGTACATCGGGGTAAACAAAGTGTAACAAATGACTGGGAGGCAGCAGAAATCCAAGAACAATGAGGAACGGAGTAGATGAAGATTTTGTTCCTTCCAGGATGTCTTCAGCTGGTGTAATCTTGTCCTGGAGCATCACAGCATCGTCGGACCGTTGAGGTTTTAGCTGTGACCAGAGGCCAAAATGGAGTTACGTCTCGAAATCCCATAGCTGGCCTGTAGGCAGGAGAACCAGGCCTAATCAAATGATTTTTTTCCCCAAAATGATGTAGAATTGCTCCTGACAATATTTAACCTGAAAATAGACCAAGTTCTTACCCTACAAAAGCTTACAGAATATTGTGACCGTTTTGTGTTTCACATTCTATTCTCTATATTCACTGAAGGCAGAATGATTTAAGAAAATGCACTAGGAGATCTGTTGCTCAGTAAGAACTTTTATAACTTTGGCTTATGAACAAAGGAGTTTATAAAATTTTATTTGGTAGTTCTAAAAGGTAGGTCATATACCAATAAGTTTAGATATGGTACCATCAAAAGCAGAGGGCTCTTGATTGTATTAATCCTCAGGATTCTTTCTAGGCCCTTCAATTATGTGAGAATTGGGTTCTGATCAGAATTTTCATTGTGACATCAGAAAATATCCTTTAAAACCATAAAACAAATGATTTGGGATAGCTAAAATAATTTATTACAGATGACAGTATGTTTTGTGATTGAATAAACACATGAAATTTCTGCCTTTTAGATGACAGATTCATTTTGAAGCAAATGCCTCGCCTAGAAGTCCAGTCTTTCCTTGACTTTGCACCCCACTACTTCAATTATATTACAAATGCTGTTCAACAAAAGGTAGACATCCCAACTCTTGGTCTATAATTAGAGTTTACTGGTTCTTTCACATCACGAGGGTTAGTCCAAATGGTATTCTTATGGCAAGATATTAACAGAACATGAATAGATCTTTGTTATACTATCGAGGTCTGATAGAATGCAGAGATTTCAAACTCTGGTTTTTTGGGGGTTTTTTTTGGTACTGGGGATTGAACTCGGGACCCTGTGCTTGCGAGGCAAGCGGTGGAACCACTGAGCTAAATCCCCAGCCCTCAAACTGTTTTTACAACCTTTTGCAGTGAAGAATCAAGTGATCTTGAACAAGTTGCTTTTAGTATATTTTATATATATATCATATATATATATATGATATATATATGATGAAAGTCAATTTAAACTATTAAGACTGCATGAAATTAGCTACACGTTTAGCAATTTTTAATTTTGCTCAGATAGAAATTAGAAACACATTAAGAAATGGGGATGCCTCCTTTAGCTAGAAAAAGAGGACTGCAATGGCCAGGGTTTGTTCACTTACAGAATATTGATTGCTGACTACATAAGATTATGAAGGAGTTATATAGATTTTTTAAAAAGTTATAGCTCTTTAGAGGAAATTCCATTTCATAATAGAAGCTTTTTAATTTTAACAACTGTGAAGTATTGTCCCTGTGGAGAATGTTAAGGATCTAATTAATATTTCTATTGACATTACTTCTGTACTTCTGAAATTCAAGGGTTTGAGTTTCTTTGAGGATCCTTTGGCTGGTTATATCAGCAGTAAATCATGTTTTTATATTACATGGATAATGCATATAACAAAAATTTCTTTCAAATTATAGATAATCCCTTTTGATAAGAGTTTACTTTGATTTTTTCTTGATAGAGGCCCACTGCCTTGGCCAAAATTCTTGGAGTTTACAGAATTGGTTATAAGAACTCTCAGAACAACACTGAGAAGAAGTTAGACCTTCTTGTCATGGAAAATCTTTTCTATGGGAGAAAGATGGCACAGGTAAGCATATTGGACTATGAAGCATTCATTTCTTGAGACCCTTTGTACTTCTAATTTTGGTGGTAATGCATCTAGTTACATCTTATATAGCAAATATTTAACTTTGGCTACTAGGCCAGATTTAATTTTTGACGTACTGAAGAAAGAGTAAAGATAAGTTATTGTTATGGACTAGTCTTAAAATTTAATATATGCGTTAGTTTAGAATCACATATTTGGTAGAATAAAAGGGCAGTTCTACTTCTGTTGTCTTAATTTTAAAAGTAAATCACTTGAGATTCAGAGAAATGAAGTCCTTTACCAGAGTCACACAGCTATTTCAGACCCCAGGGTGGTCTAGATTATTCTAGAACAGTACTCTTCCCAGTGTATCAGTCACATACCTATTTTTTGATTCTAGAATGGTCTAGATTATTCTTGAACAGTACTTTGCATTGTGCGGATTCTTGAGTTGTTCCCAACCTGTGCAGAGTTGAGACAACTGTGCCTGACTAATGCAGTGCTCTTTCTTTACTGAGACCATCTTTGTATGAGGAACGCATTAGCTGAACTAACAGTGTGCTTAATGATCTGATTGATTTTCATCTTGGCACTGGCTGCTTCCATCATCATGAGCTGGGAAGAGATGGCCAGCCCTGGTCTGCAGACTACACTCTCGGCCCACTACTGGTCCTGGGATGCAAGTTCTGTGGCCTTTGAATTCACTGCTTTTCCTACTACCTAAATATTGCTAAAATTATGCTGTTAATATTACATTGCCATATATGTAAATAATTGAACAATTTTGATATCAAAATTTAAGCTTTGTAAGACTATTTGCATCTTTATGCTGCTTTATGATCTAATGATAATTTTTTTTGTAGTTACTTGGTAATGTATCTTAAAGTTGATTGACTTGACCAGAGTATTCCTACAATGTTTTATTGAGTATAATACATTTATATTACCATACATTTAATTACTTGTTATAAAATTTATGATACAATGGTACTGACTGTAAGAAGTCTTTCTGGCTTTTTAATTTCATTAATTATCTAGTGTGCCAACTCACTCACAAATAACAAAGAATTCTTTTCTGCTAGGTTTTTGATTTGAAGGGCTCACTCAGGAATCGAAATGTGAAAACTGACACTGGGAAAGAGAGTTGTGATGTTGTCCTGCTGGATGAAAATCTTCTAAAGATGGTTCGAGACAACCCCCTGTATATTCGTTCACATTCCAAGGCTGTGCTGAGGACTGCCATCCATAGTGACTCTCATTTCCTTTCTAGCCACCTCATTATCGATTATTCTTTGCTGGTTGGGCGAGATGATACTAGCAATGAGCTGGTAGTTGGAATTATAGGTAAGTTAATAGGTGTACCCTATTTACAGTTTATAATTAAACTTAGAGTAAAATATTTACAATTCTGTTGAACCAGACATTATTGAATATTTTCACAAACTTTCCTTGGGAAATTTCAAAGATAGCTTTCTTTTTTCGTTTTTTTGGTACCAGGGATCGAACTTGGGACCTTGCGCTTTCGAGGCAGGCACCGGAACCACTGAGCTAAATCCCTAGCTCAAAGATAGTTTTCTATTCTGTTGCTTTATTTCTAGTTTCATTATCTTTACGAAAAATATATACAGTAGTGATACCTCAGGTCACAAATCGAATTGAATGAGAACCAAATCAAATTCAGTGGTTAGGTTCAGTGTTGACCTTAAGGGGAAATTTGATTCAATTCTTGTCCAGTTTGGTTTGTGACTAGAATTGTGGAAAGAATTAAGTGAGTGAACTGAGGTACCAATGTAAATTTAAAAAATCACCTACGAAGTAGGGCTTGGGTTGTCAGGAGTAAGCAAATTAATGTGAGGAGAATCCTTAGAACAGCACCTGGCATATTGTCAGCCAGCACTCAATAAAAAGATAGTAGAAATAGTAGTAATAGTCATGGCTATTGTCATTTGCCCATATTTATTAACATAACTTTACTGCTAATTTCGCCTGCCTCCTTCAACCCTCAGATTATATTCGAACATTTACGTGGGACAAAAAGCTTGAGATGGTTGTGAAATCAACAGGAATTTTAGGAGGACAAGGTGAGCAGAACTTTTGTTTTGTTTAGTCTTTAAACTATTCTCATTACTCCTTATCAATTAAAATTTAAGAAATAAATACTGTTTTTTAATTCTAAAAGTCATATAGTTGTCTCTGATTTTATTCCCAGAATTATCAGATAATAAGGAGAATTCTGTACATAGGGAAATACAGGATTTAAATTTGTGTTAGAATGCCAGTTCCCAAAATAAGAAGTTAGAAGAAAAAAGTCAGAGGTTCTGAATAAGAGATTGTTGTAGATTGATACCTGACATCTTCTTAGTTCTCTAATAAACACTACTCGCTTGAATTATGTCTTTAGACATCTCTTATATCTAGACAGTAGTTCATCTTTTGAAATAAAAAATGATAGGGAGGACCCTGTCCACAGCAGGTGGCACAGCAGTTAACCTCCCTCCTCACTGAGACTGTGTGCTGTATGTATCTTTATGGTAGTTTATATGAAGAAAAATATGGTTGAAGTTAGTTGCCCCATGAGTTACATATATAATAGCTTTCTCCCTTTTTTCTTTTCCATAATTGTAGGTAAAATGCCAACTGTGGTCTCTCCAGAATTGTATAGGACTAGGTTTTGTGAAGCAATGGACAAGTATTTCCTTATGGTACCAAACCACTGGACAGGACTGGATCTGAATTGCTGAAATTAAGCACATATTTTGAAATGGACTGTGAAGGAAAGAGGACAAGAACAGAAGACCAAAAATAAGAGACATGTTTATTTCTTCATCACATTCACCACGGTGTGGGAAAGACTTTTCAGTTCTGTGGTTCTTTAAAGATTGTAACTGAAGGGCAAAAAACTCATGGATTTCTACTTTGGTTTTAGATACCTGTGAATTAGCTGTCTGTAGATTGGAAAGTTGCATGAACATTTTCTCAATTACGCTAAAAATATAGATCCATTTCAAAGGGCTAAAGTTAGAGTTGAGTAGACATGTGCTGTCATATTTGCTAATTTAAATGTTTGGAGAAGAAAACTGTACAAATCTCATAGATTGTGACTACAATGTTTGGGACGTTTTTACTTAAAGCATTTGTGGAGCTGCTGAATTTGTTTTGTGGTTCATATGTAATAATTTAATGTTACTTATCAGAATTTCTGAAACTTGCAGAAACATTCTGATTTATTCCATTAATGGTCAGTTAAACGGGTTGGCATTTATTGTTTTATTGAATAATTTAACTTAAATTGAGAATTCTGGTATGTTCTGTGTTTTCTCAGCTTACTTTGTTTTTAATATGTTTGATATTTCAAAATTCTGACTTCTCTATAGGTGCAAAAACCTAGATCTGTTACCTTTAAGCCCCTCTCCCTTTTTGCAACATTTTAAAGCCTGTTTAAAACTCTTATGTAGTTATGTTAAACTGCACTTCTCTGCATATATTCATAGTCTAGGTTCCCCCTCACCTTTTCAGGGAGACATAGTAAATGACTTATTGGTAATTGAGTCTGCAATCACCGAAACCCTAAAGGAAGAATTATTAATGAAGGATTCTGATGTAAAAATTAAATTAGACCCAACCCAAGAAATTGAGAGGAAAGGAAGCATTTGATTTTTTTTTTTTTTTTTTTTTTGGTACCGGGGATCGAACTCAGGACCTTGTGCTTGGGAGGCAGGTGTCAGCACCACTGAGCTAAATCCCCAGCCCTCAAACTGTTTTTACAACCTTTTGCAGTGAAGAATCAAGTGATCTTGAACAAGTTGCTTTTAGTATATTTT